>ML058339.1:7163941-7423941 GCA_003013855.2 Liriodendron chinense | reverse complement strand
TGGTGTTTTAAAACACCATCCCAGGAGTACGTGAGTTGCTCGCAATCAACTCAGTGAGGATTACTCCCCAAGAATAGCACAATAATATTCAAGTACAATGAACATACCCAATCAAAGCATACATGAGAAAATCTTAATTAATGCGATGCATGATATGTATGCTTTGGCTAAGGCACCCTGACCACATGAGATGGGAGTTCCTCCACTCTTCTAACCAGCCACTAGTCACCAGAGGTTCTAGTTAGGACGAGAATTACTCCACTCTTCCCATACACCGAACCCAACTAGTGAAACGGTCTCGTGCCTGTTAGACAGGCCACATGCCTATAGCTAAATTATTTAGTTTCCTTATATAGATGATTCTGTCTTTTATCATTTACCTTGTATAAATGATTCAAGAGGGCTGTACATCTCTATATATTCAACCCTTTAGGGTTATCTTAATACATAGAAAGCCAGAGGAGAATTCTCCAGATTTCAGTCTTCTCTCTCTCTTGACATGGTATCAGAGACATACCGTTGCTAGTCTCTCTTGAATCTCTGGTGACCTCTGCTCGATTTCGTCAGCAGTTGCACCTCTAAATCCAGCCCCTCACGCAACTTTCAACAGATCCAGCTTCCCCGGTCTTGCAACACCACCAACGAAGATCCGACACCTCCCCCAGCCTAGCCGCACCACCTCCCCTGCCATTTCCGACCTACCCCAGCCCTACCGCACTACCTCCCTGACATTTCCGACCAAACCCAGCTCTGCAGCACCACCTCCCTGCCATTTTCGACCAAACCCAGCCCTGCCGCACCACCTCCCTACCATTTTCAACCAACCCCAGCCCTGCGGCATCACTCCCTGCCATTTCCGACCACCTCTAGCCCTCTCGCACCACCCTCCTACCACTTCAGACCAAACTGACCACCCTCCGGCCACTGCCGCATCCCCAGCCCCTGTGAACTAACCCCTTGCTGCGCCCACCCTCTGCTACGTCTAGCCCCACTCCCTGCTACATCCAGACCTTGCTACAACTAGCCCCTACTGCGTCTAGCCCCACTCCTTGCTGCATCCAGACCCTGCCACGGCCAGCCCTTGTCTTGCTATTGCCCTGTTGCTGCCTTCTTGCTGCAAGGTACATCCTTCTTTGCCTTTTTTACATCACTTCAAATTTATGGACAAAGATTCCTCCCGTATGGATGCCCCACGATGTGGTTTCGATGGTACCAACTACAGTCTATGGGCCATCAACTTTCAGAGCTTCCTCAATGGCCGTGGTTTGTGGGGACTCATTGATGGATTAGTTCCTGTCCCCACTTCTACAGATGCCGAAAAATTAGCTGAGTGGGAGATTAAAAATGGTCGAATTATTACCTGGATTCTCGATTCGGTCGATCGATCAATTGTTGTTGGCCTCACGCCACACCGCATTGCTAAGGCAATGTGGGAGCATCTCCAGACGATTTATTAGCAGAGTAATGCAGCTCGGTTATACTGCCTGGAACAAGATCTGGTTCACCTTACTCAGGGTGACAAAAGTATTCAAACATTCTACTCTGAGATTGTTGCAATTTGGAGAGAGATGGCTACGACGGATCCAGAATTTCCTCATGACTTTAAGATATTCCAGAAAGTTCGACAATTTCTTATGAAGCTGCGTCCGGAATTTGAGCATTGTCGGGCCGCTCTTCTGAACCGTAGTCCAACTCCTTCGTTGAATTCGGTTATTAATGATTTATTGGCTAAGGAACAACGTCTGAAAGTTCTCTCTCCGGGACCATCTGATCTTGTATTCGCCTTGTCCACCTCTGCACCAAACCGTGGTTCAACTTCTTTAACTTGTCGCGACTGCAACAGTGGGACATGTCGTCGCTCAATGCAAAGAATGGTGTGCTTATCGTCGACGGACTGATCATGGTATTCAGGACTGAAGTTCATTTGCCTATGCATCCTCTTTCGGCCGTGGACGTGGTGGTCATGCTCTTTCTGCTACTTCTGCCACTATTTCTTCCGAGCCTTCTGTTAGTGATACTGCGTCTATTGTTTCTGCTGAAGGAACTTTCTCACCTTTGACTCCTGCGATGCTCCAGCAGATCATGCAGGCCCTATTTGCTGCTGGTATGTCAGGTATATCCTCATCTTCTACATGGTTCTTCGATTCGGGTGCTTCCAATCATATGACTGGTGACGTATCACGTATTCGCAACATTCGTCCCTACATTGGCAATCAAGCTATTTCTACTGCGGATGACACTAGACTACCCAACATATAGCGAGAGAACCGGCCCCATGCTCACTTTCTCTAGCCATTCATTAAGGGGTAAATGAATGCATGATTAGTTTCACCTTTATTTAAGTAGGTTAGAATCCTGCCCAATTAATAATGTCCACGGTCAATGATCGCTCTTTACCCCATCCCACGGTCCATCATGACGTAGGCTAGTTGTTTCCTCTCAATGGGGGCCAACCGTGAAAGAGCGTACACATCTTAGTTATAACACTACACATGGCATACAATTATCATTAATTTTTCTAGGATCCATCATATACATCCATACTTAGATCCTTGGGAAAATCACAAACCTTACATACGCGGTCTTGCCCAAAACATACCACACAACCCTCTATGGGTCAATCATTCTCCACGTATACAATTACATCATTCATGGGGCAAATGGTTTCCATTAAGGTGACATCCACGTACATAAGTCTCATGTTGCATCACACATAAATCATCATATCCGTCATAGGCACGTAAACAAGTAAAATCAAGCATGACTTGCACAGTTTCACACACCCATGTAAGTTAACTAAGCATAATTTCTTTCCCAAACATCAAACATAACTCATGGTCCACACAATGCAAAAATTCAGCATGAGTACATCAAGGGTTTTCATATCATATTCACGTTTACATGGAAACAATTCAATAAACATAGATTTCGAGCATTCATACAACAATACCATAAAATCCCAATAAGAAATACAATATTATGGTAGGTAGGCTTAAGGGAAATCCTCACCTCTAATATTTGGTTGATTCGAGACATTGTTAGAGTCGCCAAATCCCTCCTAGGTTCGTTCCTAATATGTTTAACGTAAATCACATGGTTAGGGTATGGATTGGTATGGTTTTCCTAGTTTGATCACCTAGGGTTAGATCTCATCAAAGATTAGAGAATGGGGGTAAATCTAGGAAGTGAATAGCTACCTTAGAAGGACTTACTTCTTCTCAACAGCGGCACGGTTCAGGAACTCAGACGGGTCGACTCCGTCTTCTTCTTCTTCTCTCTTTCTCTTTCTTTCTCTTTCTTCTTCTTCTTCCAACCTTCTTCTTCTTCGTTGGAAGAACTTCCTAGCAGTAGCAACATGGCCGTGGGCCCTCTCTCTTTCTCCCAAACAACTCTCTCTCTCTCTCTCTCTCTCTCTCTCTCTCTGCGTTTTCTGAAGAGGGGGAGTGGGCAGATGGGTTTTTATAACCAGCTAGGGCGGTGGGTTACGAATCTGGTTTCCTGGTTTGAGAGGGAGACAGAGAAAGCCCTCCTCTCGCAACTACAACATGTGGGGGCTGTTCAAACAACAGGTGGGGTCCATTATACACTAACACATAAGATCCGAAAGGCCCATGCAAAGCAACGACTTGGATTCGACGCGATCATGGTTTCTTGATCTTGGAATGAAGAATTGGAGCGGGTCGCATGATCAAGGTCTGCTTAAAAGAATTGAATGGACTGGATTACAGACGAGGGGGAGACGGATTGACAGCTTGGATTTTGATGTGGGGTCCAGTTTGATGGAGGTGTGGGGTGCTTCGGTCGGCAGTGACGCACATCTTTTCTTTTTTTGTTTACGCACGCACAGCGTACGGAACCCACGGTTTGAAGCTGCGTTCGTCAGGTGGGGTCCACTGTGGTGGATCGGAGTGATCTGCTCCGTCCACTTAGGTTGGCAGCACAAAAATGGTCGCTGGCCAGAAAAATGAAGCAGATCTGAGTTAAGACGGACCGTCCGTTGGTTGATTTCTGATTAGGGCATTTGTACTATGATCGGGGAGCCGAAATTCGACATGTACAGTTATTTTGGGCTAGATAGGCTTCGCCTAAAGTTTCAAGTTAAACGGAACGCAGGAAACTAGTTTACTTGAATCATGGGGTTTAATTAGTGTCATTTTCGTAATTAATGTAAAATAGTGAGTTTTGTGAAATCCAATGGTTCTACACTATTCCAGGGATTATTCCAAGCAACTTTTATAAAAGGACCTCTCTCAGATTCTCTACGGATGATTAGTTATGAATTTATCAAATTTAAAATTCCAATAAAAAATTAAATAATCAAATAATTAAATAGATAACTAAATAAATTGATTTATACTGAAAATACGGGGCGTTACACTACACCCCCCCTTAAAAACGAACTTCGTCCTCGAAGTTTACCTAGGATGAGTCAACAAATAGCTGGGGGCATTCCCTCTTCATCTCCTCTTCGCTTTCCCACGTCTCTTCTTCTTCCCCATGGAACGACCAGAGAACCTTTACTAGGACGATGACTTTAGTGCGAAGGACATGCTCTTTTCGTTCTAGAATACGCATCGGTTCTTTGATATACGACGCATCATCTCGAACCTCGATCTTTACCCTCTTAATCCCATGGGAATCATCTCGCTCGTACTTTCTTAGCATTGCAACGTGAAAAACGTTTTGCACGTTCAACAATTGAGGGGGTAGGGCAAGAGGATACACTACTTCTCCAATTTGCTACGGAATCTCAAACGGGCCGATAAAACGCGGTGCCAGTTTACCTTTCTTTCCAAGCCCATGTCATCATAGTGACTTTGATAGTCATTCCGTCCCTAACTAAAATACCAATTATAGTTTATTTCGATTAGGATTGCTACTATCATTTCTTTAATGTAGAGTCCATTTAGGTGATAGATCCATACATCCTTAGGCCACAAGAATGAACGGTTTGAATATATAGTGTACGCATCAGGGTAGGCCACTGTCTGAGACAGCGTAGGTGTACGACACACCCATCAAAGTGAGGTCCAAACATGGACAACGTGGATTTGATCACATACATCATGTTAGGGTCTATAGTGGGCCCTAGGGAAGCTTTAATGGTGGCCATTCAATTTGCACTGTTTCCTGTCATGTGGTTCACATCCGATTAGGATCTGTTTTAAATTTTGGGACATGGCCCACCTAATGGACGGTGTCATTATATACATCAAGCTAGGGTCCAAAGCGGCCCCTATATTAAATAGTTTAGATGACAAATAAATATTACAGTGGGTCCTATGAAGTTTTCAACGGTTTGCATTCAATTCCATTGCGTGGCCCACTCGAGATTTAATTCGACTTCATTTTGGGATCCATGTCCTAAAATGATCTGGTAAACTAGATGGATTGTTTGGATGAAACACATACCTCATGGTAGTACCCATGGCGGGCCCCATGATCCTGCACACCAGAGGAGATGAGAGTGGCATCCCTCTCTTGACGTTGACAACGTTGAGAGAGGACGTCCTCTCTCATTCTTCTTCTTCTGTTTTACACACACACACACACACACACACAGAGGAAGCTCACCTGCGCACCAATTCTCACCAGAATTCGTTAGCACTTTTTAAGGAATCATCACACGTGATGTGAGCCCAAAATCTGAGCCGTCCTCGTGATGCAACACCCCAAAAAAACCCCAGTGCCCAACTTTCAACTTGGTCTAGAACTTTGGTGGGCCATGGAAAATGGAAATCGTTTCCTCCCTTGCTTTGCCTCTCTCTCTCTCTGCTACGACCTACTAAAGTTTTGGATCGGGTTCAAAGTTGGGCCCTAGGGGTTTTTTTGGGGTGCTACATCATGTGAACGGCTCAGATTTTGGGCTCACAATACATGATGAGTCCTCAAAAAGTGCTCATGAATTCTTGTGAGAACTAGTGCGTAGCTGAGCATTCCTATATATATATATATATATATATATATATATATATATATATATATATATATATATATATATATATATATATATATATATATATATTAGATAGATGAGGTCTGAATGACCTCATTATCGTTGGTCCCAGAGAGGATTCAACAGTGGATAGATTGTCCCCACTGTTCCACGATGTGTGGTCCATATGAAATTTGGATTGGCCACAATGCGGGTCCCACATCTACATCATCAAAGAAAGAAAACAAAGGGAAGGAAGTGAGGCGGGGAGTGCACTCACCTAGCTATAAGGTTGGATCTCCCTTGGATGATTGGGTTGCTTGATTGTGGGGTCCACTAGTTGGACGGTGAGATCCAACTTTTGATGTGTGGGGTCGTTCCTTCCAAGACCTCATTCTCTAATTCCAACAACTCCTTGGAGTGATAAACCCTCCTCCAAAGATAGAAACTTCCTTAATGACGAGGGGTTTGTGATTCTAAGGGTGTGATAGTGCTAGAAGTGGGGGCTATTTTGTTTGTATTTAAGGAATTGATTAGGGTGAATTAGAAGCGGTTCTAGGGGTTGAAGATAGGTTGAAAAATGGTTAAGAGGCTAAGGAATTTGAGCATTATGTGCCCAAAAATGCAGCGATGAGCCCCTTTATATAGGCTATGGCTAATTTGCTTGCTTAATTCTAGAAACTATTAGGTGGATGGCTCCCCTCAGTTCATGGGCAATTGTCTCATGTTAATCACTTAATTAAAGACTTTTTCCGCACATGAAATTTATTACTAATCTTTTCTATAAAAAGATGGTGTCATGTGGACTACTTTTCCTTAATTTAAGGGATGTGTTGTTGACTTTACAACACTCTCTTTATTAATGATTATTTTAGCTTCATATATCATGCTTTGGGATTGTTTAAAGGGTCTTAATAACCTTCTAGATGAAATTATGAATTTTTACAATAGGGCGAAGTGGCATAGCTACCTTAATTCAAGAAAACTTTTTGACTTTTAAGGATTTCCCTTTATTAAATGTTAGTTAAGTTAATTTCACTCCCGTTAAGTGAGCTTCATGTAAGCTTATGGGTGGTGTTAACTTAATTAAGAGTTGCTAGGTGTCATGACTCTCCTTAAATCAATGACAAACTTTGACTTTAAATTAATAAAGTTAGTTACTTCATTAACCTTGTTAATAAAGTGACTTTTATGAAACATGGGAAATGTTAATATTAAAACTTAGGATATTTTATTTTAAACTAATTCTAATAGAATAGAAACAAGTATGAATTCATTAAAACTTAGGATATATTTATTTTAAACTAATTCTAATAGAATAGTTCCAAGTATGAATTCATTATTTCCTCATGATGATGTCATCCATGCACTTTTCTATAGATATTTTCCATCAACGACCTTCAAGTACTCTACAACAGCTGGAGATCCCTCAGTGGAAGTGGGAGCACGTCACGACAGATTTCATTATGGGATTGCCGCGGACTCCGTGAGGTCACGACGCCATTTGGGTCATCATTTACCGACTAACAAAGGCAACACAATTCCTACCTATGCATGCCACCTACTCTCCATGGACTGCCTTGCTCAGCTATTTGTTGATGAGATCGTCAAGCTGCATGGAGTACTGGTATTGATAGTGTTCGACCGTGACCTAAGGCTCACGTCGCGATTCTGGAAGAGCTTTCAGCGAGCCTTGGGCATGACTTTAAAGTATAGCACCGCCTACCATCCTTAGATAGACGGGCGGACCGAGGGTCAATCAGATCCTTGAGGATATGCTCAAAGCGCGTGTTGGATTTTTATAGTAGCTGGGATAATCATCTGTCGTTGGCCGAGTTTGCATATAAAAATAGTTATCAGGCGACCATCAGCATGACTCCATATGAGGCCTTTTATGGCCGACCCTATAGGTCTCCCAATTGTTGGACAAGTTGGAGAGTGAAGTTTTCTCGAGCCTGAGATTGTTCAGCAAACCTCGGGGAAGATAGAGCTTATCAGGAAAATGATGTGCATGACTCAAAGCCATTAAAAGAGTTATGCTAACTGCCGGTGTAGAGAATTGGAATTCGCTACTAAAGATTTTGTCTATCTCAGGGTCTCGCTCATGAAGGGTTTAGTTCGATTCAGCAAGCAGGGGAAGCTCGCCCCGCGATATATAGGGCCCTTCAAGATGCTGGAGCAGATTGGCCAGGTGGCATATTGGTTAGCATTGCCTCTCCAGCTGGAGGGTGTTCACGACATATTCCATGTATCCATGTCGAGGAAGGGTCTGTGTGATGCAGAATCGCCACGAGGTAGGGTCTGTGTGATGTAGAATGGCCATAGGGTGGGTCCCACTATGGGACCTGTGAGATGCGGGGTAGCCCACGAGGAGATCTTGGTCGGTTTGCCTGGGAGGGCCTAGATAAAGGGATATTCTAGTGCTTCCCCAATAACTCTGGAGCTTTTGGTGGACTGACCGGTACTCCCTGCATCAGTGAGCCAAAGATGAAGCACATCATCAACTGGTAGCCGATCGAGATTCGTGAGGATGCATCATACGTAGAGTATCCGGTCCTTATTCTGGATTAGAAGGAGCAGGTCCTCCAGAAGAAGACGATTCTTTTGTTGAAAGTGTGGTGGGGACACCATAGCAAGGCAGAGCCTCGTGAGAACATGAGGGCATTCGTGAGAAGTATCCCCATTTGTTTCTTTAAACCTTGTATATACTGTAAAAATATCGTCGATGTAAGATATCTCCCTTAAGAAAGTTTTTAGTCATTTCGCTCTTTGGGTTGTGTTGCTCCTATATAGCTAATAGAGTAGAAATTTCGAGGACGGAATTTTTACGAGGGTGGGCTTGTAATACCCGACCCAACCTATAGGCACATTCAACTGATCTTGTGCTCTATTTGCTTTCCAACTGTTGGGTAGGTTGGGTTCATATTCCAAATTAGAACCTTGCAATGCCCGTGTATACAACCTGAACACCTGATGGGACCGACAATAGTGCCTAGAGAGCACGTCCCGAGTAATGCGACCGCAAATACCCGGAACCCATATCATGATGACCGCCCCAACGAGGCGAATTTGATGATATCTTTTGTGCATGGATACGCACCCATAAACGCAAGATATATCGCAAAGAACCTGACACCTTTCCATGTGTACTATCTATAGAAAAGTGCATGGATGATATCATATGATGAAAGAATAAATTCATGCTTGGAACTATTCCATTAAGATTAGTTTAAAGTAAATGTATCCCAAGTTTTATAATAAATCTTCCCCATGTCTCATAAAAGCTACTTTATTAACAAGGCTAAATAAGTGGCTAACCTTATTAACTTAAAGTCAAGGCTTTGCCTTGATTTAAGGAGAGCCATGACACCTAGCATGTCTTAATTAAGCTAACACCACCCGTAAGCTTACATAAAGCTCACTTAAGGGGAGTAAAACTAACTTAACTAACATCTAATAAAGGAAAACCCTTAAAAGTCAAAAAGTTTCCTTTAATTAAGGTGGCTATACCACATCACCTTATTTTAGAAATTCATAATTCCATCTATAAGGCCATTAAAACCCTTTAAACAACCCCAAAGCATGATATATGAAGCTAAATCAATCATTAATAAAGAAAATTTTGTAAAGTCAACAACACAACTCTTAAATTAAGGAAATTTGGTCCACATGGCACCATCTTTTTCTAAAAATGGTAAGTAATAAATTCCATGCAAAAAAATTCTTTAATTAAGTGATTCATATGAGACAATTGCCCATGAATTGAGGGGAGCCATCCACATCACAGTTTTTAGATTTACACAAACTAATTAGCCTTAGCTTATATAAAGGGGACAATTGCTAAATTTTTGGGCATGTAGTGCCCAAATTCCTTATCCTCTTAACCATTTTCCAACTCATCTTCATCCCCTAAAACCCCTTCTAATTAACCCCAATCAATTTCTTAAATACAAACAAAACAACCCCCACTTCTAGCACTAAACACTTTTAGAATCACAAACCCTTTGTCATTAAGGGAATTTCTATCTTTGGAGGAGGGTTTATCACTCCAAGGAGTTGCTAGAATTGGAGGAGGTCTTAGAAGGAACGACCCCACACGTCAACGGCTGGATCCTACCGTCCAACTAGTGGACCCCACGATCAAGAAATCTGCATTGTTCTTCTCTCTCTCCAAACAAGTAAGTGAGTGCACTCCCCCTTTCCTATTTCCTTGTCTTGATTTTCCTTGATTATGTTGCTCTTTGATGTAGGAGAGGGACCTGAAGGAAACGGACCCCACAGTGAAGATCGATTATTGCTCAAATCATCTGACGGTTCTGATAATGGGGAAAACACAAATATTAGCTTGACCCCAAGCTTGATCTAAAACGTATGTGGAAATCGTTGATCGTGGGCCCCTCCATGATGTTTATCAGCCATCCAACCTGATCATTAGGTCACAAAGATCTGGATAAAGGGATTACACAAATATCAGTTTGATCCAACAAGTGAAGGGTCCACCGTGGCCACTGTGACGTGTTCATGCAATCCGATCCCCCCCCCCCCCCCCCCCCACACACACACACACATATATATAAAATAAAAAATGTAAAACAACAACTGACACTACTATGTATAGGCTATAGCGTGTAGCATTGCACGCTGTCACATCAGCATGTAGTTGTTGGTATGTTAGAGGCTCCCACGGGTGGGGCCCATTGCTGGCCCCACCATGATGTATTTGTTGCATCCATGCCGTCCACCCATTTCTTCAAGTCATTTTAGTGTATGACCCCATAAACGAGGCTAATCAAAATCTCGGTTGGACCACACATCATGGAATACTGGGGACAATCTGTCCACCGTTGAAACCTCTTTAGGACCCACAATAATGAGGTCATTCAGACATCATCTATCCATATATATATATATATATATATATATATATATATATATATATATATATATATATATATATATAAACAAAAAAACAAAAAAACAAAAGAAAAAGAATGAGAGAGGACATCCTCTCTCGATGCTGCCAGCATCCAGAGAGGGAAACCCCTCTCATCTCCTTTTGTGTGCAGGGCTGTGGGGCCCACCATGGGTATTACCATGATATATGTGTTTCATCCAAACCGTCCATCTAGTTTACCATATCATTTTAGGACACGGGTCCCAAAATGAAGTCAAACCAAATCTTGAGTGGGCTACGCTATGGAATTGAATGCAAACCGTTGAAAACTGTATAGGACCCACTGTAATGTTTATTTGTCATCCAAATTGTTTAATATGGGGGACCCCGGCTTGATGTATATAATGACACCGTACCTCAGGTGGGCCGTATCCAAAGTTTGAAATAGATCTTAATTGCATGTGAACCACACAACAGGAAACTGTACAGATTGAATGGCCACCATTAAAGCTTCTCTAGGACCCACTGTAGACCCTACCATGATGTATGCGATCATATCCATGCTGTCCATGTTTGGACCCCACTTTGATGGATGTGTTGTACACCCGCGCCGTCTCGAACGGTGGCCCGCCCTGATGTGTACACTGTATATTCAAATTGTTCATCCTTGGGGCCTAGAGATGTATGGATCTATCACCTAAGTGGACTCTACATTAAAGAAATGATAGTAGCGATCCTAAATTGAAATAAACCATAATTGGTATTTTAGTTAGGGCCGGAATGACGATCAAAGTTACTATGATGACATGGGTTTGGTCATGGACCACTTAATAACCACATGATCTCCTCCATCAAGCCCAAACTAAAACCCATATAAGTCCACCATGAGGACTTTGAGGGGCATTAGATTGAGGACCATCCAACATGGTTGGAGCTTGGGACCCAATATCATATGGATCTTGAGTAGTCATTCTAGCCACTTAAGTATCTAAATAAAATTATTCATCGCCATCTAGTGAACAATCTCGCGATTATCTAAATTAAAGCATTAGTAGTGTGTTTCCACGTAAGGAAGAAGGTTGATTGATAGAGCTAAATAATAACTAAAATCATGAACAAGTACCCTACGACCCTAAGAATTATAGTTTGATCAAACCATAATTAAGCAAGTGGAGGAAAACATTGCCCTGTCGAAGGAAGGAAGCTATCAGACTAATCCGATAACAAGTTGACAACACCATGTAGGGCTTGGCTACTTAGGTACGTGACTCCTTAGCAATCATGCATCTTGCATAGTGGCATTCCTTGAGTTCTTGAGTATCTTCGAGTTACTTGTCATGCAGCATTACCATGCATACCATGGCATGATATATTAGGTGAGAAAGTAGTATCCTAATTCTTTGCTACACCACAGCTCGATCGTAGTACATAACCTACAATTGGATTATGAGACGGATGATGATATTCATACATGGGACACCAAAAATGTGGAAATAGTAAGCGATGATGTGCCCCTTGGGTTGAAAGTCCCTAAACCCCGATGGTACCCAGGGATACCTCACTGTTGGCCAGGTGGATACATGGGTCATGGATTTGACTCCCACTGACGAGGCTAGGTTGAGAAGGGATAGGTCCGACCCCCATAGGGTTGAGGTGGCAAACGGGGACCGGTCCGACCTTGTCCGGTGAGGTGAAGCACGAAAGGGTCTGTTAATGCCTTGCACAGTGGAGGTTTGTAACCCCACTGGTGGGTAGCGAGGTCGATTACTAGTGTCTGGTGCATGGGTATCGACCCGATGAATACCGAGTTCCAGCAGTACAGTGATCCTTGTTGAGATGGTGGCATTCATGGATAGTGCGCTCGAGTCTGTGGTGAGATGACTGTCTTTGAAGGCTCCGTGGTTGGCATGCGGTTATCTTTTGCATCTCACACAGTTTCTTTTTATCATTCATTCAGGGATCACTAGTTATTACTTATGATGGTTCCCTTCATTATACCTTTCATATTAGTTTTCTCGCACGCTTATCATAAAAACCACATACTTGTTAAGCCATAAAACTTATTTGTCTTTTAAACACTTTAGGTAACGAAATTATGGAAGAACCACCATTAGCGACCACGAGTTAAGTGATGAGTTGGGGAGCATGATTTGACTTACGTTTTGGATTGTATATACGATGTAGATATTATTTTGGACGATGTACTTTTGGACTTTTGTAGTATATAGTTAACTTGTGTACAAATATTACTTATCCTGTCTTTGATATTTCTCTATTGTTGACAATGAATGGTAGGATCTATCTTTTATATCACCTAGTCGAATGCCAAGCTTGAGACTTAGTACATGGGCGCCGAGTGTCAACCCCTGGTTCGGCTAGTTGCGTGCCAGATCTGGCAAGTATAATGATTGTTCGAGACTACCGAGTCTAGGGCGTGACAAAGGTTGTGAAGGTTTTCCTAGCATTTACCATCTAATTGGTTGTCCTGCCACCATCTGCCTACTGCAATTTAACAAGCCCGGTGCTTCTTTATTACTTTCTTCATCAACATATCTTACTTATTCACACTTTCTTATTATAATTTCTAAAGCCCCCATTCTAGCATGTGAATAGGATCTGATATGTTTGGCCAGGTCTTATCTTTCACCTTCTTCATTGTTTAAAAACCTGGACTGAACTTGTAACTCACCTGGAGGCCTGAATGAATCAACTCAACCAAGCTTTTCATTGACTTGGCTGAGTTGGACGAGTTAAAAAGGGGCTGTTTGTTTTTCCAATTACAACTATAAATGGTGGTGAATAGTTAATAATGACTTTTAAGGGGTGTTTGAATGGGAGGAAAATACCTTTATAAGTACATCTCGAAAACTTCATCCAAATGCATGAAATCGAACAGGGATTGGGTACCGTTAAAATCTTTGGTTCCCACCGTGATGTATGCGTGTGATCCACGCCGTCCATCCATTTTACAATCTCATTTTAGGGCATGAGCCAAAAAATGAGACAAATTGGAAGCTTGGTGTTAATGATGTCCACTGTTCAAAATCAAAACCTTCCTAGGGCCCACAGGGATGTGTATCTATCATCTAACCTGTTCATAAGATCACAATGACATGTGTGAAGGGTATACACAAATATCAGCTTGATCCAAAACTTCTGTGGTAAGAAGTTTCAATTTTAGGCATTCAATTCCCACCATTTTCTTTGGTGTTGTCCACTTGGGCTTTGGATCTGCCTCATTTTTGGGCTCATGCCCTAAAAGGAGCTTTCAGAACGGATGGACGGCATGGATAAGATACATCATGGTGGGCTCCACAATTTTTACATGCCGAAATTGTGCGGATGTATTCTCCAAAGTCCAAAGCTTTGCAAACAAGCTCCCTTTCAACGTCAATATCGGGACCACTGTTGTAATTACATGTGTAAATAATCATGACTTATTTACCATGAATTACAATGGTAAATAAAAAATCAAACAGCCTTTAAGAGAAACTTTGAAAAAAGAAATTAAAGGGGACTATTACATATGATTCCACTTAGTCCTCCATTAGGATTATTATTTCCTATGATTCTATTTTGTTACATTACCAAGCAGACATTGTTGTACATATGTTGAAGTGCTGAAAAAGAATAAAATTGTCGTTTTAAATGTCTGAGTTAATTGTGATACACAGGATCTTTTTATTTAAAATAATCTATTGTGCTTTCCTGTAACATTGATTTATTTCTACTTCTTGGTTTAGGGTGGAGGAATTCCACGGAGAAATGCACCTATTCTGAAAATGATCCGTGAGGAAGTATGCTTCTAGACTTGATCTCTTTCCTTTTATTAATTGCGTTTCTTAATGGTCCAATCATAAGGAAACTTTCCAAGTTTCCATTGCCTTGTGGATGGATTTTATCCATGTACGTGGCAACCTATGCATACTACTTCTAGTTATATCAAGGGATGAGTAGACTCATCTTGATTAGAATTTGAATTGGGAGTTGCCATTTTGACTTGGGCTGCATTGTAGATGGATAAATGGTTTATTCTGGAAATTTTCTGTAAGAATAAGGGCATCGTTTTTGGTAGTTTAGGTTTATAATTTGCAGTGCTTGGTTGGGATGCAAATGAGTTAGGTTGAGGGAGTTCTGACCCAGCCCATTTAATAATAAGGGATCTATTTTGGTCCCAAACACAACCCATTAATATTCGGGTAGGGTCTGGTCGTGTCCAAGTCAAAATAGGGTATCCCATTTATTTAATGGGTTGTGTGACTTGTGTCTGCTATAAGAAGATATAAACCCAACCCATTTATTTGATGGGTTGGGTCTGAGTCGGTTCCAAAAAGTATAGTGGTTGTTTCCATACAAATGATGCCTCAATGAACTATGTCAGTTGCATCTACGCTTAAATCAAATCACCAAAAGCACACGATCTTATGAATATGATAGAATTTGAAGAAGGATTTAATGATGTATTCAAGTATTAATTGTCTTTTTTTTTTTTTTTTTTTGAAAGGTGATAAGATTTTATTTAAAAAGAGGCCCAAAAGGCAGCAATACAAAGAAGCTCAAACGCAAGCAAAAGAAATAAACCCCCAAACAAAACCCAAGCCATCAAGAGGCCCCTTCTAACATGACTAATTTTGCCCTTCTAAAGACCTCAGTTGCCAACCCACAAAGATTCCAAAAGCATCGGCTATCCTGTACTCCCCAAAGATCCCAAGGGCTGGCCAACGATGCTAACCTCCACATCTTCCTTCCTCTTCTTGCCAACCCTCCCCCATGCCTCGTGAGAAACAAAGCGTTGATAGTCATTGGCAAGACCCATGAAACTCTGAAGAGGCTAAAGAAGCCCTCCCATACTATTTTGACAAAGGAGCAATTAATGAATAAATGATAGACTTAGCATCTTGTAAGCATAAACTACAAACATTAGTGATCATCATCGATTAATTAAATGACATTATAGATTTAAAAAGAAATTATCCATGTATAGTATAGAGTAGTTAAAGTATAACTACCGTAATTCAATATAGTCATACACATGAACCTCCTATCTATAAACATAAGATACAATAAAGTCCAAACATATCTAGTGTAAGGGTCGGTTCTGAGCGGGGTATGGGTTGGGTCTGAATCAGGTCCATTTAAGGTTGATCGAGATTAGATCCGTAGAAGCAAAAAGAAATGGAAAAGAGAAAGAAAAATGATATGGGAAAAAGAGAATAAAGAGTGAATTAGGGCTACATGCCCCTCCTCTCTTCCTTTGTATATTAAATCGAAAAGGCAAAGATCCCAAAAATTACTCCTTGCTAATTTTAAATATGACATTTATATCTTAAGTCTACCTAATAGACTATCTAAAGGGACACATATAAAACACAAAACTAGGTGTGTCATACCACTTATGGCTACGTATTTCATTCATCTAGGTGGGTCGTATAGTCGTTAAGCCCACATCGACAGTTATTACCACTTCCCCTCAAGTTGGAGCATGGATGTCGTAAGCTTAGAATATATACGTGTAGACTAATTGCAGCGAAGAGCTTTAGTGAATTCTTTAGCAAATTGATCTTGACACCAAACAAACAACATAGAAATTTCACCACTAGCAACTTTCTCACATGGGAAATAATAGTCGACTTCAGTATGCTTGGTTCTCTCTTGATATTGATAAACTAGATTGTTAACAATAGAGGAGGTTGCTTGATTATTGTAAGATAACTGCATTGATAAGTTTACTGCAAAACCCATTTCCTGCAACTAGAGGAGGGCAACGATCCGGGCCGAGCCGAGTTAGCCCTAGTTTGGTTTGGCTTGTTTTTGTGCCACCCCAGTTTGTGGATCAGCCCGGTTTGGGTTTCGAGGCCAATCCATGCGGCCCAAGTTTGGTTTGCTCCAGAAAAATCTAGTTCGAGCCGGGATTGGTTTGGTCAAAATTTTCGAACCGAGCCGGGCCGAGTTCGAACAGGTGGCTGCTTTTTTTTTTTTTTGTTTAAATAGAAAAGAACCTAAAAAGTTAGAATAAAAAAATACAAAAGTATCTTACTACATGGTGTTTAACATCCTCCAGAGGAGAAGTGCAACTTTGAAATAAACATATAAGAGCCTTTTCCAAACAAAAGTACACAAGCATAATTTTACAAGTGCAAGGAAACAGTGTGCATTCATGTATATGTATTATGTATTATCCACATCATCTTGTATACATATTATCCACGACATCCATCCGTTTTTACATATCATTTTAGGACTTGATCCCAAAATGTAATCATATCCAAAGCTCAAGTGGATCACACCATAAGAAATAGTGTGCTTACAATCTATGAGCCGAATCAAACTGAGCTGAATCGAACCAAACTTTGAGCTGATCCGAGCCAGGACTGCCCTAGTTTGAGTTTGGTTTGTTTTTTCAAATGAGCTTGACTCCGAGGCTTGGTTTGGTTTGAACTTCTATTCGAGCCAATCTAAGCCGAGCTTTTTCAAACCAATCTGAGCCGAGCTTTCGAGCTGGCTTGGTTTGTGCCTAGCTCTACCTGCAATTGTGTTTTCATCCACACAAGCTCATAGGTGGAATGAGCTATCGCTTAATATTCTACTTCAGTGCTCAATCGAGGTACAATGCTTTGCTTTTTCCTTTTCTACATGACCAAATTTCCTCCCACAAATGCATAGTACCCGGTAGTAAACCGCCTATCAATTGGAAGCTTGCCCAATTTACACGAGAATACTCACTAACTCGAAAATGATTATTTCTTTTATAAAAAATTCTGTGGCCAGGTGCTCATTTAAAATATCGCAGAATCCTAACAACTGCATCCATGTGAGGCATCCTAGGAGAACTCACAGTACGTGATGTATCTAGCCTAGTGAGGTAAATAAGTTTTCCGGCCAATCTTCTATACCTTCCTAGGTCTTCAACCATGTTTCCTGGATCACCAACAGTGTATAATTTGGATCTATTGGTGTATCAACTAGCTTAGTATCAAGAAAGTATGTTTTTCTGAGCAAATCCAAAACGTACTTCCCTTTAGATAAATTAATGCCTTTCTTTGATCTGGTAACTTCTAACCCGAGGAAACATCGAAAATAACCTAAATATTTTAGTAGGAAGGGGCATTAAAGATACTTCTTATGATCCTCAGTTTGTTTACTATCACTCCATGTAACCACAATATTATCTACATATACAACCAATACAATAATACTAGAGGTGCCTCTATGTATGAAGACAACGATCAGTATGACTTCGAACAAAATTGTAGGCCAATACAACCTTATAGAATTTATCAAACCATGCACGCAGTGACTATTACAACCCATACATCGTCATTCTCAATTTACAAACATTATCTAACTATCCCCAAGCAACAAACCTAGGTGGTTGCTTCATATAGACCTCCTCTGTGAGATCAACATGATGAAAGACATTTTTAACATCGAGCTGAAAGAGGAGCCTTCCATGATTAACAACAATAGAATAATGCAAATGGAATTAAGCTTGGCAACTATGGAAAATGTCTCAGTATAGTTGATGCCAAAAATATGAGTGTATCCCTTGGCAATTAAGCGAACCTTCAATCATTCAACTGTGCCATCAAGTTGAAATTTAATGGTATACTCCCATTGACAACCAACAAAACATTTACCATTGGGAAGATTAGTTAGCTTCCAAGTGTCCTTTTGATGAAGTGCAATCATTTTTGTTTCCATATTCTTCTTTCACTCCTTATGTGACAAAGCTTCTTGGTATGACTTGAGAACAGAATGAGATGACAAAGACAAGTTAAATTTACGGAAAGTGGAAGACAAGTATTGAAAAGAAACAAATTTGAAGATAGGATGGTCGGTACACATGCTTACTTTTCCTCAAGAGTAATCGGGATATCAGATAAATCATGAGATATAGATTGAGTGATTGGATCAACAGGCTTGGAAGAAGATATGGTCGGTGGCACTTCATGGTTAGCGATACTATCTCCCTGTTTCTTACATGAGTAAACTTTGAGTATAGGCATAGCAATAGGAATGCATGAACTAGTGGGAGGAGGCAATTCGATGGTGTCTTCTAAAATCAAAATAAGCATAGGTACCGATGGTAAAGCTTCCAAGTAAAGAGATCTACCGTCATTTGAGAAGATTGGAATGGACTCAAAGAATGTAATATTGGCACAAATATATTGTCTTCAGAGAAGATGATTATAACACCTGTAACACCTTTGCATTTTAGGATACCCAAGAAAAAAGCATTTAACTGCCATCACGGCCAGACTCCAACTGATGAACAAAAGCATACGCCATACGCACCCTAAAACCTTGGGCGGCAGTGAGAGCAATGGAACACCTGGAAACAAAATTGCATGAGAAGACTAACCCATTAAGATTAAGGGCATTCGATTAATAAGATGGCATACTGCCAAAATTGCATTACTCAAAAAAAGAATACGAATCAATAAGGCGCATGCCACCTCAAGCAAATGATGATTTTTCCATTCTACGACGCCATTTTTTTTTTAATTTTTTGGTGGAGTCTGAACATAATGTTTGATAAAAAATATCATTTTCAGATAAGTACAAGCTAAAAGAATTGGATATACTCCTTAGCATCATCTAAATGAAATACACACACTCTGTAGTTAAATTGATTATGTACTTTCTTATAAAATATCTCAAAAATAGAGAACAATTTAGATCTATCTTTCACTAAATAAAGCCAAGTCATTCTTGAAAAGTCATCAACAAAAGTAATAAAATACTTGTACCCTAAAAACTAAAGACTCAAACGGGTCCCCAAACATCTAAACAAATCAAAGCAAATGGAACTGGACCACGCTTTTCCAAACGTGGTGGAAAAGTGACTCGGTGACGCTTACTTAAGTCATACACTTAACACTCTAAAGCTGATATAGATGATAATGAAGGAATAACACTTTTGAGAATATTCAAAGATGGCTGATTGAGAGGACAATGCCACTGGTAAAGACAGATGTTGTTATGTGCTACTACTACAATTACTTCCCGACCAAGATGGTAAAGTACACCATGTTCATGTCTTCCACAATCTCATTTGTCTTTAAATCCTGAAAAACACAGTGTGAAGGATAGAAAGTTATAGAGCAATTAAGTGGTTTTGTGAAATTATTAAAAACATAAGACTAAAGGGAAATTTATGCACATAGAGAACAGATGACAATGAAAGAAAGGCACATGGATGAGCAATACCTATTCCACACACTTTTGACTGGGTATAGTTTGCTAAAGTGACCGATGAACTTAACAGCTATGTAGGCACTGGACTTGTCATATGATTAGAGGCCCTTGAGTCAATGTCTCATGGACAAGGTATTTCAAAACGGTTACATAGCGGCCTTCACTGTTTTCCTTATAATTATCGCATAATGTATTGCACACTTGTGATACAGATTCATATCAGTTATTGCATGGGATATATCGGTTGTATCGTGTAATGTATCACTGTTGTTGAAAACGTGGGGGAAACTTGAATTTTTCAATGAAACTTTAGGGATTATTATAAATGGCATCAATACACACTAAGAAATCAAAACATCATAAAAAACAAGTGCACATAATAGGTTTCCCTTGTATCGAAGTCCTAATCTATGCGTTGTTAATTGACCTGATGCAAGTATATTCTATATTCAAAGTCAATTCATATAATTTACAAATTTAAGAAGACATGTATGGAAACACAAGCAATACATTCAAAAGCAAAAGAAGTTGAAACCTATAAATATACCTGTGAATGAGGTGTGTGGTTGTGGCTTAGACCCGCATAGAGCTGCACATACATTAGGAGTGAAATTTTGTTTTAAAAAAAAAAACTTAAATGGGGACCAATTGACTGCAAATCAAAGTGGAATTTTGAAAAATAAAATTATATTTTTTTTTTGAAAAAACCCCAATTGCCAAGAGTCACTAGATCAGGTTACATACATGTTTGATTTCATGTTTGGACACTAAGATTGCGATTGATTTGGGAAATTTCGAATTTTCTCCATTTTTTTGCAAATCAGCCAATCTTCTCCAAAATCCTAAAATTAGAGTGCGTGTGATTATGATTTCATCATCAAACACTCCTAAATACTCTAAAATGGGGGGGCTAATTGATCATTGATCGAAGTGGAGTTTTGAAGAAAAAAATTATTTTTTAATTAAAAATATTTTTTTCTAAGAAATCCCTACATTTACCAAGAATCACTTGATTAGGTTACTTACATATTTAATTTCCTCTTTGGACAATAAGATTGCAACCAATTTGGGAGAAATTGAGGAAATTTTATTTTTCCCCAATTTTTCGCAAATTGGCCCATCTCTCCCAAATCTCAAAATTGAAGTTCCAAATTCATGATATTTCATGCATAACATGAAGAATCATGGATTTCTAACCATTTGACATTGATTTCACAGGATTTTTCCAGCAAAAAAAAAAAAAAAAAGGATCAAAACTCGAAAATGCTTATGAATCGAAAACAGGTCCAAATCGGCTTGGATCTTGATTCTTAATCAAAATTTGCAGTTTTTCTTTGAAGGGATTCAAGAGGAAGGGTCGAAATCCACAATTGATATAGTTAGAAGTGGAGAGGAACTAAGAAAAAGATTTAGAAGGGGCTTTTTCAATTTTTTTAAGAAAGCCCTGAACTTCCCATGTATCTGTGTGATATTGGACAATATCGACTGATATCATCGATATCGAGAATTTTATAGAAGGGATTGGTCGCGATATCTGCGATATTATCCGATACATTGCGATATCGTTTGTGGTACGAACAATTTCATATGCTACCTTGGGGTTTCGTATCGCTCAAGTGGGATACATGATATATTGTGGGATATATCAGCCGATATTTTCAATACTAAAAACATTGGCAGCCATAACGGTCCTAATGTAATGGAAATGGTGGTACTACATTATGCATTATGGGGTCATAACAGCCATTATAGAAAAATTGACCCGTAATGGTCCATTACGTCACCATTATAGAATACCTTACCCATAGAGCAGAGGACTTGGACCTTAAACAATTCATACCTAAGTTTACGAATGTGGTTGTAAGTAGCATAAGAGATTATGTTGATTCTTTAAAAACTTGGAATACTTTAAGCGTGAGTATGTCACCAGATTTACTTGGCTACTGAGTTGTAGGAGTAGAACCAATAGAACAAGACCTACTGCTCTCTTAAGAATAAGTTGCATGCTTTGTCAAGTTGACTTTCATGGATGTCCCAGAATTTCTCCACGTGTTTTGTAAGCCCACAATGATTATGCTTCCTAAGTTCACCACCACCTTGATTACCTCTGCCACCTTCTTGGTTATATTGACCACCACCTCCACCTCATCCAGCAAATGATGCCAGAGCAGAATTATCATTGACTCCATCTCAAAGCCAAGAGATATACGTTGAAGGCGAACATAAACTTTATTTAGAGAGGGAACATCCTTGCTACCCAAGGTCTGTGCATTCGCTAGTACATATTCTGGTTTTAAGCCAAACATAACACTAGAAACGCCTCACGTTGCTGACATTGTTTCTCTAGATCATTAGTAAGTGGCCAATACACATTTAGCTCCTCCCACATTCCTTAAGTTTTGAATAACATTCACCAAGCGACTTATCTTCTTGTGAAATGCAAAAAATATCTTCAAACAACTGATATGTACGAGAGATGTTTTTGTCGGATGAATACCTCTCTTGTAATGCACCCCATACCTCCTTTGTAGTATCTAGAAACAGACTACTGTTCCAACTACATCATGATTTGAACATTTTCTTGGATCCATTGATCGTACGTGCTATAACTTTCATATGGTTTCTCTGTGGTCGTGGATATTCTAACTGCCTTATCAATGTGGTTATAAGAGCTTTATTACTCTTATTTTCAATGCATGGGATGTGTAATTGTTTCAGCCAGTATTGTTGGTGTTGTGTTTTGGCTAGCAAGGAATTAAACTTGTTTCATGCATGGATGAGTCAACTCAATTTTGGTTTCATCCACCTCAGCCTATTTTGTCTATTTCAATGAGCTTCTTTGCGCACTTTTGACTATTATGACTTATTTTTTGTTTTGACTAGGAGCCATTGTCCAATACCATAATTTAAGTCCTTGATGGTTAGTCTAGGCGTGGATTAGAAATCTATCCGATACCAAGCCGACTCGTGGGTAAAGAAACAAAGAAGATGAAAGAAGGAAGAAGAGAGAGAGAGAGAGAGAGAAGAGGTGAGAGGGAAGAGAGAGTTTTGAAAGAGAGGAAGAGGCACAACGTAACACCTCTCTCATAAAGATAATATTATTATATATGTAGGGATTCCCACACTTATTACATTATACAGCCTCAACACATAGCTTATTAACAAATAAGTCCTGAAGGACTTTGTTACAAAAAAGACCCTATGATTTTAATATTCCAACACTCCCCTTCAAGTTGGAGTATGAATATCCGTCATACCTAACTTGCTAGAAATTTCTTGCAGCATGGGAGAAGTAAGCACTTTTGTGAATATGTCTGCCAGTTGATCTGTTGATCTGACAAATGGAGTAGTTAATAGCCCTGAAGATATCTTCTCACGAATAAAATGTATATCCACCTCGATGTGTTTAGTCCTCTAATGAAAGATGGGGTTAGATGCGATATGAATAGCTGCTTGGTTATCACAGTAGAGAGGAATTGCCGAGGTGATAAAGAAACTCATCTCCACCATAATGGATCTCAACCAGAGTTCACATGCCCCTTGAGCCATAGCCATGTACTCTGTCTTTTGCACTGGATTAAGATACAGCCAACTGTTTCTTACTTCTTCATGTGACTAAGTTGCCGCCAACAAATGTTCAATAGCCAAATGTTGATTTTCTGTCCATTGAACATCCTGCCCAATGAGCATCAGAATACGCAGCTACATTAACATGTCCATGATTCCTATAAAGAATACCACGTCCTGGACATGACTTTAGATATCTCAATATGCGATGTACAGCATCCAGATGAGGCGCTTTTGGCGAGTGTATAAAGTGACTGACAATACTTACAGCCTGAGCAATGTCTGGTCTTGTAATTGTCAAATAGATTAGTTTTCCAACTAACCGCTAATACATGCCAGAATCTTTCAAGCTCTCACCTTCAGATGCATGTAATGAGTTCTTCTGATCCATAGGAGATGAAACTGGATGAGCACCTAATTTGTCAGTCTCACTCAGCAAGTCAAGAGTATACTTTCTTTAGGATATGAAGATACCTTTAGATGAACGGGCAACTTCAATCCCTAGAAAATACCGCAGGGCCCCCAGATCTTTAATCTCAAATTTCTTACTCAACATATGCTTAACTTGATCAATAAACACCAAGTCATCCCCAGTCAAAACAATGTCATCCACATATATAAGCAAAATGGTTTTGCCTTCTTGTCTGGTATGAATGAAAACGGTATGATTTGCATGACATCGTCTGAAGCCAAAAGAAAGAATAGCAATACTAAATCTGGCAAACCAAGCTCTAGGAGATTGCTTAAGACCATAAAGAGCCTTCTTCAGATTACACACCTTTCCAAACTCCCCCTTAAGCTGAAAACCATGTGGAAGATCCATATAGACTTCTTCTAGATCACCATGAAGGAAGACATTTTTAACATCCAGCTAAAAGAGAGGCCAATAAGATTTGCTACCAAGGAAATAATTAAGAGAACCGAATTCAACTTTGCAACAAGTGAGAACGTCTAATTATAGTCTATCCTAAAATGTTGTGTGTAACCTTTAGTGACCAGACGAGCTTTGTAGCGCTCAATAGACCCATCAACCCGATACTTTATGGAGAATACCCACTTGCATCCAATTGTACTTTTACCCGAAGGTAATGGAACATGATCCTAGGTGCCATTCTTATGAAGCGCAGCCGTTTCCGCTTCCATTGCTTGCTTCCAAGTAGGTATTGCAATAATCCTCGAGCACTGACTTAAGAATAGCGGAGGAGGAAATAGTGGTTAAGAACTCACGATAAGGTGAGAGAGACTCATAAGAAACAAAATTAAAAATAGGATGTAATGTGGGATGATGACTACGAGAACAAGAAGCAATAGGAGATGAAGGACTAAGAGAGGAGATAGGACAAGAAGAGGTACCTGAGACTGGAAGAGGAGCTATTGGTACAGGTGGACCTTGTGATGGTCTCGACTTGCGATGAACATAAGTGATGAGCTGCTTAGGTGTTGTGGACGGCACTGAAGGAGCAGTATCAACTGCTGGTAGGGGCAGAAAATGATGTCTCAACTACATCAGCATCTTCAGATGATGGAGAATAGAATGGGTGATCTTTAAAGAAAGTTACATCCATAGATACGAAATACTTCGTAGTAGATGGATCATAACATCTGTAACCCTTATGCTGAAGAAAGTAGCCAATGAAAATACACTTAATAGACCAATTAGACAATTTGTCTCTAGAGGGACCTAGTAAATGCACAAAACATACATAGCCAAACACTTTTGGTGGGACGACAAACAAATGACTAGTAGGTTTCAAAGCATGTATTGGGATATCTCCTTTGAGAACCCGAGTAGGTATTTGATTGATCAAATAACATGATGTCAACACAGCTACAGACCAGTATGATTTAGGAACTTTCATTCCTATCAGAAGAGAGCGAGTAACCTAAAAAAGATGACGATTCTTGTGCTCTGCCACTCCATTTTGTTGTAGAGTGTAGGCAGAAGAAAGTTGATGATAAATGTCATGCTCTTGGAGATACGATTTAAAGGTATGATTGAAAATCAATATGGGAATCAGAATGTATAAGCTGTAAACTTATTCTCCCCAACCCCACCCTATCCGTTCCTAGGCTGTCGAATTTCTTTCTCAATTCAACATTGATAGGGGCTGGGGAAAAAGCTCAACGGGGAACTCCTTGTTCTATTTAGTGTACTCTCCACCATTTTCAGAACAGAGAGTCTAAATGGTGCAATTATACTAGTTCTGGATCATTTGATGAAATGATCGAAACATGGTAAACAAGTCATTACGTTGATGCATCAAATACACCCAAGTCACACGAGAGAAATCATCAATAAATGTAACAAAGTAAGAGAAGTCATCTAGAGATTTAACAGGACTAGGTCCCTAGATATCAGAATGAATCAATGCAAACATCTTGTCAGATTGATGTTCAACAATATGATATGAATTTCTAACAGTGTTTACTCAACTGACACGTTTCACATTTAGAATAAGTATCACCAATTTTATTAACTTGTGGAACAAGAGATTGTAATGTTCTAATAGAAGCATGGCCAAGTCTTGCATATCAGATGGCAGGAAACTCTTTAGTAGACTCTAAATTGCATGACCGACAAGCAAAAGAATGAGACAATGTTGAAGCACCAGCAGCAACAAGAACATCTTGTTGCAAGAAGTAGAGACCACCACGTTCATACCCCACACCAATAATCTCCTTCGTACTCGAGTCCTGAAAAACACAATAAGATGGGAAGAAAGTCACACTACAATAATAGTCTAGTAAGACAACTAACCGATATTAAATTTGCATTGAACTTGGGAATGTATAAAACATTGGATAAGGTAAGAGAAGGGGAAACTGAGACTGTGCCAATAAATTCAACTAGGGTAGAGGATCCATCAGCAAGATGAACTGAACGACAATAAAAAGAAGAGGTGGAAGGAAGAAGACAACTATACGTACTAGTCATATGATCTGATGCCCCCGAATCTATAATCCAAGTGGTAGGAGTAGAGGAGGCATGGAGTGCAATACCTGTCGTAGTAGCAAAGGAAGAAGCAGATGGTTGTGAGGAGCCGGCAGGAGGTGTAGCTGAATTGAGACTGAAGAGATCTAAGATGTTGAAGCTCCATCACATCTGCCCTAGTCATAGTAATAGTCTCCGCGTGGGAGGAATCCAAAGTAGCAATGCCAGAAGTATCAGAAGCGTGTTCAGTATCATCAGAAGCTGCGACGTGTGCAATAGGTTGGCCATGAATCTTGAAGCATCATTCTCGAGAATGTCCTGAACGATTGCAATAAGTGCAGATAAATCGCCCTCGACCTTTACCACGTCCTCTAGATGAGGACCCGCCTCGAGTATCTGAACCACCACTCCTGTCATCGAGTGAAATGGTAGTGGAAGTGAAGGCGGTCCTTTCCTATGTCAGGGCTGGGGCTGACATGACTTGCCTGCAAGCTTCCTATGAATGGACTACAGAATATGTTATCTAGAGCATAGGACAAGGGGTTGTGGCAACCAACTGAGTCCTTAGTGCCTCATACTCACTATTCAATCCAGCTAGGAATTTATAGGTGTTGGCTTCATCCTCACATGATTTCACAATCTCAGCACTACAAGGGTCTGGAAGTTCACTAAGGGACTGCAAGTAACTCAGTTCCTCCCAACGGCTTTTCAAGGCCCCAAAATACTCAGTAACTGAAAGATTCTCCTATGTGAGAGAATACAGCTCTATGTTTAGATGAAAGATGTGAGGCTTATTTGAGACAGTTCAATAGGTGTCATTGAGTGATTTCCATAGATCAACAGCAGTCTCATAGAAAAAATATCCAAAAGCAATACTAGGTTCCATCAAGTGGAGTAACCAGCCCATAACAATGGCATTGGAAGAATCCCATGCATTTGTCGAGGATGTAGGCCGTTTTGTGGTGCCAGTGAGGTATCCAAGCTTCTCTTTGCCAACAATATACATCCGAACGGCCTGGGACCAAAGAAGAAAGTTACTTCCGTTAAATTTTGTAGAAGTAATGGAGATCGAACCATCAAGGCCATGTCTCGATGGCGGTGGTTTAGAATCCATGAATACAGAAAAGGCAAGAGAAGGAAGAAAATGAAGAAATACCAATTAAGTCACCACGCAACACCAACAACCAAGTTTAGAGGGTGTAGGAATGTACATCATAATTATGGTGTATATGCTGTGCATCAAAGGGCCCAAAAAACAGTCCAGTCGGCCCCCATTTTGACCCAAAAAATGTTTTTTGATGTCAAATCTCCACAAAAATACACCTCCTCTATGTAGGACATTTAAAAATAACCCCTATGCAATAGGTTTTGCAGATCAAAAACTTCAGATTTGAACAGGATCTAAGAAATGGGTCGATTTGGGTATTTTACTAGAAAATACCAAAAAATTCATTAAAAATATAATTTTTCTTAAAAATATCCAGAAAAAATCACCATAAACATCCTCACATGATTCCTCACCAGGTGTAGATGATTCCAAAGCAAAACGAGCCATACATATGCTGCGTTGCTGATGTCAGTCGTACGGACACTGGTGTCAGCACATGTCTTCTTCAGGAAGTACCTTGGATTCTCCTCTTTTGCTAGATCTTACTGGTTTTAATGAGAATAGAGAGGTTTTATTGGGTGAAATTTCGTTTTGATCGATCAAGGATCTGATACCATAAAGAAACAAAGAAGATGAAAGAAGGAAGAAGAGAGAGAGAAGACGTGAGAGGGAAGAGAGTTTTGAAAGAGAGGAAGAGGCACAACATAACTCCTCTCTCCTAAAGATAATATTATTATATATGTAGGGATTCCCACACTTATTACATTATACAGCCACAACACCTAGCTTATTTACAAATAAGTCTTGAAGGACTTTATTACAAAAGGAGATCCTATGATTTTAATATTCCAACAGTGGGGTTGTCCTAGTTGACTTAGATTTGGTGGGGAGCGGAACAAGTCTCCCCCCAAAACATATATATTGTCCAACCAAATCGGCTAATTCTGAGCTAGTCGGAACAGCTTGAACCAGTTTTGATCCCTGGATGGATGACCATTCTCACTCTGAATAAAGTTTTGATTCCTTGAGTCTAGGCCATCTTCAGTAATTGATGGATTGTTTTACATGTCCTCCTCTCTACAAGTTTGATGAGAGGAATTATCTTATCCTTCACTGAAAGATGTTTGCCGTGCTTTTTGTCACCCCAAGTTGGGTCCATGGTTTAATGATCCAGATTCCAAACCATCGATCTGCTGGGCCCCGTGGAAATGGGGTTGCCCTGAAAGGCCCCATTCGGAATATCCTAACACATCAGGTGGTGGCCTAAAATATACAAATTGCTCACATTAAATGGACAAAATGTCAATAATTGATCATCTCTTCCAATCTGTTTTTTTTTTTTTTTGTGTGGCATCTCCAATCTGCAATGGGGTCATTGGATTATCATTTAAGTCACCAACCATGGCCACTGCTTTTATGAACTTCTCTAACACATGATCCAGTAATTGTTAATTTGGTAAATATCCACTTCTCATTGAATCTGTGAAAGAATTCAGTATACACTGGTATTTCTGTTTCAAGTAGGTGGAACAATTGATGCATGCAGCATAGTCTACTTGAACGTGAATTGAATCATTTCATCATAATCATTGCATCTAAGCTATGCGCAAAATTGAAAATGACGTTTTGTTTCATCCTCCTTGCACTGGTAAGCAAGCTTTTTTTGGATTTGCTCCCTATTGTTGAACCGTCTGATCATCCATTAGGAGATCACAAGTGGTCCCACTAATTTCCAATCAAAGATTAGGTCATAAGATCGCCTATCAGGCATAGATCAAGCACATCCATGGGTCCAAATCACAAATGTAGGCCATCTAATTGTCCATATTGAAGATCTGGATTACATCAAGGGTCCAATTGGCCTGATCGACCATCTAAATCAGATCAAAGGTCCTGATGGCTGTTTGGACCAAATCAATGGTCTAGTTCAATTGTATGGCCCATCTAATGATGGATCCATTGACCTGTGGAGCCACAGGTTCAACTGATGTCTTTGAAGGCTCTATATGTAAGTATGGTATTTTTGAGCTTTGTATAAACTATGTAGTCCATATAAACCGTACCGCTGTGTACGAAGTCCACTATGGTTGGCATCTAGAAAATTTAATTGATATTTGAACTCTTTCCTTGAAGTATTATCTTTTATTGCAAGTTGAGGAGGATCAAGCAATTATAGTGGCTCCAATGAGACGTAAGCGAGAGAGAAATTCTAGAGACTTCTTTCTAGATTATCCTAGATGGGATTTGTATGAAGGCAAGAGGTCATGCATATGAGATAATGAATGAGTGCTTGATTATTTGAATGATCGAGTAAAGTTATTTTCTTTTAGTTTCCTTCGATTGAGATTCTAGCCTAGGAGAGCTATTATTGTAGAATCTAGTAGTCTGATGCTTTAAACCCCTTTGTACGACTCTACAAGGTTTTCTTTGTGGTGTGAATCCACATATGTATCCTTTTTCCAATGTTTCGTTTGTTGCAAGGAGAGATCGTCAATTTTGAGGCATAGTCTTGGAAATTTTCATCTTCTAATTTGTTAGTAATCTATCCTAGTTTGTTTTTTTCAAATTGTTCTACATTATCTCACATTCATAAGCTCTTACTGTTTGAGAAATTCCGTCTAAATGGCAGGGAGGGTATCAATTAAGGCAGCATCTATAGACAATTCCATCAAATAGCATATGGTAGCTTTGTAATTGAAAGTAGCTTGTGAATTGCATTTAGTTTGTTTGGCTATCATGTGAAAAAATTGCAAATTGGTTGACTTGTCTATTTGGCAGGTCATTTAAATTGCAAGTTCCCATACAGCAGATGATATGACATGATTTACAAAAAAAGAAAAAAAGAAAAAAAAAGGCATGATTTACCATTCATCATGTGGCCCTACCTTTGTCTTCCATTGCTCTTAAGAAACACTTCATCGGATTTTAACTATCCGATCAATGACCCAAAAAATGGACCTTCCTTATTGAGTTATATTGGGAAAGGGTTGATTATCAATCTGGACCATCTATCATGTGGGAACCACAATTGATTGCCGTTTCCTTTCAAGAATCACTTTGATTTGATGGTCCCAACCATCTAGTCAATGGCCAACAAATTGGTTGGCCCACATCAATTATACTCAAGGTCATGTTTGGATTGTCTATTGTGTGAGCCCCACATTAGATTGCCTATGCCTCTCAAGAATTAATTTAACTGGACAACCTAATTGCTTGACAACATGAGAATTTTGCCTCACTTTCCGAATTGCAATTCTAGTTTCCATTTGTAAAATTGTTAAATTGAGTTTTGAAGGCCCAAAATGGTATTTTGAGTGAGTGGTTCTATGCCATACAAACAAGGCAATTTCTCAAGTACCATTAAGGTAAAATGTCATTTAGCCAAATTGCTTTTATGTTACTTTTAAAGCTTGATACGAAAGGAATGTCATTGCAATTTGAGGGCCGCCTCTTTATGAATGCTATGACTACATTGGCTCAGGCTGCAAGCAGTGTTTTAAATAGCGAATAGCGTGTAGCATAGCGTTTACCCCTCTGAAGCGTGAGGCGTAAGCTACACGTTACTTCTAGATTTTTAATTAAGGTTGTTCTTGGTTGCACTAATTCCATGATATTCACCAAATTAGACTGATTAATAATGAAATTTAACAAATTTTCATAATATTTGGTGCGACCAAACACAACTTAAGCAAAGTGTCCCATAACGGTAACAATGGCTGTAACGGCCACCACTGTTACCGTTACAATACAGGCCGTAACAGCCGTTACGGACCCCATATCGACCAATACGGCCCTTTTTAATTTTTTGAAAAAAATTGTTATAAGACCGTTACGGTCCGATACGGAGCCGTATCGGTCCGATACAGGTCGATACGGGGCCGTTACGGCCTATTTTTTCTGTAACGGCCGTTACTTCCGTTTTGACCCTGTAACGCATAACGGTCATGACCGTTTCCGTTACGTATCGGCCGATATGGGCGATACGTAACCGTTTTGGGATACCTTGAACTTAAGTAATAGAAAAGGGTAATCATTAAGTATAAAGGAAAAAAGAAAGAGCAACAAAACTAATTTAATACTATTACTTATATTATTTTTACTAAAAGCATTAAATATTGAAAATAAAAAAAATGTAACGAATCATCGAAAATATTATTTGATTTTAATGTTTTAATGAAAAATAACTTGTAATGTGAGGCACGTAGTGTGTAGCCTATATTATGTAGCATGTAGCATATGCAAATTATCATGTAGTATAGGCTACACGTGACTTAAGCTATTTTCATGAGCTACGTAGCATTAAGGCTAAGCTACACTACTTAGCGTAAGCTACACGCTACATAGCGTAGCTATTTAAAACACTGGCTGCAAGAGAAATACTTTGCGGTTTTTGGGATGTCTACACATCTTCAGCCGATATATCCCACAATATATCTTGTATCACACCTGTACGATACGAAACGCATAGGTAGTGCTGATATATCCCACATGTTTGATCCGGTGAGCATTTTCAGTTTCCGATCCCTTTTCTTCGTTGAAATTATGTTAAATCAGGGTCAAATGGTTACAAATCCATTGGTTCTTCATGTTTTGCATGAAAAATCATAGAGTTGGAGCTTTGATTTCAATATCCATTGGTTCTTCATGTTCTCAATGTTTTTTTTTGAAATTTTCCTTCAACCAGCTGTCAATTGAGACTAATTTCGAAGTACATAGGAATATTTGATGAAATGATGATCACATACGCTATAATTTTCAAATTTGAGTGTAGATGATCTAATTTGGGGAAAGTTGAAATTTCCCCAGTTTCTCCCAAATTGCTTTCAATGTTGCACTCCAAATGTGAAATCAAGCATGTATGAGGGCTGATATACTGATTTGTTAAGTCCTCGTCATTTTTCAGAAAATAAATTTTAATTTTAATTAAAAATTATTTTTTTTCGAAATTTCCCTTCAACCAGTGGATGCAGGGCTTTCGCAGGAACTTCTTGCGCTAGGAAGCTAGGTGGGGCCCACCATAATGTTTATAAGAAATCCATCCCATTCATCCGTTTTAAGAGATCATTTTAAGATTTGAGACCAAAAGTGAGGTGGATCCAAAACTTTAGTGGGCCACACGAGAGGAAATAGTGGGGAAAGAAATGCCTACCATTGAAACCTTCCTGGGTTCCACCTTGATGTTTATATGCCATCCAAACCGTTTATAAGGTCATTCCCATTGGGATGAACTAAAGACTAAAAATTCTTAGCCCGATACAAAATTTTTGTGGCCATACGAATGTTTCCACGGTGGCATTTCTTTTCCCACTGCTTCCTCTCGTATGGCCCACTTGAGTTTTGGATCCACCTCATTTTTGGTAGAATGTCCTAAAATGATCTCGCAAAATGGATGGACAGGGTGGATTTCTCCCAAACATCATGGTGTGCCCCAGCTAGCTTTCTAGCGCAGGAACTTCCTACAAAAGGTTTTGCAAGAAATCCGCATTCTCAACCAGCTGTCAATTGAGACAAATTTCGAAGTATTTAGGAGTGTTTGATGAAATGATCATCACATACACTATAAATGGTATGCATTCAATTTTAATATAGTTGCATTAGTTCAGCCAAACAACACATTGCTTAGGACCCTATACAAAGGAAACTTATTATGTGCACTTCTTTTTTGAGATACTATGATTTAAAAGTGTGTATTAAGGTCTTTTTTAACAATAAATGAAGTATCATTGAAAAATTCAACCATTCCCCCAATGTTTCCCAAAAAGTGCAATAAATTACCCGATACAAACGATATATCCCATGCGATAACCGATACATATCTATATCCCAAGGGTGCGATACGTAAAACGATACCGATATTTCGAACATTGATCCCAAGTAATTGGGGTCAGCTACACAAATCCTATTACTCTATTTCCACTAACAAAATCATGAAACAATAATCATTTTGGGATTTCTGCTCTTAGTAGGATTTCCGAAAATCATGAAACCATAGTCTTTTGGTAAGAGCTCTTTCTTTCCAATTCAACATAGAAGAGCCCCATTTTGCAAATTTTGAAATTCTATGGGGTAGAAATTCCAAAATCGCAAATTATTTTTCTCAGGTGATTACAACTTGGTTGCATCCAAAGTGATAGTTAAGGCTTCTTAACCTATTAATCTTGTTATGAATGTCCAACATTTGCCTTCTTATGGTTTGAGTTATTGCGTCATAGGTCACTGAACTTGGAAAGTACTGCTTAGTCCTTGTGTTCGAGGCAAAAGCATTGCAGTTATCAGATTTTGAACGAAGACAGGTAAATAATCATATGTGGACTTTCAGGAACCAATTCATTTCATTCTATTATTTGGAGTGTTTGAACAAACCAACCTTGTTATGTTTTTCTATGCTAACCTCAAATTTTCATGTATCTTTTCAATATTTTCTAGAGTGCTATGGCTACTCATTGGAGTAGGATCATGACCCCACTCCACCACACATGCCATTTTGTGATGTGCATGAGAGATTTGGGCATTCATCAATTGGGCCACACCATGTAAGTGCCATGAGGACTGAAAAATCAGGCCAATCTGGTCATCATGTGCAGGTGTGCATTGGATGCAGACCATTGGTCACTTTTTTTAACCATCCATCTTCTTCGTACATGTTGCAAACTTGATGATTGGAATGGCCTGACCCATGGACCCACCAGTTGGGCCCACCCAGATCTCACACGTTTGAGTAGAGGACTCTGATGGCTACAGTTGCTAATAGCCATATAGAGAATTTGGCCACCAAGCTAGGTGTTCAACCCTTGACCTGCTAATCATTTTTCAACTTTGTACTAATCTTCCCACATCTTAATGTTGGCATTCATTAGGCGAAGTTTACTTCGTTCTTTGGACCTGGAATCACAGCTGAAATTGGTGAGTTTCTAAAGAATCAGTTTATGTACAGATACATTTTGGTTGGAATGGCAATGGGTATATCTACACTTTTTATGATCTTAGAATTTTAGTCCCAAATAACACTTTTGAATCTATGGGTGCAGCAAAAGGCGAGAACAATCTCTATGAAGTCCGTCTTATTTCCAACACAACCTCACAGCCAAGTGTATGATACTACCATTTGATTGTACCACACATGATTGATTTCTTCCTCATGTCACTACTGACCTGATGCTCACTACAGTAGCCCCTCTGTAAAATTCATATGTATAATGTGCAAAATCAAATGAGCCAATGGACTTCAAAGCTGAATATTGAAAAAGTAATGTTGGTTTTTTAAGGAGCCAGAGCGTTGCCTGTCTTTATGTCAGGAGTGATTTAATGACACATGACACAAATCTTTTCACAGTACACATGGGTTTCCTATTGTGACAAGTGGCCCCTTGGTCCAATAATCTAGAATTGGTCTATTGCATCCCAACATCATCAGCTAGCACCCCCAAAAATCTCCCTCATTGGAAGATACCAGCAACTAATCTTGTGACTTCTCTCAATTGAATAGGACAGTTTTCAAACTGTCTTATCTGCAAGGCATAGGTTTAGATAATCCTATTGAGAAGACTTTGGTGGCATAGTTCATTATGGTAGCTGCAAGATGGTCTGTATTGCCATACCATGGGCCCTGGTGTCAGTGTTGAGAACCTGCACGAACTATGGAAAGATGCCAGTTGTGTGTCATACATTCCTCCATGCATTAAGGGTATGTTTGGATAGATGGAATCCACAGGGAAGAGAAAAGTTTTCCCTTAATGTGATGTCTTTCACTATTTGAATTGCAAAGAAAATCATGGATTCCACACTGTAATAATTTACCTTGTATAGATTTATAGTTCTTGATGTCTTTGTAGAAGATATGAGGTGACTGTTGGAGATTGAATCTAGGACTTCCACTTGCGAAACAATTAAACTGCTTAAAATGCAACCCATTGTTAAACAGCACTGATGAAAATGATCATTACTTTTTGCTTGTTCACACCCTGCATCTAAACATGGCCAAAGCAAAAATAACACATGCATGTTGGTATATTCACAAAATTGTTTCCCACTGCAAAAAATCAGGTGCTTTGAAAGCATTGATTCCAGTTATGGATTAAGACATGTTTCCTTAATTGTGCATGGAGTTCATTCATGTGAAGCCTATTATTGGGTTATTCAAGTCATCTAATGGGGCCTCATTAAGGATGGACCGTGCTGCCAAAATATCCTTAATTGGAAGATGCTAGCCATCCAATCTTTAGCCTCGTTTCCATTGATTGTAGATTGTGTGTACTTATTAATCATGTGTTGGCATGCAAACGTTGAGATACTTTGGGCATAGCCCATCTTTAGCCTCGTTTCCATTGATTGTAGATTGTGTGTACTTATTAATCATGTGTTGGCATGCAAACGTTGAGATACTTTGGGCACGGCCCATCTTTGATGTGAACAAGCGTGGGCCCCACACAAACTCCATGCACACTAGGGAAGTACCCTCTCCTATAGGAAACTCCACATCATCTAAGCCTTATTCTCCACAACCTTGTTTTTAGAGCCTTCAAATACACTGATAACCAATGTCATTTTTCTTTTAATTTCCTATGCATAATGGACAAACCATCAAGTCTACTTCCCCACATCTTATTACCTATTGGCACAACTCCCGAGTTCCCTACAATGCATTCATTTCTAATTATATCCTTGCTCATCCCACTAATCCATGTCAATTTTCAACATCCTTATTTCAATTATGGATCCTAAAATAATCAAGTACCCGATAAGCACCCAACTGGATACCCAGCCTCACTTGTTTCAAGTTCAAAAATCGGGCACATGCCTACAGGTCCAAGTACAAATTGAAAATCCTATAAGCAAACAATCTAAAAAACAGCAATTACATATAGCTGAAATTGAGATTTAAAAGGAAAAAAAGTAATGGAAACCCCAACTAGATAAAGCCAATCAAATCAGAGACCATTTGATTAAGTCAGGGCAATCCATAACTTAATCCCATTCATACTACAGATGCAAATTAATGCCTCAAAAATCTTATACCATCACTATAATCATCAAATTAGTCTTCTCCCAGCAATTTGGGGGTGACTTTTAAATGGTAGATTGGCAAAAGTTATTTTGATCAGCTGTCTTCTTTTTACCCGAGCCCTTGAAATCAAGAATGGCAGAGGGCTGGCATTGACACCAATCACCTGTCCACAAGTTCCCACCTAGTATTGACCCCCAGCCGAACTACTATATACACAGCCCAAAGGCGGGCAAGCAAAGTAGGGTCATGGAGGGGGATTTGTGAGAAGTAGGTGTATGGAATGCTAAACAAGCCCAATGAACAGTTATGCTCAATCAAACTATTGTATTCAGAATAACTATGAATCCATTAGCTTCTGCTGAACTTCACATCTGCAGTGGGACAGGGAGCAATTAATGGACCTTCAAATAATGCATTGAAGGATATTTTCACCTTCCAAATAAGGGAACTGATAAAACACCCCCAGCTATATGTTGAAGTCAACAAACAAACTCATAGTCATTGGATGAGCAAAATCAAAATATATCTCAACGCATTTCATGAAAACTGAAACGCAATTTCCCCCCACTTTCTGCTTGGATTCCACCGCAAGTTCAATAGTAACATTCTCCAAATAAGTAGCTACCTTGGAGGACTTACATCCTGCATATCAGCATACATTGTTATTCATGTTTTAATCCTTCCTTCGAAGATAGAGAGATTACAAAAGGTTTTAACCAAACAACTTCAGACATATTGGTGAAATAATCAGCCATGAGTTTTACAACTCTGCAGGGGGTCCGGATATGAAGAGCGCCGCAAAAGGAGAAAACAGCATCTCAAGTGCTCCAAAAAAGTGTTGGGAGTCATCTGTTGCACATGCTTGAGTGCACTTCCATCTTCAAATAAGTTGGTAAGCATGACAATTTACTGTGAATGCAAATAAGACATTTGAAGCAGAATGCATGATGGGGAAACTTCCTGCATCTGCTGCATTGCTTGATGATTTACTTCTCTGCTCTGCAGCCACAAATATAATGAGACATCATTAGTTTCTGCAATCGATTTTGCAATTGGATTGTAATGAATCAAACACTAGAAAATGCCAGTACATTGGAACAACGATCCAATAAAACCAACCTAAGCTGTGATTGTTGCACTTTTTAGAGACGATAAATTGCATGGGATAGTCATGCTTTAAAATTTACATCACTGCTTCCAAATGCAGCTGTGTTAGGACTGATGACTGTCCTATGCTTCTTTATGCATGAAAGATCACAGAAAAAATCTGATTCTTGTAGAAAGAACACCTAACCCTTTGCAAGACCTGTTAATGTGTACGTAAGCCTTCCCATGCACAGTTGCATTTGGACTCAATGCATCCACTCTTCTTCCATTTCTGTGCAACAATCACAGCAATCAGATCATCCTAAACATCTGCGACTAGACCCATCTTCTATGAACAATCCTCTCCACCCATTTCTGCATGCCACCGATTGGTCAGTTTCAGTCATCCGATCATCATGGTTTCATTTTTATCAAGGCAGCCTGTGCAGAATGTGGATTGGACAGATGGAAATTCCAGATTGATGGTATGGATTGTCCACATGGCCAAATGCAACAATGTGCATGGAAACGCTCCAAACATTTGGTCCACTTGATAATTTCTAAGGATAGAACAAGGAAAGTCTGAATTCCCACTAATAATCAGAAAAAATGAAAAATGCTCAAAGCATAATCAACTATAGCGAGTGTTCGACAGAGTAATCTTCTCCAGTGCAACAGTGCTCATGTGCACAAAGCAAACGGCTGAATGACTTTAGTCAAAATAGCAGTTATCAATCAATATAGCAAAAATGCCTTGAAAGAAAGAAAAAATCCAAGAGAACCAAAATTACTTATATTACATCAAAAAATAAATTGCAATTTGAATGACAAGCTTCCGCTCACCTTAAAGTAGAAATATATTTCTCAACTGCATTTTGCTGGTTATCATCATAGATAAACCACTTGTCTTCAGGTGTAACCAAATCCCATTTCCCAATATCTTGCAAAGAAAAAAGACATAACAACAAAATTAGTGTCACAAGGTAGGAATTCTAGAGTTTCAAGCTCAACTATTAGACTGTCGAGACGATGCAGTTAGTCTTAGTACAAACCTTGAAGCATAAAACATGATTTGTCAGAATAGCCTCTCAATCTCCAATAGACCCGACCATCTCCATCTAAAAGAATAGGCTCCGTCCTGACAGCATGTAAAGTTTGTTTCTCTACGACTATTGTTGGCAAACAAGAAAATGTTCATCAGTTCGAGAGACACATGAAAATAAGCAGTAAAAAAACCATGGCTGCAGACAAACAGCAAAAGCTTTGATCACACTTTGAAAGAACTCATATTGTCTTGCATATCATGAGCCCTGCAAAGGATTAAACTGCTAGCAGCACATGGGTAAGATTTGAGCCATTCATCAGGTAGTGCCCCACAATGAACATGCATATGCTCATCAGGTGGGCCATGTGCATAGGACCACAACCGGAAATTGTTTGCTTTTTTCTAGAATGTAATTGAACTAGGCAAGAAAAATACAGCATACCTATGCTTTAATCAAGCATAGAATTGCAGCTAACTGCCCAAGTGAATGCAATTAAAAGCTTGTATTTCTATTAACTGAATTACAAATTTCATGATGGTGCAATAAGATGGTGAAATCTGAACAAGTCATGAGAAAAGAACGAAATCATACTTTTAGGTACCGTGGCCATTGCTTCCAGCATCTCAGCATGAGCCTTCTCTGTCTCAATTCTTATCTTCGAAACAAGATTCTCATGCTCAACAACTGAAAGAGTACCATTTTTAGAAGAAAGACGGGTTTGTTCCATCTCATCCTTTAGCTTTTGCTTTACAAGCTTCTCCTGTAAATGGAAATGCATTTTAAGAATAGACACCACAAAAAAAAAAACAATTAAAATCAATACTAAAGCATAGAGATTAGCTAGCTGTACATGCATGTACCCATCCCTTCTACATGCTGTCATACCTGCCCACAGATGTATACAAAATAGAAACTGACCATCACGCGGGACCCATCTTGTGTGTCTGTTAGTTTGAGTAAAGATGAAAAGTACAAGGGGCATGGTGACAGGTCATGTTTCTTGTGGTAAGATGGGCCATTAGGCCAAGTGCTGCCCCAAACAAAAACCAGCTTCTTTTTTCTCCCCCTATCAATTATGTTTCTCCGAAGTACTAAGTACCGATAAGGTTTTGATGAATGGACTACAAATTCAGGAGCTACGAAGCATATAACAGAGGACATAAAAGGCTTTGTTGATTTTGAACCATTCCACTCAACAGACAAGCTATACATGGGTAACAATTCATCAGAGTACATGTTTGGAATTGGATCTTATCATCTAGAGTCGACTACAAGATGCTCCCTTCGACTCAAGGACACACAGTGCCGTAAAATGAGAAGAAATCTTATCTATCCATTTCTAGCTAGAAGGAATTTTGATAGAAGATTTAGAAGTCAAAAGGGTTTCACAAGGAGTTTAGTTTGAACTCAAGATCTAGTGTGTTGGGCCCAAAGGGGCCCATATGCTAAGTGATCCAATGATTTGAACCACCCATGTTTTGAACTCTATGCTACATTGTGCACAATAAGAAAATTATGTTGGAAGAATGATTATGACCATCAATATCTATAGTAACGACTAACGAGAATATAAACAATTCAAATCATCGGACCATCTCAACGTGTGGGACCAATATGTGACAACAAACACTGGATCATAAGTTGCAACAGAGGCAAAATGAACTCATCATTAAGAAAGCATAGTGTAACCATTGCTTGGGAGAAATGTCAAGACCTATTTAAACTAAGTACTATAATCTTTCTTTCTTTATTTCATTTTCTCATTTTCCTCTGTCAACAACAATAGAGACAATCGTGGGGGTGGAGTGTCATTTATATGATAAATAGTGACAGAGGTAGGTGAGATGGAACATGAGACCACAGGAGGAACTAGGCACCCACACCCCAAGGGACCCACCTAGGGGTCTTTGACTAACAGCATGAACATTCATGATGGGTCCTACTAGCTGGAAAGCTTGGATCTCTCTCATGTTGCAACATGTAGGAGGCTAGTGTATAAACTTGGAAAATTGGCAAATCTCATGAAGTAAATGCTCCAAAACTTGACCACCTTTTCTTTGGCAGCCAAAACTTTAGCTCTTGCTTCCTTCATTCCTCCAACATATTTCAAATTTTCCTTATCAATCCAACTCCTCAGCTGTCTGGAAATGCAAGTAGATGAAATTAAATATGATTTTTGGAAAGAAAAAGGAAAAACCCCAACAATATTGTATGATGAAGATCTGTGTATAGCACTTACTCAGTGCCAAGAATCTCATCGCAGAGAAAATTCAAGACTCTGAGCTTTTCTGAAGAATCAAGCCTACTATATCCATCAACGCCCCTATTAAAATAATCCAAGGGAATTTGCTTTGATCCAAATTGGGATTCAGAGATACATTTCCCAAGAGCTTGAAACCATGAACTTCCGCTGCTCATTGATTTTAAGAGAGATCTAGAAAATAGTAAAAAATCCAACAAACTTCAGCTGATAAAAACAGAAAAAAAAAAAAAAAAAAAAAAAACTAATTAATAGCTTCTCAAAGAAAATCATGTGGGCTAAGATTTATACGTTTTTCCAAAGTCCTTTTGCATGAAAGACAGCAATTTGATGTGAAACTGAACAATTGCTGTATATGATCCACCACGCCCAGCACGCCCACGTGTTAGTTCTCGAAGGATTGCTTCCGGCTGGCCTTTCTTCAAATCAAGTACCTAAAGAGTAACAAATTGCCTCAAAAAAAATAAAGCCTCAAATGCTCTCCTACATTCAAACTCAATACATGAATGTCAACTATGAGCTTCATAACAAACTAGGGAGTTTTGCTATGCCCACACTCATGGATGTGATGGGATCACAGACGACCACACATCCAAGCTGTTCATCAGTTGGCATCAATGCATGGAAGCATTTGCTCAAAAATCCAGGCCACCCCAATCAGGCAGACCATATATGTAGATTGAATGCAGGTGGTAACCAAACAATATCAAGACCAAAGAGTTCATTTCAAATGATAAAACCTAATGATGGACCAGATGGGTCATGCCATGTTTACATCTTGATTCTTACCTGTCGAAATGCAGCGCAGAATTCCAAAAATTGCAAGGCCAGTCCAACATCATCAGCTGGTAAATTAACACCACCGACTGTAACTAAATCATGGCCTTGAGGCAATACAACATCTGCATCTACATCTTTGCTGTGGCTTCTCATAGCATTTTTTTTCAGCTTGAAATTTTCTGGCATCAGCACACTCTTCACTTCAGCATCATGAGTGCTTTCACCATTGGACACTTTTATCTCATCACCAGCCAGCAACACACCATCACTCCCATCCACCTCTTTTTTCTCAGTGGGACTCACATGAATTTTCCTTAGAACCCGTGCTTGTAAATCATTCTTCTTTAGGCCAGCACCCTTGCCACTGCCCATACATGCATTGCCTTTTCCACCATCAACTTTTAACTTCTTCCTTCCAATCTCAGACTTTAATTTCACTTCCTTATCACTTGGTAAAGTCTTGTGTTGCATATTTGGATCAACAGAAGAGTTTTCCTTCCCATGCTTTCTTTTTGAAGTAATTAACACCTGTTAAAAATCCATCATTGTGTTACAGAAAGGGAAATAGAAACCCATTTACCAAACTTCCCAAAAACTGAAATGGCTGAAAAAAAGACCATCAGACCTTGCTTGTAACAGTCAATTTATTCGGAGAGCTGTGCAAATCCGTTACGGCCTTCTCAACTACCAAACCTTCTTTGCCTTTGAGCTGCAGCATTTCCAAAACTGAAGAAAATCTGGTTGCCTTGGCGGCTTGCACGAGGGCACCAGTCGGTTGGTGACCTCTTTTCCTCCTGCAATGGTAGATTCATTAACAAAGCACAAAACCATGACAATACTATCAAATGCAATGAGCATTTTTAGCTCACATGCAAATACTGCAATTGCAGACGCCTCTGCATTTGGGGCACTTCCAGTCATCCAGTTTAGCAGTCTCTTCAGCTTTCTCTCCATATCTATGAACAAAGAACCCAAACATTTTAATGATCATGTGTGCTGCACAAGAAAAAGGCTACATGAAACTGCAACTCATCATCTGGTAGGCCCCACTGTGAATGGGCCTCGATAGAAAATTTTCGCCGATCAAACAATCTTAACCATACAACCATGACGGCCTTCATTGAATGGAAAAAGATCAAACTGGATTAGTAGGATAGTCTAATCTGTGAGGTTTTGAAACAGTAGCCCATAATGTAGGCTGTGCAACAAAAACAAAAAACGGGGAAAAAAAAAAGAAGAAGAAAAAAAGGATAAGCAACACTCTATTCCATCACCTCTCTCAATATCATTTCAAGACGCGAGCCCAAAAATAAGGCCGATCCAAGACTAAAATGGGCCACACCACAACAAACAGTGGGGATTGTACTCCTACCACTAAAACCCTTTGAAACCCACAGAAGTTTTGGAGGAGCCTGATATTTGTGTTTTTTCCTTCATCCTGATGAGAATTACCTTATGAACGGTTTGGATTATAAATAAATAAAAAGGTTGTGAGCCCTAGGAAGGTTTCAATGGTGGCCGTTTACCTCCCCATTGTCTAGAATAGTGTAGTCCTCTTGGGTCTTGGATCTGCCTCATTTCTAAGGATGTGGATTGGGTACTATCCCCGCCTGTCCTGAGCTCAACATAGGCTAGGGATGTGAGGGGCCCACTGTGATGTGTGGTTTTTATCCATGCCATCCATCCATATTGCCAAATCATTTTAGTGTATATGCCCAAAAATTAGGCAGATCCAAGGCTCAAGTGAACTACACCATGGGAAGCAGTGGTGATAATGACATCCACCGTTGAAATCCTTCTTGGGCGGAGTGGATTTCCATGAGGTGACAAATCTTATGGAAAAAGTGGATTTCAATCAAACATCACAGGAGCCCATAGAGAGACCATATAGTATCATGTGCATGAGGGGTACCAAGTATCAGGTAATATGATACTCAAGCTGCATATCACACTTGATATTGGGCACTCAAACATTGTATAAGTGGCGGACATTTCCCAGCTTAAACCGACTAAATTGCAGAACCCAAAATCACCAATTTACAGTTCCAAAATTAGATTATTTGAACAATCGTAAATTTGATTTGTGGGCACTTGTTTGATGAGATAGGACCATGAGATGTTTTTCAATTCACATTTGTGAACACTTATAAACTACGTTCAAGTTTTGATGAGATGACTTGTGTGCAATGTCTAAGTAACAATTTCTCGTTTCAACACTGAGGTCATGGTATGGATTCCCATGGTGGGGGTTGTGATGTGACTAACAGGGATGGGTGGGTGTACTAACAATGGGGTGTGTGAACTAACACCCCCCCCCCCCCAAAAAAAAAAGCGTCTAAGTAACAAAAGTTTTATTAATCAACCATGTAAACCTCCATATTGAAAACCTTGGTTTTGCCTTTAATTAGGTCAACCAATTTGTAACATTGCCTAATTATCTCCACTAATTAGTTGTGTTGGGGTTTTGAATTTTTTTTTTTTTCCTTTTTTTTCAATTGGTATGAATGGTGTGCATGGATAACTTAGATTTTAAGTATTGCAAATTTTCTTTTCTTTTTTTAATAAAAATAATTGGAACAGCCTATGTTTTGGGCCATGGGCCATGCACAATGACCTTAAACAAAGCTTGGATGCAACACATGTTTGCCACATGCAGCCACTTATCTTAAGTAGCTACTCCACATTATCTATAGGCCTACTTTTGTGGCTAACCTAATAATTAGTTTAGCCTAAGAATCATCTAATAGATCCATCTAGATAGACTCAACCTAATGGAGTATCTTATGTCAAGCTTTTTTATGTGACTTAAAAATTTTGGAGTGATTCCCTACTCCAAACTTTGTATGATGTCAAAACTCTGGTGCTATTACCTATAAGTGTCTTACTGATTACCTAAACACAAAAAACTACTTACCTGTAAGGACCCGTTTGGATCACAAGTCATTTTGCTTAAGCTACTTATGCCTTAGATAGCTTATCTTTATTTTAACTTATTTAGTAGATAAGTATATTTGGTACACAGCATACTTATTAGCCAAAAAGTAAAAAAGCATGTTTGGTTTAAAATATGACTTTAGTAATTTTTTAATCTCTTTCATTAATCTCTATTTCTCCTCTCTCCTCTTCTAATTTGTTTTCTTTAAAATCTCTTCCAATTTTTACTTATTCATGTGAGGTCCAGCTTTAATGGCCACCTATCAGACATTGGATGTAAATCATCCAACATGTCAGGCCCAACTTCAAAGTGGGTGATCCATCATGCAAGGTTGCCTTAGATGTGAGGTGGGCCCCTAATCAATATCAACCGACCTTTTATGTGGACCATCCATTATGTGGGTCATCCATCATGTGGGGTCCACCATCATTGTTAATTGTCCATCATGTGAGGACATAGTTTGGGTAGTGACCTAACACCAACTAGCTGATGTCAAAGCTTTGTAGACCCCACCATGATGTATGTGTTTTATCTAAGCCATTGATCCATTTTGCCAGCTCGTTTTAGAGCATTAACCCAAAAATGAGGCAAATCCAAATCTTAGGTGGACCACATCATAGAAAACAATGAGGATTGAACACTTATCATTGAAAATGTTTTGGGGGCCGTAAAAGTCTTGGATCAAGCTGATATTTGTGTTTTCCCTTCATCCAGGTCTCTGTGACCTTATCAACAGGTTGGATGGCAAATAAACATCACAATGGGCCCTAGGAAGTTTTTAATGGTGGAGGCGCAATCCCACTGTTTTCTTGTGGTGGTCCACTTGAGATTTGGATCTACATCATTTTTGGGCTCATGCCCTAAAATGAGCTTGCAAAATGAATGGACAACATGGATAAAACACATACATTATGGTGGGGCCCACAAAGCTTTGTGGCACCAACTGGTTGGCTAGTGTTGGGGTTAGGGCTGTAAATGGTCGAGTTCGCGGCAGGTTTAGCCAAAACCAGACCCACCCATTTACTAAACGGATCTAGGTCCAAATTTTAGACCCAAACCCTTTTACTAAATGGGCAGGTCCGAGTCAACCCATCAAACCCATTTATAAATGGGTCCGAGTCTGGTAGAGGGAGATCCACCCAGACCCATTTATAAATGGGTCGGGTCTAATGGGTCCGGGTCTGGATCAAGTATGCAAGCATTTTACAAGGCTTAAAATCGGGTCTAGATGGGTTTGGGCTGGATGAGTCCCTTGAAACATAGACCAAACCCGCGCGCTTACTAAATGGGTTCGGGTCGGGTCGGGTCAGGTCAGGCCTAATATAAAGGAAACCAAACCTAGACCCATTTAGCAACTGGGTCTGTTCTTGGACCCAGACCCGTAACATTTAACAAATAGGTCGGGTTTGGGTCGAGTCTAAATGGGTTGGGTCCGGGTACCCCATCGGGTCCGCTGACCCATTTACAGCACTAGTTGGGGTCACTAGCCAGACCACATTCATCATGTGAAGCCCACCTTCATTGTCCACTACCCATCATGTGGAGCCCACCTTTGACAAGGACCGTCCATCATGCAAGGCCCACCTTAGATGTTGGCCATTCATCACTCAAAGCTAAGATTCGATGCAGACCATCCATTATGTGAGGCCCACCTTGATGTGGGTCATCTCATCCATCATATGGGCCCACCTTCAATGTCCACTACCATCATGTGGAACTCACTTTGATGTGGACCATCCATCTTGTGGTCCCTACCTTTGAAGTGTGTCGTCCATCATGTGGGGCCACCTTGGATGTGAGCCATTCATCCTTAAGGGCCGACTTTTGATGTTAATTGTCCATCTTGTTGGCCCATCTTAACATGGGTCATCCATCATATGGAACCAACCATCAATGTTAATTATCCATCGTGTGGGGCCCACCTTGAAGTCCACTACCCATCACATGGAGCCCACCTTTGATGTGAACCATCCATCGTGTGGACCCCACCTTTGAATATGGACTATCCATCACGTGGAAAGATGAGAAAGCAAAAGAAGAGAGGGAGGGAGGGAGGGAGGGAGTAGGGCTATAAACGGGTCAACGGACCTGATGGGGTACCCAAACCCGACCCATTTGTTAAATGGTACAGGTCTAGGTCCAAGAACAAACTTAGTTGCTAAACGGGTCTAGATCTAGTTTCCTTTATATTAGGCTCGACCCGACCCAACCTAAACCCATTTAGTAAATGGGTGGGTATAGTCTATGTTGCAAGGAACCCATCCAAACCTGAACCCGTCCAGACCTAATTTAAAACCCGGTAAAAATGCTTGCATACCTTGACAAATAACATAGGAAAACGAGAAATCCACCCCATATTCGGCAACACGAAATCCGAATCGATGCACCTACGATGGTGGGATTAGTGAATTAGGATGTACATGGATTACATGTGAAAGGCTTTTGCAAGAAGTTCTTGCGCTGGGATGCTAAGTGGGGCCCACCATGATGTTTGTGAGAATTCCACCATGTCCATCCATTTTGCTAGCTTAGTTTAGGACACGAGACCAAAAATGAGGTGGATCAAAAACTCAAGTGGGCCACACAAGAGGAAATAGTGAGCATTGAACGACCACCGTTGAAACATTCGTATGGCCACAGAAGTTTTATATTAGGATCTAGATATCTCTTAACCAAACCCGTTAGACCCTACCCAGTTATAAATGAGTCTGGGTGGATCTCCCTATGCCAAACCCAGACCCATTTATAAATAGGTTTGATGGGGTTGACTAGACCCGACCTAGACCCGCCCATTTAGTAAAAGGGTCTAGGTCTAAAATTTGGACTCATACCCATTTAGTAAATGGACAAGTCTGGTTTTGGCTAAACCCACCCCAAACTCGGCCATCTACAACCCTGAGAGAGAGAGAGAGAGTGAGAGAGAGAGAGAGAGTAAAAAGTAAAAAAATCAAAATTGTTTACTTATAGCTATAGGCAAGTTCAAGATAATAAGCTACTTTAAGAAGGTGCTTACCAAACTAACTTTTATTTAAGAGCTAGATTATTTGTTGTTATAAGCAAAAAAGAGCTACTTACAAAGGTGTATCCAAGGGCACATTTGGAAACTTGTATTTGGAATGCATTAAAATTCAAATCATGATTACACTAGAATCAAGGTGATTCTGAATTCTCACTTGTGTTTGGCAGCTTGTAATTGGAATGCACTGTATCCAAATAGTATTTGAGAACTTATATTTAGAATGCATTAGAATTATTTAATATATTCACAAGGCCTAAATTTGATTAACCAAATCAGGTTTAACATCCCAAATTGGTATACACATGTGATATTTGATAAAATTATTGTAATAAACCCATTAAAATATTTACTTTGGCTAAAAATGAGGAAATTCCAAGCTTCGGGCGGCCACAAACTAGCAACTCACCAACATTTTTTAACCGTCCATTTAGATGGCCAACATTTGGATAGTTCAAATCATTCTATTTATGTGATTTTAGTGTTGCAGCCAATAATTGGATTGTTTTAAAGTATAATCTCATGTACAGCAAATTAGTAGCCTAATGAAATCTTTGTTGGTCTTAGGACTCCTGCCTTTATAAAAGAAGCCAAAAATGCATTTCACTCACATGGTCACATTACACCCCAATCTCAGCACACACACACAAAAAAAAAAAAAAAAAAAAAAAAAACACTCAGCTGCCAAACATTAAAAAAAAAAAAAAAAACAAAACAAAATCTTGGATTTGAAATACACCCATTTACCTCCAAATCCCAGCCGCTAAATGACCCCTCAAATACAATGTGCCAAACGTTCTATTTGTTTTTCCAATTACAACTATAAATGCTGGTGAATAGTTAATAGTGGCTTTTAAGGGTTGTTTGAATGAGAGGAAAATACCTATATAATTATGTCTCGAAAACTGCATCCAAATGCATGCAATCCAACAGGGATTAGGTACTGTTAAAATCTTTGGTTCCCACCATGATGTATGTGTGTGATCCACAGTCCATCCATTTTACCATCTCATTTTAGGGCATGAGCCAAAAAATGAGACAAATTGGAAGTGCGGTGTTAATGACGTCCGCTGTTCAAAATCAAAACCTTCCTAGGGCCCACAGGGATGTGTATCTATCATCTAACCTGCTCATAAGATCACAATGACATGTATAAAGGGTATAAACAAATATCAGCTTGATCCAAAACTTCTGTGGTAAGCAGTTTTCAATGTTAGGCATTCAATTCCCACCATTTCCCGTGGTGTGGTCCACTTGAGCTCTGGATCTGCCTAATTTTTGGGATCATGCCCTAAAATGAGCTTTCAGAACAGATGGATGGCATGGATGAGATACCTCATGGTGGGCTCCACAATCTTTACATGCCGAGATTGTACATATTTATTATCCAAAGCTTTGCAAACAAGCTCCCTATCAACGTCAGTTGTAATTACATGTGTAAATAATCATGACTTATTTACCATGAATTACAATGATAAATAAAAAAATCAAACAGCCTTTAAGTGACTTGCAACTTACATCCAAAGTAACAGCATGTGAAGTCATAACTCGGAAACTTACTGTCATCCAAATCACCCATTAACCATCCAAACAGTGACATAGAAATGAACAGTAGAATAGGAACATCAGCAATGTTCAACATTAAACAGGAATTTAAAGGTCTACGTATCAGGCAAATCGGATTTGCTGATCTGGGCAATTTTCATGTCATGACCCATCCACAGTGGAACTCACCCCATGAACGGTCCAGATCACCAGACTATTGTAAGTGATAAAAGAAGAGAATAACCTGTTCCAGAGGCATTTGGGACAGACTTTAGTGGTGCAACGCTTTTGCCTAACATTCTTGCAGGAAGCAGCCAAGCCCAAAATTTTCTGCCTGACACTGTGTTGAAAATAAAAGAACAAATCAATACGAGATTTAAAATGAAAAATGAAAATTTTGATTTGGGTTTTTTCCCTAGACAAAAATCTACAAAGAAAAGATAAAAATCTTGATATTGGTGTTTTTTTTCTTTTTGAAAGGAAAGAATCTAAAATGAAAGATAGAAAATCTTGATTTGAGTGTTCATCTCTTCTAGACAAGAATTCACAATGAAAGATGAAAATTCTTGATTTGGGTGTTTTTCTTGTCTGTATTTCTTACCTGGTGGCAAGTCTTAACATCTGAGTCTTGGGTTGTATGTCCAGCAACGTGAATTGCTGGTGATTTCATGTGTTTGGTAGAAGATCGGTGATAGGTCTTTTTCTGGTGGGAGGAGAGAGGAGCTTTCTTGTTGGTTTGGGCGTTGGAAGAAGAAACTGCCATTTTTTTCTTATGTTTTTCTTTTTGGTGGAAAGGAAGGATTTGGCAAGATGGGTTTTGCCGGTTCTTGATTTGGTGAAGCGTTTTGTATGGAGGTGGCGGTTTTAGGATTTTCTCTGGATCCAAATTTTGGGCGGGAGACGAAATTGAGAGAGATTGTGCGTGTGATTTTGTGAAGGTTTTGTGGCGGGAAAAGGGCGGGTGGGTTGGTTTTTCGTCTGGAGGTTGAAAATTTTTAAATGTTTTGTTCGAATCGTTGAAATCGAAAATTTATACGGCGTGGAACACGTGGAGTTATCCCAGTGGTCTGATCTTTGGATGGGGTTCCTTCCTATGGGAATTGGGAAATGATCCAGTGCATCGGGTAAGTACCGGATTATGGTGGAACCATCTATACACCGTAAGATATGATTTATAAATCCGGTCCATCCATCTAATGGGCACAAACATAAATGCAAGGGGTGATTAGTAAATGTGGCTAATGGGTGTGATTATGGACATTAGCCATCCATGATAGGGCCCAGTAATGGATAGAACCTAGTTATAAATCACACTGCAACGTACGGTGGAGAGAGGCCTTATAAACACTTGCCGGAAATCCAGCGAGTTCATCAGACAAGCCCATTATCTTGCCAACAGATTAGGCGGATCTGCTCATCAGGTGGGCCCACCATATGTAAGTTTCTGTCGATTTCCATCAACTCTTTTAACCCAACATGTAGACTTCCGTCAACTCTTTTAACCATGAGGACCACTACAAAGTCAAACAACAGAAGGCCCATTGGGCTTGACATTATGCCCAGATCCACAGCACTTCTATACGGGCCTGAAATTCAGGCCCATGTATGGCTGGCTATGGTTGAAAACAGACCTGAACCTCAGCTCAGGGCTGGCCTCTGAAGAAGAAGTCGAACCTCGGCCATTCCCTGGTGATGGACCCAAATTAGGCCCACACGGAAGATCCACAACCAAGGGATCAGAACAGGCACTGTTGGCCTTGCCACGTAATGAACGGTTCAGATCTCACATGTGTGTCCCCAAATTTCTAGATGAATCCAAATGCACCGGACCCTTCTATTGAACTTTATAACCTTACTAGTTACACTTAGGACTATCAATGGGTCCCCGAGCCTATGGGTACGAGGTGGGTGGACCCGATTTTTATGGGCGGGTCCAAGTTTTGGGCCATGAAGAAATCAGGTCAGGTTTGGGTCTCATCTTTTTGGGACCGGGTTAAATTCAGGTTTAAACGAGACCTGGACTCAACAAGACCCAAACTCAGTTTGCCCAGGTATGGGCATCATAGGACCCATACACAGCCCTATTTAACTACATCCAAAACCAACTTTGTTGGGACTGTGAACAGGTCGGGCTTCAGTCAGGGTGCAAACAAGGCAGGTTGGGCTATGTCAACAGTAGTTCGAGGACCACCTGTTTAATAATCAGATCTACCCATATTTCAGCCCTAGACATGATCCACTAACATACCGGCATAAGTCGAGTATGAGTGGAGTCCAAGGCCGAGTCCAAGTCCAGAGTTTGTAGACCAAAAACTTGAGTGGTTGAATCTAATCAGACATAGGAGTCTCATGGAGCGAGCCTGGGTCCAAGATTTCAACCTGGTTACTAAATGGGTCAGGCTTAAGAGCTTCCAAAATCATTATTGGACTTGATTTTTAAATGGGTTGAGTCTGGGCAATGCACTCACCTTAAATGGGTCAGGTTTAAGAGTTTGAGCATGAGCTTGGCTTTGAATCCCAATTTCATATTTTAAAGTTCAATTAATAAACGAGTGGGACACATCATGAGTTTTGAAATATTTGAGTATCTATGCATTGTGACCGCCAACCCAAGAGCACGCCAATAATGTTAATGAGTGGACTTAGGCCTTAAGTAAGGCCCGATTACTAATTAGCCCACGCTCATGCATGACTATTAGGCTGATAATCAGTTTAGCCTCGGACTAACAGCAACTTAGCATGTTAGCACCCAAAGTCACCATTGAGATATACTTCAGTGCTCTAGCAAGCCTTTTTTTTTTTTAATCGGTTAGTTCACACACCCCATTGTTAGTACACTTACCCACCCCTGTTAGTCACATCACAATGTTAGCCACCTCATTATGGGAATCGATACCATGACGTCAATGTTGAAACCAGGCCATCTTCACTCAGTCTGCCACTTGAACGGCAAACCTATGGCTCATGAGCATTCACACATGGCATGGCAGTAATGTCGAAATTGTGGACCCTGATTTAGGCGGACCATTAAATAAAATTTACACTGAGCTAATGTCCTAAGTGTCGATTAGTGGGCACCTAGTAGATGGCTAAAATGAGAAATAGTCAGCAGTGCAATTCGACTAGTGAGTTTCCAATTAGACGAAGGTTAGATCATTCAATCTATCTGATTTTTGGGATTATGACCCATGATCTAGGAGGGTCTCAGGTCGGGCTCATGCCTGAATTTTGGGGACGCCCACCATTGGACCTTCTTTGGATCAGGCTCATATTTGGTTTTTCCTTTTAACCCATCTTAAAAGTGGGGGTTGGATGGCATACAAACATCACTTAGCACCCAAGGAAGGTTTCAATGGTGGGCATCCCCATCCACCATTCCCTATGGCATGACTTGAATTTTGGATCAGCCCAACATTTTGGGCTCACATCCTAACATGAGATGGAGCCAGGGTTCCACACACACATCATGGTGGGCCCTATACTAGTGTTTTTTCTTTTTTTCTTTTTTCTTTTTTTCCACGTGCCAGCTGGGACACATATCGAGTGAAGATGACAAATTTCTCCCAACGAATAGCATAACATTACTTATGAAAATTAATGTCCTAAACACTTGCCTTTATTTATTTATTTATTTTTTTTCCACACATTGCCTATTCACACCATATTAACCTTTGAACCCATGACCTCATTGTTGAAACACATTCTGTCTACCACTGAGCCGTGGGTTGAAACACCACTTATATATAATGGAAATGGAGTGGAATTTGAGCTGGATAAGGTGTATAAGGCCTCAACCCAAGCCCAATTCATCCTTCGGTTGGGCTGAGGATTTTTAGCCTGAGCCCAATCCTACCCCAACTTGACCCAACCATAACTAGTAAAATGGTAATACGGTTAAAACAGCAGCGGAAATGTTCATGTTTGATGGGGTCAAAAATTCAGTGAAAAACATGAAGGGGGAACATCATTTCCACTTAAAAAAAAAAAAAAAACAAACAAAATAAAGGAAAAGAAAACATGTTATATATATGTGTGTGTGTGTGTGTGTGTGCGCGTGTGCACACGCGCGCACATGTATGTTATATATAAATAAGACCAAAATATAAAGTTTAAATTAAAACGGTTAAAAATTTCCATGAATAGCAGGTTAATATTTTTCTGTGGCTTTATCAAATCCTCCTTTTTTAAATAATTCATGCATAAATTAACCATTTTTACTAAATGTTTCTGCTTTCTAAAAAACTTGTAATTTTCCTGAAAATTATCAAGTTTTAAACATTTGACGAACTTTTTTTTTTTTTTTTAATATCAGAGTTTAAAATGGAATGTTAGACCCAACCAACCAAAGTTCAAGCTAGGTTAATTAGGTTCAGGTCCAGCTCAACCCAAGTTGCACCCCTACTTGTGGCCTTGATAAGCAGGTGATGTAGAGCGGGTTGCTAATTATTATATGGCCCAGATGGACCAAAAGAAGACTGATCGAGGTCGGAAGTGATTAGGACTGTCAGGATCATAAAATTGTCGTATCTCGCGATCCGAGATGAGTTTCAAGGCATATAATATATGATTTTGGGGTAGCTCAAGCTACTTTAGCCACCCAACCCTACTATGCTAAGTTGCCCATGCCGGAATCGCGAGATTTGACCAGATCGATGGTCATTAGGCTAATTTTATTTCAATTTTAGTATTTATAGTAAGTTTTAATTTGATCATAACTTTTGATCTGTATGGTTTTAGAGTTTGTACCCAACATGAAATGGGCTTAGAATAATTAGTAGAACAGCATAGTTAAGCCCATTTGAAATTATTTATTTTTGATTGAAAACCATGAGTTTTAGCAGGTTTGAGAGACTTCTACTATTTATAATAAGTTGTGTTTTTTAAGTGTTTTAGTTTGAGTTGAAGTCTAAAACTTTTGCCTAAGATTTAATTTTTTATTTAAAGCATTGTAATCATGTTAATTTTGATTCAATCTATTATTACGAATTTGCTTGGATTTATTTCGTGTTTTCTCTTACTTTCCCTCGTGTATTCAAGAAAGTTCCATAGAAAATTTCCAAAGGCCTTGTGGACTCAAGGTATTTATATATCTCAATGTATTTATCTAATTAAATAGGGCACTTGAATTTTCATTATGTTATTTTCACACAAGTTGGAGCCAACCGTCGGTAAGGAAGGACAATGCCAAGAAATCAATTGGATTCGAATATCCTAACTCATCATGGTCCTTTTTTAATTGAATGTGGAACTTGGCCGGATTTCTCCTATTGACCGTCTATTTGCGGGCCACAAATTTAAAGCTTTGGATTGTCCGCTTAAGCAGATTTTTGGGGTGTAGTCTATCCATAGTGAGCCACAACAGACCAATGATCTGGATCAATGAACCATGGGCTCCACCTGTGCAAATTGCAAATCCGAGTAGGCCATGAGTTGAGGATCCTAAATTTGAAAAACAAATATATCACATGAGTTATTGTACGACCTCGACCTGAGGCTCTGCACTGTGGCCCACCTGTCTATTATAAAGACCACCGGTCTGTTGCCGCACTTGCACAACATGGCTGACATGTAGATTGCTGCTATATTTCTCTTATAAACCGTCCATTTGGAGGACACAAATCGGAAGGCTAGGATCAATTGTAGGGAAAAAAATTTAGGAAATGGTCCATCTGAAGTGGGCCCATGGAGGACAATGGTGAGGATCCACTGACCATAGGCCCATGTGTACACACTAAAACCCGAGGATACTGCTCAGGTCCACAACCTTACATAGTGTTTCAACCGAATATTCGGCATCCATGCATCTTCAACTAACCAAAATGTTCGGTGGATTTAAATACTATCTTATGGTTAAAATATTGATCGAGCCAACTGATCTTAAACGTGATCTTGACCGTCCATTTTATAAGCCATTTATCAGATGCCCCAGAATTATCTAATTGGTGTGATTTTACATGGTGTCAAGTGAAAAGTTTGCTGAACCTAATAGACAGTTCAGATGGATCAATAACAATGTCCAAATATGATAATGCATTCAGACGGACTATAACTTGTGGTGCATTAAGAGACCCTTGGATCATTTCTCGTATATATAATATGCATATACACATGCATAATAGCAAAAGTGGGAATATGCCAATGCATTTCTTGTAGCTTTGTGGAATCCCATGCATCAATAGCAACATGGGCATACACCAAAGGCACAGAATCTTAGCCCTCTTGAAGCTTCCCAAGTATCCGGACCATGCTTCCGAGAATAAGTACCATGCATGTATGTACACACTCGGTATGGCACACATGTGATGCACATGGAGCAATGAGCAAGAACTAGCCCAGCTGGAAGATGGGCTAGTAGATGCCTAAGCGTTTCAATAGCAGGTCTCGCATTGCATGACTGACTTAAAAAAAAAAAAGAGGATAGAGAGAAAAAATGGAAAGAGTTTGAGTCTGAGAGAGAGAGAGAGAGAGAGAGAGAGAGAAGGTGACCCATCATCATTGTTTCTTTTTTGTGTCCCACTTGAATCATTGATCCACTTAATTTTTTTGGTAGACATCCTAACACAAGCTAATACAATAAATATATGGAGTGGATGTCACACAGGTGTTAAAGTGGACTCTATAGAACCTTTGTTGCATAGTCTTCCTACTTAGATGCTTTATAAAATGTTGGTAGCAACTACATTTGTTAAATTCAAGGAAGTGAAATGAAGGGATTCAAGCCTTTAATGCCACCTTCTTTACCAAGCTACTACATTTTAAACATTGGATTTACCACCTAATAATTAAAGTTTCTAAAAGCAATGTTTGGAATTGTGGAAAGGAATCATTGTTTCTTAGAAAACCAACTTTTCATTATTTATAAAGCCTCTCTCTTAGACCTTGTGGGAAATACAATTTTGGTTTTTCTCTATTGAAAAATCTTAAGTTAAATATTTTTCCACAATGAAAGTTAAACGAGCTTTTCAGTAGGGTCCTTATGCATGGCTTATGGTAGACTCACAAGAGTTTCAAGACTAAGGTCATAGGTTCGAGTACCCATTGTGGTGTGTGTGGGGTGTAAGGGTGTGTTTATTAAAAAAAAAAAAAAAAAGAGGTTTTGAATAATTAAGCCCAAGTGTATCACCATTTACCCCGAATAGCCTCATATATGCCTAGGGTTGTACATCGAGTTGAGGTGGGCCAAGCTTGGCTTGAGTCGTCTGTGCTCTCCTCAAGTTCAAGCTCGAGCTCGAGCTCACCCTCGAGCTTACCATTGGAGCTTGCCTCGTTTGCTAAAGCTTTCGAGGCGAGCTCGAGGCAAGCTAATGGATCAAGTCGAGTCGAGCTTGCTCCCACCTCAATTTATTATATTTTTTACTACAAAATACAAATTAAAAGTCAACAACATTAAGTTCAAGAAGTCATACATATATTAGGGGAGAATAGTATTTCTACAGGTGGGACCCCACCATTAAAAGGACCTAGCTCTAATCGGTTTTTTCTTTGGCCAGGTCACACATGCATTGAATGCAGATCACTAGTAATATTTTCTAAACCATAATTAACACAGTACATGCATAACTCACCACATGAATGGACTGCCTTGATTATTGTGTGGGCCATCTTCATGATGAGGCTTAGCTGATTCATGGATCAAATGCACCACCTCCCTCGTAAAATTGCAATCAATAGCTTCATATGGTGTTTGGTCTCACCATAGCCCCTATTTTGTAGATATGAATGGTGTGTGGTCTCACTGTAGCACTTGTGTTTGTGTAGCGTGTAAAACACACAACCACTGTGTGCTTACCATGTTTTGTACTTCAAATTACTCAATCCATTAGATATGCTCAACAAGGAATGTTCTTACCTGAACAAAATAGTAAGATTAAGAAACCCCCCCAACGTGTGAGGGTTTTATATGTCTTAAGCTTGGACCCCAATGTGTGTGAGGGGGAGGGGGGAGACAGAACCAAGAAATAAGAAGATTAGGTTTTTTTTTTTTAACAAATATCTACACGAAACGAGTTGACTCGAGCTCGAGCTGAGTCAAGCTTGAATCGAGTCGAGTTTCGAGTCGAGTCGAGTCGAGTCGAGTGACCCAATGGTCGAACTTGACTCGATTTCTGACTCGAGCTCCTAAATGAAGCTTGGCTTGACTTGACTTGTTCTACTGAATCGAGTCGAGCCAAGGCAAGCTTTTTCGAGTCGAGTCAATCGAGTTTCTCGAGCTGACTCTGCTCATGACCAGCCCTATATATGCCACATTTGCCAATCCAACCTCAAATGTGATTTGGTTCATGTAATTTGAACAGTGTTGTTACAATGTGACATGTGTCAACATGCTATTTTGGTCCCCATAACCCCTACATGTGGTAGTCCTTATAATTGCCTCAAGATAGATATTTGGCAATACAATTTACTTAGGTTTGGACAATACATTATAATGCCACATTTGAGGATGTCAAATGCAGGCCACACAATGAAAAGGTAACATTGTTATTTTATATATATAGAGGAATTTTTGCTTCACTATAGGCCTACGTTTGATGAGGACATGTGGTACCTTATTATAAAGCAATGGCAAGGATCACATGAGTCCCTTTAACTAGGAGTTATTGGAAACTCCCATCTATTGCACTCTATATGTGCAAAATAGTCAACATATGCCTATGTGACATATGTGCCTTTGTCCATCTTCAATTGCTCCGTATATATCTTATGTGCCAACATGCATAAGTACTGCAATCATTTGGCTTTAACTGCCCACATATTAAGTTTGCTAATGTGTCACTTGTGTCATCATAAAGTTTCAAAGCACCTCACATGTGCCATGTGTGCCACAATTCAACTTCAAATGCTCTACTACATATGTGACATGCGCAACACTCATCTAGCACATGCTAATAGTTATTAATTTTTTCTTAAGAAAATTTTTATTTTGCCAAATAATAAATGTAAAAATAGATAAAAGATTTGTAGAAAAATCTTGTAAAATACAAATAAAGAAAACTATATATTTGCCTTGTAGTTTTCTAGAAATAAGATTTCCGAGAAATGTTGTTTCTTTGCCCCTAAATCTATTTTTTTATTTTTTTATTTTACCAATTCAAACAAGACCTATGACCAATCGCAAGGGAAATTTTTTGTTCGATGATAGTTTCTAGCGCAACACTGTTTATCCAATTCTCTGATACGCTCATCATCTACACCATGCGTGGAACTCTTAATTTCTAGGAGTAGTCCAATCCGTCCCTACTTTAAGCTGTTGTGACTTAGTTGTAATTAGTTGCTGTAATTTCCTTCCATTTGCGCCTATGTGTTGGATTTGAAAAAAGATCGTAGTGTATGAACCGCACCTACGCTTATACATTGGGTCGACAATAGCTTATAGTGCTCATTCCTAGCTCATCAATGCGTTGCTCGGTTAAGCACTCTGTTGCTCTCAGCCAAGTAAGTGATCTCATTTTAGTGGTAAGTTTTGCTTTTCTGTCTTCATTTTCGATTTTATAGGCCATTTATCAGATTTCAGGTAAGTGATCTTAAACGTGATCTTGACCATCCATTTTATAAGCCATTTATCAGATGCCCCAGAATTATCTAATTGGTGTGATTTTTACATGGTGTTAAGTGAAAAGTTTGCTGAACCTAATAGACATGTTCAGATGGATCAATAACAATGTCCAAATATGATAATGCATTCAGACGGACTATAACTTGTGGTGCATTGAGAGACCCTTGGATAATTTCTCGTATATATAATATGCATATACACATGCATGATAGCAAAAGTGGGAATATGCCAATGCATTTCTAGTATAGCTCTGTGGAATCCCATGCATCAATAGCAACATGAGCATACACCAAAGGCACAGAATCTTAGCCCTCTTGAAGCTTCCCAAGTATCCGAACCATGCTTCCGAGAATGACTACCATGCATATATGTACGCACTAGGTACCACACATGTGATGCACATGGAGCCATGAGAAAGGAAGGGATGGAGAGAGAAAAGGAAGAGAGATTGGGAGAGGAGAGAAAAGGGAGAGGGACAAACAAAAAGTAGGGTACACACAAGTGGGTTCTACCCCGAGAGAAAGAGAGGAGAAAAGAGGGTGACCCATCATCATTGTTTCTCTTTGTGTGTCCCACTTGAGTCATTGATCCACTTAAATTTTGATAGATATCCTAACATGAGTTAATTCCATAAATGTATGGAGTGGATCTCACATATATGTTAAAGTGGGCTCCGTGAAGCTTTTGTTGCATCGTCTCCTTAATTAGATGCTTCATGTACGGCTATACCCGAATTAGAGAAAATGTTGGTAGTACTACATTTATTAAACTAAAAAAAAAAAGTGAAATAAAAGGACTGAAGCCTTCAATGCCTTCTTGGTGAAATCCAGGACCCTCTTGCTAAGCTACTACATTTTAAACATTGGATTTACCTTCTACTAATCAAAGTTCCTGGATGCAATGTTTGAATTATAAAAAGGAATCATTGTTTCTTATAAAACCAACTTTTCATCATTTAAAAAGCCTTTCTCTGATGGACTATGTGGGAAATATAATTTCCTATTTATTTTTTTATTGAAAAATGTATAAATTTATTTTCTAACTTCCACTCCTAGTAAAACATTTTTCCACAAAGAAAGTTAAATGAGTTTTTCAATAGGGTCCTTACTCGTGGCTTAGTTGTAGACTCATGGGAGTTTCAACACTAAGGTCATGGATTCGAGTACCCATTGTGGTGTGTATGGGTGAGGGTGTGTGCATTAAAAAAAAAAAAAGACAAAAAAAGAAGATTTTTTCAATAGTTAAGCCCAAGTGTATCACCATTCACCTTGAATAGCAAGAAGATTTTTTCAATAGTTAAGCCCAAGTGTATCACCATTCACCTTGAACAGCAAGAAGATTTTTTCAATAGTTAAGCCCAAGTGTATCACCATTCACCTTGAATAGCTTCATAGGTGCATTTGCCAATGTAACCTCAAATATGATTTGGACAGTACTATTATGATGTTACATGTGCCAACATTTTGATCCCCAGAACCCCCACTTGTGGTAGTCCTTATAAATCCCCGAAGATAGATATTTGGTAATACAAGTTACTTAGGTTTGGACAATACCATTATAATGTCACGTCTCATCAGAATGTCAAATGCAGGCCATGCAATGAAAATGTAACATTGTTATTTTACATCAGAGGAATTTTTGCTTCCCACTACTGGGGCTACATTTGATATTGAGGATATGTGGTGCCTTTTTATTAAGCCATGCCAAGGATCACAGGAGTCCCTTTGACAAGATGTTATTGGAAATTATCATCTATACCACTCTACATGGGAAATAGTCAACATGTGCCGATGTGACACATGTACGTACCTTTGTCCATCTTCAGTAGCTCCATACATACCTTATGTGCCAACGTTCATGAGTGCAACCCTCTAGCTTTAACTGTCCACAAATTAAGTTTGTTAATGTGCCTTGCCCCACATGTGCTACCATGAAGCTTCAAGCATCTTAGATGTGCCATGTGTGCTACAATTCAACTTCAAATCCTCCATTGCATATGCAACATATGCGCAGCTCATCTAACACATGCCCATAGCTATTATTTTTTTAAGAAATTTTTTTATTTTGCCAAGTAACAAATTTAACAATAGACTGAGGATTTATAAAAAAAAAATCTTGTAAAATACAAACAAAGAAAATTATATCTTTTCTTGTAGTTTTATAAAAATAAGATTTTCAAGAAATGTTATGCCCCTACTTTTTCTTTTTTAGCTTTTTTTACCAATTCAAGCACGATGAGGGACGGGTTCGGAGCCTTTACCTCGTTGGAAGACTCTATGGAGTTTCAACAAGAGGTCAAGGTTTCGAAACCCATCAGGGTAGTGAAACATCTCCCACTGCTAACCGCACTAGTGGGTGCGACATATGACTGACCGGGTGCGTGTGTACCGCGATTAACTGGGTGTGTGTGTTGCCTGACTAACAAAAAAAAAAAAAAAAGCACGATGAGGGACCAATTGCAACGGAAAATTTGTTTGGGGAATTCCCGGTAAATACCGGGCAAAAGAGTAATTATTACTCTTTAACCCGTTTGAATATCCATCCCATTTCTAGCCTTGAAAACTGGTCCAAAATGATAGTTAAAATTTGTGGGCCCCACCGTAATGTATATGATATATCCACTCGGTCCAAAAGTTTTAACATAACGTTTTTAAGCTTTAGGTGAAAAATAAGACAGGCCCAACACTCAAAGAGTCCACACCAAACAAAAGAGTAATTCCAAGAAGATTTTAACGATACCTGTTTATTTTCTTTTTTCATTCCGTGTGGTCCAATTGAGCTTTGGATATGCCTTAGTTTTTAGATTATACCATAAATTTAAGTAACATAATGAATGGATGGTGTGGATTTGTGACATAATATACAGTGGGACCCACAAAATTTTGTGGCGTCGTCTGTTTTAAAAGGGGCGGTCAAATCATCGCTTTGAAAATGATGTGGTAAATCCCGGAGAAATCATCATTACAGATTTACCTGTATTTACCATGACTTCCGAAAATCAAACAGGCCCTTAGGGAGTGTTTGGTGCAATGTATTAGAATGGATTAGGAGGGATTGAATTGTCAATCACACGTTGCCAAATCCATCTCTTGTTTGGAACCGCAATGGTTTCGGGCATTGGAAACCACGCCGTATGCAACGCTGCATTGAGAAGGATTCGCCCAATCCCACTTGATTTTTCAGATTTTCTTTTATATTCAACAAAATCGAGAGCATATTGCCTGTCATTGGTGCTCGAGGCTGTGTTGAGCACACAACAATGTTCATGACAAATCCACTCCATCCATTTGTTTTAAAATTTCATAATAGGATGGGAGTCCAAAAATCAGTCAAATCCAAAACTTAGATGGGCCATATAATACAAGACAATGGGAACGGAAAGTGTAGACCGTTGAAACCTTTCTAAAGCTGACCATGATGTTAACAAGTCATCCAAACCATTCATAGGATTATTACCACTCAGATAAACTATATCCCACAAAATATCATCTTGGTACAGAACTTTTGTCACCCTTAAATGTTCAATACCCACTGTTTTGTGTGGTATGGTCCACCTGACTTTTAGATCTGGCTGATTTTTAACCTTTGATCTTATTATGGTCTTTTGAAATAGAAGAACGGAGTGGATTTGCCAGGCACATCTATGTGAGCCCCACACAACCTTAGGCACATATCTCGAGATGTCTTGTTGCACAACTGCTTTATAACTAATTCTACCCGCGCATTGTCAAAAAACACTATACTAGGGATCCCATCCAATTCCACGACAATCCCCTAACAACCCTTAATTATTACTTCAAAACAATCCCACCCCACTTAATACCACCTAATCCCACACGCCAAACACCCCCTTGGTTTCTAAAGTAGCTCAGTTCATCCCTACTATAAGCCATTCCGACTTAGTCGTAACTAGTAGTTATAATTCCCTTTCGTCTGCACCTATGCTAGATTTGAAGGAAGACTATAGTTTATGAACCATCCACCTATGCTCATATGCTGTGTCGACAATAGGTTGTAGTCTCGACATTGCTCTTTCCTCTCACATCAACATGTTGCTTAGTTAAGCACCCTATTGCCCTCAGCTAGAAAAGTGATTCCGTTTTAATGGTAAGTTTCACTTTTTCGTTTTCATTTTCAATTACATTTGACCATATAATTGTTGCACTTTTGAAAGTCTTTGCTTTTTAAGGCAAAAAGAACTCATCACATGAAGAGCTCTAACCTCCATAAATCACCTTATTAATGCACTTGACAATGGACAGAATAGACTATTGATTTTTTTACCATATGACCAAGCACCACTCTATCTCAACGCTAGAAGTCATAGTGGTGTTTGGTTTGATTTAGACTGCAAATCGGTTCTGGCACACATGCAAATCTCACATCTGTAACACGTGGTCGAGTTCGGGACCAACTACCACAAATTCAAATAGGCCCGGGACCATTTGCAAGGACAATTTTTTGTCCGAAGCCAGTGGCGTTATATATGGTACATAGATATATGGAAGCATAGACATAGATAGACGGTGACAACATTGGACCACACCTATGAGGCAGTTCATTCATATCCGTACATTTCAATGGCGGGGATTGTCCTCCTTACAAGTGACCTGCATTTATATCTATCCAAACCATCCAAGTTGTGGGGCACGTTGTGGATGATGTTCATCTCGAAAATCACCAACGATTAAGCAATCCTAACCATCTCATTGGTGGCTTTCAAATGGATGGTCCAAACTCAATGTATATAATCAAATAGTGACTATCATCTGCTCTTGTTGATTTTTTGGGTTATGCTCCATCAACAACCAGATCATAGATCTAGACGTTTTGGATTACTGTACAACCATGCCAAGATACAGTCGACATATATAGTCATCACCATTTTAAAAATATTGGGCCCTACTGTTGATGAAACATACACAGTAAGGAACAATTCTAACCACCTGATTTGGCTCAGTAAACTTGGATTGTTAGAAGTTTCATTCCTAACCATTCATTTGATATCGACCAATTGAACCATTGGGGTCTCCATCCACAATGGACCTCACAACCTAGATGGTGTGATTGATGTGCATGTGTGCCATGTACAATATATTATGAGAGACACTGTGAAAAGAAAATGAAGAGATATGTCTCTAGGGGGCTAGAACCACGCCATTGACTTGAATGGATACCAAAATGACCCTCTCCAGATCCTAAGGCCAATGTCTCTTCCAAGATTTTTTTTTTGGTTCCCATGAGTAATTTCATACTCTGGCGGAGTATGATGGTTCATACTCGTGGGCTGGGAAACTGTACCGTTAGCGTGTAAGTCAAACATAAACTATCCAAATCATGGGGACCACTGATGGTTCTAATCTCTGAATCATTTTAGCCGTCCATTAGATGCCTAAGAAATAGGGGGTAAGATAGCAATTCGGTGTAATTTTTTTATTTATAGTCCATCTAAAACTGGGTCCGTGATTTAATTAGATGGTTTAATTTACATGTAAAGTTAGAGCATCCATATGAACCATCCTTCCTTCTCACGTGACACTCAGGCGACACGTGTGCATTGGCATGCCGATCTACATGACTGTGTATGTGCCAGTTTTGCAAACACATACAAGTTTCGGTCTTTGTGGGTGTAGATAACATGCCAAAAACAAATGCATGAATAAAACTTTTTTTTTTTTGTTTTTTCTATTGGGCCATTGAATTTGTACCATGTGGCCCCACTAATCTGCCAGTTTTTTAGGATGGTCCTAACTTTGATTCGTACGCATGGCTACAAAAGGCTGTAATGTATTTGCTTCTGTTTTAGTGTCAATGGCCAAGAAAGTGTTTGGATCAAATTTGATAGTTAGTGTGATTTTTGTGTGTGTGGAGCATGCTGGAGCCAAATTTGACTTGAATTGAATTGAATGCTTTGTAACACTAGTCATCAAAATAGATCGATTTACATTGTATCTGTGAACCATCAATTGTGAGGAATTAGGATATTGTAAAGGAGAGGTTCATCATTTTAATGAATTCTTTTTACCTTTAAAGAAAGAACTTTCAATTAAGCACTAGATAAATTATACCGTTCAACAATAAAACAATATAACTTAAAAAGAAATAAATTAAGTTGAAATTAATAATATTAATAGTGTAAAGGCAATTACAATAGGCTGAAAAATGAAAACAAAAGAAAAATAAAAAGGATAATTAATGGTAATTCATTCGTTGTATAGTAAAATAGAGCTTCATAGGCAAGAAGGTTGTCAAGTATGAAAACTGAATTGCCTGCTTAGCTGCTTCATCACAAGATGGCCGTTAGAAATGACAGTCCGTTTGTCACGTAGCTAGGTTTTGTTACACGAGACAATCATAGTTCACAGGTAGGGTGATCATATATTCACCTCTTGGTTGGCTCCATAGCAAAGCGATCATTGCAAATGGTTACCTATTCATAATGCAAATTTGAGTTTCGTAGTAAGTTGGTCGATGGTGGGCGAATATTCAACAATTTGTTCATCATGTAGCTGGGTTTCGTAGTGAGACAGTCGTTAGAAAAAAATGGTCCATTCGTTACCCCGCATGGCTGAGCTTCGTGGGTGAGTTTGTCATGGTCAAATGATCGACCATTCATTACTCAATCATGTACTTTATAGTAAGTTTATCGTGGTTAGACGATCGAATATTCGTCAAGGTCGGTGGGGTGACAACTTGTTTGTCGTTTTGGGCCCTCACTTGTGGCAAAATAGTCATGGGAATGACTAGCTGTTTGTTGCTTGAAAGCTTACTTTGTAGACAAAGTTTTCATAATTCAATCACTTGTTTGCCGCTTAATTAGGTTATGTGGTGAGATAGTTGTGCTTAAACGATAACTTGTTCATCGCTTCAATCAAACTTCATGGCAAGATGTTCAACATAATTTCTAAGACACGTGGTAAGATGGCTCCATTGGCCATCCGTTCAAAACCTGGAGAATGCAATCGTTGACATAGGGTGATAGCTAACTAATTCTAATCTAATCAATTTAACATATGTTACAACATAACAGTACTGGTTAGCAATGGAGGAGTTAGACGTAATAAGAATAATGATAAGTGTTCATAGCAGATGAAGGATGGGCAGCATAGCCCCGGACTTTTCATTTTCTACTGAATTTATAAAAGTGTAAGGCGATTTATTAGAGAATCATTTTAGAATTAACATCAGTGATCTCTAGATTAACTGGCCAATTAGCAGTTGTGGTTGATTATAATTCTAACTCAAGATGAGTCTTCGAGGTCTTTTTGTAATTGGCCAATCGTATGGTAAGCATAGCTGATTATATTTCTATCTCGAGATGAGTCTATATGATCTTATCATAATCAACTTGCTTTTGGATACGCATGGCTAATTATGTCTTGTCATGTGTCATTGTTGATCACCATTTTAGTTAATCATGTGTTTTAAAGCATTCCACTTATAGCTACACATATGTATTGTCTTTTGTCATGCGTCATGAGCAAGATCACTCCTTGTTAAAGAAGCAAGTGTGAACGTCCTTATAAGTCATTATGGATCTTATAATGATATAGGATGAGGATCAAGAACCTTTTTATCACATATGGACCGAAAAAAGTCCAAAGAAAAAAATGAAAAAACTTAGCAAAGTTTGACCAATTGACCAATTGAAATTCTACCAGAAATTTCAAATTGTTTGTTGGACAATTTTTGCCAGTTCAGATGAGTCAAAATTGATTGTCAATGGGTTAAAATCTTTGACAGGTCAAAATCCATTTTGACAGGTTGGAATTAAGATTATAGAAATTTTCAAACTTGCATGATTTCTTTTCATTTTTTTTAAGACTCTCTTTGATTGGTTTTTAATGTTTGTTTAGAGTATTTATTATTATTTCAACACATTTTAAGGTTTAAAACTTTTATACTATCAATCAAAATTTTGACTTTTGTCGTTTCTCTTCTCATGGATTCAAGGTATTTGTCCTCTGAGGAAGGTGGTGATCGACTTCAACATTTCCTTTCCTACGTCAAGTGGTATCAAAGTGAGGTTTTCCCTTTAGACGGTGTCTTCTAACTATAGGTTGGGCAACAATCTCATGGACGGTGCTCCAGGGATTAGCTATTTAATGTAACTGATGGAAACTTTCCAGTAGGAGAATCCACAAGCGATGTAAGGGTTACAGACTGCTTTCGATTCTATAGCGGAGGCTGTAGGGCAACTCCGTGTTTGTGGCGATGATTTGCCTCCGGTGGGTGCTTGAATTTGCAATCGGGTGGATCAGACGGATCGAGCCTTCGGGAGGAAGGTTGATCTTCTTAACTTCAATGGCCAGCTTCACATTGAAGATTGACTTTTTTAAGTCGAATGCTTCGTCGACTACATGGAGATCCCTGATGAAAAGAAGGTTAAGTTTATGGCTTATAAGTTGAGGGGAGGCGCTTCGGCTTGGTGGGAACATCTTCAGCATGAGCGGATGCAACAAATAAAGGCGCCTATCCACACGCGGCAGCGGATGAAGCGACGGTGGCAGGAAATTTCTATACGACAATGATGACCAGATACTATTCCAGCAGTTCCAAAATTTCTAGCAAAATAGCCGATCGGTGAGAGATTATATAGAGAAATCATATTATTTTTTGGCGAGAGATGATCTGGTTGAGACAGAATCACAACAAGACACCAGATTTATCAATGACATACATATGGTTATTGTAGAAACGAAGAACCAACTCAATACTTTTAAGATGGAGGGACAGCCTTCCGTAACTGTCCACGGTTTCGCAGAAGGATCGAATGAGTCGGGAGAGATCAATAAATTAGAAAGGGGCAAGAAGTAAAGTCCACTAATATCTCAGATATTGTACAAAATTTTGAGGTGGTGGAGGAGATCAATACCCCAGTTGTAAAGGAAAATGAGAAAGAGTCTGTAAACATCCTATAATTTGTAAAACAAGCGTTGTAGGAATTTGAGGTGATTTTGCTCGTTGAACTTCTCGATGACACCGAACTTCTCAATGACTTGTCCCCTATGCAGGAGATTAGTCTTCCTCAGGTTGAATGTGTCTTTGACAACATGAAGAATCAATCTATTGACCAGGCCTAATTTGAGAACAAATAAGAGAATTCTACTTTTGTGTGACAGAAAGAAGCAAAAAAGCGTGTATGGTGAACTAAGCCTGTTGAAGAACTCGAACGCATATAGCAAACCAAGTCCGTTGAAAAACTCAAATGCGTATCGTGGCTCAAGTCCAAAGAAGAACTTGATGACGAGCTTTTTTTTTTTCAAGTGGAGGGGTCTGATGTAGGATGAGGATCAAGTACCTCTCTATCACAAATGGATAGGAAAAAGCCCAAAGGAAAATGACAAACTCAGCAAAGTTCGACCGATCGAAATTCTGCCAAAAATCCCAAATTGTTTGTTGGACAATTTCTGCTAGTTTAGACAGGTCGAAATTGAGTTTTAACGGGTCGAAATTGAGCTTCAACAAGTCGAAATTCATTTCAATAAGTCGAAAGATTGCAAAAATTTCCGAACTTACATGATTTTTTTCCATTTTCATTAAGGACTCTCTTTTATTCGTTCTTAGGGTTAGTTTAGAGTATTTATTGTTGCTTCAACATGTTTTAGGGTTTAGAAGTTTTATATTATCAATCAAAATTCTGACTTCTTCGTTTTTCTTCGATTCTAGAAAAATTTTTGTGGATTCAAGAGTGGCTTGAATTCAAGGTATTTATTCTCTAAAGAAGATGGTAATCAACCTCATCACATCTTTTCCTGTGTCATATAACCTTTCTTATTTAGCCATATATTTCATGACATCTTTTATTGCCTTCTAGCTATGTTATCCCTCATGCTTCATGATTTCCTCCGCAAGTTACATGAGTTATAAAGATCTCCTCTTGTCTTCCGCATAATGCTGCCATTTGTCAGTTCACTAGTCAACAGATTAGATGCAGCCAGATTAGGTGCAAAACCGATGGAAAATCCACAATGTGGTACACTGATGATTGCTAGGATCTTTCACACGTTTGCAACATTAGCATGTGCACCAGCGTGTGGATGGACCGGGTTGTAAAATGTGTGGAGAGGACTTTTGAAGTTTGAAAAAGACGGTCGGATCCAAACCAGAGCTCCAAATCCCATGACAAAATTTTACCAATCAATGGTGGGGATCATACACTGATGCGATCATTAGGGTATGGGCCATCCAACAAAGGCCCAACAAATGAATGTAAAAACTCTCGTGCATTTGCATCATGTGTATGGAGATGGATATGGAGTTTAATTCTCAACATTGGGATGGCCTAGATTGAGAAACACGTATGCCACGTGTACAATAGCTGTGTGCAAGTATACGGATCGAATAACTCCTCAAAATGGATTAAGAAATAACAAATTGTAAATTGACAAAAAGCGACCCGCATTTTGTACATGATCATACAAAGAAAATTCCTTCTATTATTTTGAAAGGCCTTGCTAATCATCCCCACCAACGTCCCCAAACCTTTTAAATTGAAGATGGGAGACGAATCGTAGATCTGAACCATTCATTCATTTATACAATTAGGAGGCAAGAATCACACAAATAAGATGATCCTAACCCTTTGAACGGGTCCGTTGTTTACAAGCCATAAATCATATGGTTAGAATTATCTTAGTAGATGTTTCAAGATGATGATTGATCTATTTTGTTTATTTAGTCAATCTTGACTAGATTTTTGCACCATGGCTGGCTTCTAGTTGTATGAATGAATGAACGGTTCTGATCAACAATAGGTCACCTATGTGTCATTTAAAAGGTTTGGGGCCCATCACGGTGGGGACAGTGTCAAAACCCTATTTTGAAAGGTCAACAACATTTGTTATTCTATGTTACTAACAGCCATCTTCTCTTCTTTAGTGCCAAAAAAAAACTAACGGTCCAGATTCGTTACAAAAGTATTCATGCTGATCTGCACATGTAAGTTATAAGTCTGGGGACGTCGTGGTGGTATGTGAGGAGGTAGATGTGGCCGGAGAGTTAGAATTGGCGTTCCCATAGGCGACGCTGCTCCGCTCCTCTGGGCTGCCTCTGCCGTCTGATTGCATGGCGCCTGCGGCGGGCTGCTGCTGCGATGAATTCCTATGCTGATGAGGCAATGTAGCTACTGGAGCATAGATATTGTTGGTGGTCACACTAGTTGCCTCGTTGGGCTGCACTGCCGCCGCAGCGGCTGCAGCTGCGGCGTATTCAGGTGGCTGGAACAATATGCCGCCGACCACGACGAATTGAGGGGGCTGAGAGCTGCTGGTGCAGTTTTGGATCGTCGGAGCCGGCCGTCGAGTGTGCAATCGATATTTCTGGTTGAAATGAAATCACAAAGAAGATCAGAGAAGTAAATTAAAGAAAGAAAGAAAAGAAAATATCTTTGATCCCGACCGTCGGAAATTGTGGTCCCCATTGAGGATGGTCCATTGCCAAAAACATAGCATGGATCAGATGATCGTGTTGCATTACATCTGTGGTTGTTATTTCATTGTCCACTACACATGGCCATGTTTTCAGTAATCTGTATTCCGTGGTTATCTGATGGGCCCCTGGTGGATGGACCCAAAACTGTTCATTTCCATTTCTCTTTAAAGAAGAAAGGGTTAGGATCTATTGGTTAGTGTAACTTGTGGGTTATCATGATGGATCAGATGAAGCTCTACCGGTATGAAATGACACTAAAAGAAACAATCTGAACCATTCAATTGTATTCCTCACAAATGGATGGCTACAGACAACACCAGCAACAACAAGCATTGTTTTCAATGGGGCAGTTAGGGTTGTCGCGAGGCTCAAGAGATGCACGTTTTATGGACTGTATGGGCCCAAAGGGTATCAAACCCAAGAAGATTCCAACAGGATGCGGATAGCGTGGTGACCCTATCACCATTGCCGAGATTGCATATTGATTTTGTCAGCACAGGTGCTCAATTGGATAGAATTTAATTGAATGGCAAGCTGTGGTGAGAAATAGAGCTCATGCTAAACATGTCAGAAATCTGTGGCTCTCATGCTATAACATAAGCCTGTCATCCCATCAAATTCTACTATCCCATCAAATCCTATCATGATCTGACCGACTTTTGTGGTGACCCAATGTGGTGATTTTTTATTGGGTTACGATGCTAGGTTGCAAAGGTCTGAACCCCAAATGATCATGTATTTTATTTAAGCTTTGTGAACCCAATTATGATGTGTGTTTTCTAGCTCATTTTGCAATGGCGAGCCTTCAATCACTATGGTTTCCTATGGTGTGGTCCACTTGAGATTTGGTCTGCGTCTTTTTTTTCTTTTTCTTTTTTTTTTTTGGCAAAAAGGGTGGATGGCATGGATAAAAACATACACCATCATGGGGCCATAGCACCGACCAAGGCGCTGAAGGGTTCACTAGTATGTTTTAAAATTGTTTGGCTGTGAATTTATATGCTGCACATGGCCCAATCAAATTCCAATCACCCCAAGCTACCATGGGCATAGGTGGTGGCAGGGTCACTATGCAGGTCCATTTGAAATCATGTTTAAAAGTTGTTTGGTTGAGAATTTGCATGGTGCCGCTGGTCCCATCAAATTTCAATTCCCTCCGGCTGTCATGGACTTAGGTGGTGGCAGGGTCACTATGACAGAACAGAAAAGAACAGAACGAGGAAAAGGTTCTGGAGCATCCCCTGACAGCAGTGATCCCACCCCACATCAATTCGGACCAAAATTCAATCCTAATCGCGTACCGTTAAAACGCAAAGCAAAAACGAGAAATGCTCCAGTGCTTTCTGAGTACACTGTGAGTTATAGTGCTCCTGGTTGCGTTTGGATGGTTGGACAGCCCATCCATTGATCTAGACCGTTCATTAACTCCAACAAAAATTTCATAGGCTACCATACAAACATCACACTAATCCGGCAGACGTTAACCATTCGATCAAAGGATTTTTATATGAACGGCAGGATCATTTATACAAAAAAGGCCAGTCCATAAATTCCATCCATGTCGTAACCATCCCCCATGGCTTGAAGAAGGATGGCTATAGAAAACAAGGTCCAAATCAAGGATGGACTGGATCATCTAATCAGTGCAATTTCTTGCATGGTACCTAATGAAATGTGCTCTGGACTAAATGGACAGTTCAGATCGATCGATTGGACTGTCCGCATTGAATCGACGGTCTGAACAAAAGCCGGAAAAAAAAAAAAAAAAAAAAAAACAGACGCGCATCTACTGGTTCCCACGTGATCCCAGCTTTCTCTGCATGAACTGAAAGCGTTGTGTGGCAACCACCCACGTGATTATCAACCGTGTTGAATCCAAGGGACCAATGAGAAGGCGTCTAGATTTTTTATTTTCAATCATACCACGCGTCTGACGATAACAGAAAACCATCGCACCCACCTGCAAATGGCTCTTGACTTCGTCGTTGGTGAGGCCATCTACCTTCATCAGCTCCCTAATTTGCTTTGGTGTTGCAGCTGCAGCAAACCAGTGAAATCACACATTAATTACTACATTAGCGGCTAAGCTTAAACATGTACATAGATCCACACCATCCAATTTTCATGAGATCCACTGTCAATGGAGTATATCCACAGAATCACACTTACCAGATGATCCTAACCATCCAATTGTGACCCAAATTGGTTCAACCAAGAATTGGATGGCCTGGATTGATGTACATAAGATGAGTCTACTGTTAGTGCATTTCACACATAGGCTTATTTTAGCAGAATTAAACTAACCATGGGATCCGCCCAACTGCTGAAGTGCATGTAAGAACCTTCGGTGCAGCTCCGGCGACCAGCACCGCCTCGCCTTCCTATTCGACTGGCTTTCCTTCTCTTCTCCGCCTCTGCCACTGCTGCACTTCTCGGCGGTCGAACTAGCTGAATGGGAGGACATTGGTGTCATTGCCATCGATGGTTTTTCTAATTTCTCGAAAGGATGAAATGCTCCGCCACCCTTTTTCGTCTCGACGATTGATGGTTTTGGCGGAGGATCCTAAAACATATCATACAAATTCAATTTCTAAGAACAAAAAGATAATGACATTGAACAAATTAAGAAAATGCAACTATTACTTTTGTTTAATTATACCTCATTTGCAGGTGGGTCTGGGCTTGGATTCCACAATTGGACGGATTTCAGCCAATCGGGCTTCATACCGGATTCATCGTCCTTCTCCTTGCTCTTCTCCTCTTCTGATGAGGAGAACCGCTTAAGAGGAATGAATTCTTCTAACACAGGGCTGTCGGTCGATGTCTCCTCACATTCGGAGCGGCCAGGGTATACCGATTCAGTCATCATGAGCTGTTTGTAATTGTCAATGGCTGCAAGAGATGCACAAACATTAACGCGGGCAGCAAATTCTAATACTTTCACCAAGCAATCATGAGAATTCTTCTTTCAGATTCTAGTGTCCAAACAGGATTTGTAAAGCGGACCCAAATAATTCGGACAAGGCTGCGATGATAGAGATGATTCATATGATTATATTTTCATCGGTGAGTGAAGATCGAACCATTGTCCTTAGTTTTATACACTTGTGAGGATTAATCCAATCTTCCGAATATTAAGCTTTTTTTTCCCCCAATTTATGTGAAACAAAAATCAAATAAAAAACCTTGATATACATATTGAAATCATGGCTGCCGGTCCAATTCACTTTTCAAACTATAATACCCCTCTTTTTCTTGCCTTAAACGGTCGACACCAACGGTGTAGATTGGGACCATCACCACTATGCTACTTCTTATAGAAGCAAAGATTAATTTCCTAACATCATGCAATTTTGGTCATCACCAACCATACATGAATTCATCCTTCAAAACATTAATTTCTTCTCCTTCTTTTAAAATTTTTTTTTTTTCTTCCAACGACGATGATTAAACTGTTAAAATCAAATGTGGCACAATTGGGGTAATTCAATCTTTGAAGTACCCGTCACGTTAATGTTCGGTGGCCATCACAACCAAAGAATTCTACTCCTGGCGAAAATCGAAACCCCAACCTTAGTACAATCACCACTAAATAATCCGTAGCCGATTCGGTTCACCAGGCGATAGATAGAGATCGACACCTTATTCTCTCTTGGCTCCAGCATTTGAAAGAATTTCAAAAGATAAGCATAGATGCATTCTTTTTTGGCAGTTGCGGTATTTTTGACAAATCCATTCAATGATAATTTGTATTTTTCTTCGCAGTAAATAGAAATATTGAAAATCAAACAGTTTTTTATTATTTTTATTTATTAAAAATATAATAATTCTTTTATTTTATGATCGAAAATTGATTGGACTTGAGGATAACTAGAACCAATACAATTAAACAACCCAAAATAAAATTAAAAATAAAATTAAAAAAATCATATGAAATGGTGGAATTCAATAAGGAAAAAGTCCTATTATGGGCTACAAAATGCACACACCTTCTGTGACAAGCTGAAGGCACAGTGGGAGCTCGCGATGGAAGACTTGGATCTTACGCCGCTCTTCTTCAAGGGCCCCGATGTATTCGTGGGCCCTTCGCACTTGTTCTGAATGATCCATAACCTCAGTCTTATGCACTGAATTGTGTATAGGAAGATTGAATTGGGAATGTTTGTGGGTGTCTGAAATAGAAAAGATGGGAAGTTTTTGAGCATCGACAGGTCCGGAAAGGGAAAGGCTGGAGATGGAGAGAATAAGGGATCTGAGAATATGGGAGGGGAAGAGAATATACTTACAATAGAAGGAAAGAAAAAAACAAAGACAGGAATAAAAAATGGGTGGCATTTCATGATCCTTGGCCCAATAATATGTTTCGGCATCTCTATAAAGATTCCATAACTGAAGTTGATCCAGACCATTGATCTGATGCACCTTGCAAGGATGAACATAACCCACAAATTTATTAAATTGTTAAAACGTAAATGGGGCATGCTAGGTTGGACCATTGATTTGAAAGTTGGGCGTTTTAATTTTTAGTTCGGTAAATGTTTTATATTTAATGAGAGGTATCAGATCAACGGTGTGGATTACGATTTATGAGATTGATTTGTGGGAAAATGATGAGCGAGTATACAAAGAAAGTGGTGGGGAGGAGTACGGTGATAGAGGTGAGAAGGGGCGAGGGTAGAGGGGGAGGGATCGAGGTCGGGGCGTCGCGTAGAAAACGAATCTTAGAAGTGTGAGTTTGAATATTCGGATGGGGGCGATTCTCTCGTGTCTGAGTTGGCAATGACGTCAGCGTTGGTGGGGGGATAAGATCGAAGACCGACTCGACACGACGAGTTTTGCTAAGCTCTCACGCGTGTGCCATAAAGCTTATGTACACGCCACACATGTGACATTGTGTCACTATATGTACAAGATCTAATCCATTCATCATACTCTAAAAGCTATATTTATTCTCTATTTATGTGGGCTTATAGTTTGAAAAACTGATGTACCGCTCTGAAAAGCTTGGCTGAATTATTCTAACTCATCAGCCAGTTTCCAATATTAAGACCCATATTCTGATCGTACAATATTTTATTTTTGTGATAACAGGTAGAAGGTTGGACCCAACCTGATGAATGGATTGGATCTTGGTTTATATGCATGTTGTCACACGTGTGGGGTGTAGATGAGCATTATTGGAGACGAGTGTGCGGTTAGCAAAGGTCCGAGCCAAATATCAAGGGGAAGAAAACACAAGGACAGAGAGAATCTCCCGTTAGGTGGACGAGTGGGTGCCCCTGCCTGCCTTTACATGATTCCAAGGGCCACCTTCTCAACCGCCAAGATGATTCTTGCCACACACGTACATGCGTGGCACACGTGTGGTAGGTCCACCATGATATCCACTCCATCCATCCATCCGTTTCGCTGGCTTATTTGAGCTCAAACATGAGGGAGATGCAAATCTCAAAGTGGGCCACACAACAAGGAGATGGATAAGGCTGATATGTATGTTTTGTTTCATATAGGTGGGAGTTAGCTTATGAACTGAATGATGGATGGTGATATAAACATCAGGGTGGGCCTCATAAAGGTTTCAACAATGGGGCTTTTCCATCTCGATTGTTTTCCTGTGGTGTGGCCCACTTGAGTTTTGGGTCTCCCTCATGTTTGGGATCTTGTCTTAAAATGATGAGGTGAAACTGGTGGACGGATTGGATGTAAAATAAACATTACGGTGGGATCTAAAAAACCGGATTACTGGCAAGTTGAGATCCCATGGATGGCTCACGGTGGACGGATTGGATGTAAAATAAACATTACGGTGGGATCTAAAAAACCGGATTACTGGCAAGTTGAGATCCCATGGATGGCTCACGAGAACACGGGCCGGACGTGAATTTCCTGCCCATCTGCTACGACTTGAATTTCCTGCCCCATCTGCTACGTCCTCGCCAGCTCATGTCAGGACACAAGTCAGAAAATGAAGCAGACCGAAAACGAGAATGGCCCACACCACTGGAAACGATGTAACGAGGTTTGGCTAGTGACGTGTCACGTGGCTAGTGGTCGGTGCTCTATGGGCCCCACCATGATGCATGTGTTTTATCCATGCCGTCCATTCATTTTTCCAGATCATTTTCGGGCTTGATAAAAAAATGAGGCGGATCTAAATCTCAGGTGGACTGCTCCATATGAAAACAATAGTGATTTAATGTCTACCATTAAAAATCTCCTATGGCCCACTAATGTTTATTTGACATCCAAAACTGTTGATTAGGTCATATGGACTGGATGAAGGAAAAAGAAGAAAAATCAATTTGATTAAAAACTTTTGTGGCCCCAATAATAAGTTTTTAGTGGTGGGAGCTAAATCAATATTGTTTCATGTGATGTTGTCCACTAGAGATTTGGATCTACCTCATCTTTTTGCTACCATAGATGATCTGAAAAAAACGAAAAGAAAAAAAAAAGACGACATGAATGAAACAAATACATTATGCGGGGTCCCACAGACTCCCATTGGCTAGTGGCAGGCTCACCCATCCATGTCAAAATAGCGTGGATGGAAATGCCTGCCATTGAAATCTTTGCCCATCCAACCAACTCATAAGCTAACATATGCCAGATCCAATACTCTAGGCCTAGGGAGGTTTAGTGGTGGGCATTCAATCCCGAATATTTCTTGTGTATGGTGTCATTGGTGGGCATTCAATCCCAAATATTTCTTGTGTATGGTGTCATGGGTAAAATTGAGCTAACCTCATGTCACAGGGAAAGCCCACATGGCCAGGGGTCCCAGTACAGGTCTCCAAGCTCACACGCCAATGTCATATGGGCGGTCGACAATGATAGAAAGAGAGCCGAGGACTAGAATCAACGTGATGATAATTCAGCCTTTATGAAAATCATTTTAGATACATCAAAGACAAATCTGAACAAGCCATTGGCTAATTGCTGGGTCACCAATCCGTGCCCCAAACAATGGGGATGGAAACGTCTGCCATTGAAATCTTCCTGGGGCCCATCCAACCTATTCATTAACCGACGTATCAGCCAGATCCAATACTCATGGGCTCCATGAAGGTTCAGTGGTGAGCCTTCGATCCCCAATATTTCTTGTGCATGGCGTTGCCCAAGAAGGTTTCAATGGTGGGCATCCAATCCCCACTGATTTTTTAGCTCACTTCCGTGCAACAGTTGGACGGTCTGGATATAGCGCAGATATCTTGATGGGTCCCACAGAGCTTTTGGTTACACGGGCTCTTGTAACAGTGTCGTTGTAAATTTGCAACCCCACAGGCCAGTCCGCAAGTGGGTCACTCAAGCGTGTCAATGGTTGGACCGGTGGTCGTATGCTGGCCGTGGGCTCATGTTCTTAGGCTTGTTGATGCACTCATATGGTACCGGTGCCCGGCTAAAACCTCTAAAATCATGTGGGGTTGTCCCTTCATCCAGGTAGGATGCAACTGATGAACGGTCTGGATTCTCGGATACCATATTCGTACATGATGGGCCCTGCAGAGACCTGCGATGGGTGTACCTTCCCCATTGTTGCTGTGATGTGGTCCACGTGAATAATGGCCTGACTTTTGGGCCATTCCTTGACCTGCGCGCACGATGAAAAAGTTGGATGCTATATATACAGCATGGTGGGGATCTAGCTTCTTCGTTATTTCCTCTGGTGTGGCCCACCTGAGGTATGGATCAAGTTGATTTTTAGGCCTGGCTTTGGCTTGACTTGCTTTTAGCTGGTCACGCATGGTTTTAAAGATCTTACCTAATTTTGGTTTGGGTCAGGACTCAGGACATTGACCGACCCAGCCCTGACCGTTGACATCGCCATGGGCCATGAATGTGTTATAGAAAAGATGAAACCAAGCTTTCATTTGAGGTGCACATGTGGCCCACATAACATGTGGATCAGATTAATTTTGCGGCATGTCTCCTGTTGATAGTTTTTTTTTTCCTGGTCCGGTACATATTTGAAAAATTGACACTTAAGGCCATTGCAAATTGTGAAATGAATTCAATGCCCATTAAAAATATGACACGATTTTATTTATTTATTTATTTTTTTACACACGCACCCACATCAACCCATGCACAAACAACCCTGCACACACACTCTAGTGGGATTTCACCACCTATGGGTACTCAAACCCCTGCGTGTTGAAACTCTTGGGAGTCTACTACCAAGGCAAGGATAAGGACCCATTGACAGGGATGGTTCAAAGGATTTGGACAAAAGTAGGGCTGAAAGTCGGGCGGGTCAGGTTAGTGCTCAATCGTAACCTAACTCAAGGTTCTCATACCTCAACCCAACCCAACCTCGGGTTGGGAATTCTCAACCCAAGCCCAACCCAAGCTTGCTCGGCCAGATTGATTCATGCTAATATTTTTGTTATTACATTAGTCTATTATGTTCCAATACACATCTTTTTTTTTTCTTTTTCTTTTTTCTTTTTTTTGTACAAATGGCTTTATTGATTATATATATAGTTATTTATTGTAAAGAACTTTATTTTTTTCTAGACAAACATGCTAAAATATAGGATAACTACTCAATTAACACTCGAGCATATCAAATTTTGAACATCATAAGTTTACTTACTGAAGTAATATAAATTAATAAGTTTACCTAACTAAAGTATAATAAAATTATAAGTACCTTGTATATAGATCGGGTTCAGATGGAGTCAGGCAACCTAAGACCTCAACCCAAGCTCGACCCAAGCTTTATCTGGTTGGTGTTTGCATAGCCCAAGCTCAAGATTGGATCCGATACTTCCTATCCAAGCCTAACCCAATGTCAAGTCAGTCACAGGTCAGTCGGGTTGAGCCCGCTCGACTTTTAACCCTAGACAAAAGTTGTAAAATACTTGATAACCTATAGTCTAATTGAAGGTATGGCCCTTAATAGGTGGAATGGTGGAATACAATTTGTAGCCAGGTCCAATTAATTAGGGTAAGACTTAGACAATGATGATTCAATGTCCACGTTTGTAACGCCCTAGATTTTCGAGATTTATTTGAAAATTTTTGAAAATTCATTTTTAATTTATTTTTTTAATTATCGTACATTTACCGTTAATTTGCGAATAGCGGGACATCCATAGGAGATCTGATAGGGGACCCTTTACAAAAGTTGCTTAGAATGATCCCATAAACATCGAAGAAAGATCAGATTTAAAAAATCACGCACTTTTCAGATAATTACGAAAATGCCATTAGTTAAACTTAAGTTAAGATGCCATTTTTAAGTATTATAGTTTCTGACGATCGCTTTCACGCAAAACCCTGGATTTAATCTTTTGGGCACATATTAACCATACACGTTAAATTTCAGCCCTTAAATCATAGTAGAAGTGGTCCAATTGTCAAATTAACCCCTTAACCGTTGATTTTCATGTCCATCGAGTGAGGAAAGTGGATGGTTAGTCGTAGTCGAATATTTGTCTTCATATGAATGATTTGGATCGTCTTTATCATGGACCAATAGTGTGATTTGAGTGCCCCACCTTGATAAGCATCTTTCTTATGCGCGAAGTTATCCCGTTTTAGAAATTAACGAGTTACCAACTCTTTTTAAATCTGAACCTTTCAATTTACCCACTTCTCACCATCAATCGCTTCTCAAATTTGGACCACTTATTATACTCATATGACTACGAGTTTACACAAAATTTGGACCCCGATCTATAATCCTACACCGTTGAACCACAAAGCCAGCACCTTCCTTTTCCGCCAAAAATTGAAATTTCAGATCTAGGCATTTCTCACCATCAATCAACTACTAAATTTTGTACAATTGTTTGCCTATCATGACTACATATTTTTTCAAAATTTGGGCCCTGATCATCAAGCGTAGACCGTTAATTGAGATTTAGCCCATTTTAGCACCCGTCGGGCCATTTTCAAGGATCGGCCAATCTAGAATGTGGATCATCAAGAAATTTACGTATTCTGACTCTACTCTTCGAGCTTGATAAGATGAACGGATTGGAATTGATTAAAGATCACCCGAATATTGAGATTTGAGAAACCCACCTCAAGAAGTTGTTACACAAGACCTCGCGTGCACATCCCTCTCCATATTTCTACTACGCACCTCCAAATCCTTCTCCTAACCCTAGCCTCCATGCCCTAGAGAAATAGAGAGAGAGAGAGAGAGAGAGAGAGAGAGAGTTCTTTCTCATATTTTTCCAGCGGCTAGGATCTTCTACAACCCTCTTCTTCTAAGTCCATCATAAGGTGAGGATTTTCCTTCAAGCCTTTCATTAATAATATTATGATTATCATAAGTTTTTTTTGTGGCATGTGAAGTTGTTTTGTTTTGAATTGCTGATCCATATAACATGAAGTTTAATGTAGGATTTGTAATGAATATCATTATATAATGATGTGATTCATTGTTTAGATTTTTTACTAAGAAGCATGTGTATTTGTGTTATTTATCTTTGTGAAATCTATACCCTTATTTCCTTAATCTGTGTTTTACAAGTAACATTGGTTTTCATATTGTGATATGAAATATGTGTATAAGATCATCATATGGACATCTCATTATTGTATACTCTTTGTCCCTAAGTTGGTAAAATTATTCGATGTAGAGAGATGGAACCCGTGAGAGGTGTCCATGATGGAAGAATATATCTTGACTTGACTGAGAGAATGAAGTGATTGTTTGTTAATGGATCCTTACATGTACATGATGCTTGATTTGATCCATTTACAGTACATGGGTATTTTAATGAATTTGGTCATGATGTACAACATTAGCTTTTTGGGACATAATAAAATCATAAAACGGGACAATGAGTGGACACTAATGGTATACAAATTCTCATGAGCCGGGGTTGGTACCATGGACACTAAGCTCGTGCTGTCGGCCTATGCTGGGTTGCTTGCGACTCCCCATAGTGACCACTGAGTTTTATTTAAATTGGTTGTATGCGAAAACACTTAAATAAAGGTGAAATTAAACTCATGCATTCACTTGGCTCCATGTGGGTGTACGGAATTGAGAATAGGCTAGAGCGTCCTACTTCTCCCGTACACTGTCACGTGTAGATTTGGGCTATGAGCGTCCCGTTTCTCACGTGGTCGCGCAAAACTATGGGCTTGTGCGTCCCAGGAACCTCTGGTGACTAGTGGCTAGCATGAAGTCGTAACAGGGAGTCTCCCACTTCATGTATTGTGATTTTAGCCATGGTGTCTTAGCCAGAGCATGCATTCCATGCATCGCATTAACAAAGATTTTTAGTTGGTTGTTTTGATTTGATTCAATGATAATATACTGCTTGCGTTTACTCTGTACCGTTATTATTATTCTTGATTGTCTTAGAGGAAATATTCCCCACTATGATAGCGTTTAACGCTATCCCAAACACAATTTAGATGATGTAGGTGAAGATCCAGGTATTGAAACCGATTTTTAAGCAGAAGAGTTCAATGTTCGTACAATCACATGGCGGATGACGATGTTGGAGAAACTTAATCGATGTTTTCATTTATTAAATGTTTCTTTTGAGTAGTTGATACATTTATGGAATTGTAATAAGTCTTCAAGAGAAGACATGGTTTTGTATTTTAATTAATCAGTATGCATATTGGTTGGTTCCCTTATTTAAACATTGATGATGACGTAGTAAGTTTGATAGAATAAGATGATAATTGTTTCCGCCATTGTGCTTGAATGCTATATTTTATTATTTGACAAATTAGTTATTTCATAAATTACTTGGAAATTCGGCCGTCGTATTATACACGAGAGTCGAAAATCTCGGGTCGTTACAACGTTTATCCTACCTAATATGTGGTCTTAAATTGATTTTTAGGCCATGCTTATGGTGTCCCAATTTATATTCTCTTGGTTTGCTTTTGTATTATTGCAAGTGGTAGAAAGACCCTTTTCTTAAAAGGGCCACACTAAGGTGTGCACATATGCTTTAAGACAATCTAGACAATAAAAAGGTTGTGGCCCACCATAAGTTCCTAATAATAATAATAAAATCACATCAGCTTGGACTAGACTAAACATCTTTTTCTACCTTTTTGATTTGGATGGCTGACAATTCTATTTTTAATCATCCATTCAAAAGCTACCAATTGGACACTTGGGATCATTTAGTGAGCACATTTTTGGGTCTGTGGTCCATCTATAATGTGCCAATGACTTGGAATGGTCCAAATTGGTGCACCAATGCAAGTGGATAGGTCACCATAATTTATAAAATTTTGATGGAGGATGACCAAACTAAACGCTCAAACCATTCGTCCACAGTTTGATGAGTTATACTATTCATCTAATAATATTAAAAAGTCAATTTTAAAAACATTTTAACAACTTGGTTGTGTGACACCTAAAAATGAGTTCAGCTCATTTTAATTAATTATAATCATATATTAGAGATTATATTTTTTTAGTTATTTAATTATTTCTTTTGAAAGATAAACAACTTTTAATCAACTAGAAGCATGATCTACAGAAGAGAAAAAAAAAAAGAAAAAGAAAAGGAAAAAAAGAAGAAGATAGCAACGGTTTGGCTAGAAGAGAATTAGCCAATCTAATATATCATAAGAAGAAAATCCACGACCAAAGCCAAAAGCTAAGGACTTTGTTTACACTTATTTTATGCACACCGACGTGAACCAATAGGAGGCAACCACATGTTGACACTATGGTTCAATCTTGGCAAAATCGTACTTGCATTCGAAGATATATTTTACCAGTATTTTCTTTGGTGACATATCTCATGTTATTAATATGTTGGCATAAAACTGTACACATGCATTCAGAGGAACAAAACATCAAATGACACATAGCCTCAATACGCGTGGCATGAGAACGAGGCAGCATGTTCAGAACGTTTATAAAAGACTTATCGAACTAAGGATCTTATCACATGTCCGAATATGCTTGGAAACGTCGTCTCTTATAATCCTTTCAAAATGTAAGATCTTCCTAGAGAAATTCGGAACTCTCGTGATGATTATAAAGATTTTGAATATTCAAAGACTAGACCAATATCTGAGTGGATTGGAACTAATAGATTGAGCCCAATTAAGATATGGTGGATCCGGTCCCACCAGTTCTACGGATATCTAAGGGCACAATAGGAGAAGGGTGGAGATGGCTCTGATTGAGTCAAATTTCAGTGCAACAGTGCCTTGAAGATCTGATCTAAGGGGAGCATATACGTAAAAGTGGAGATTTGATCAGCAATTTCAGATTTATGAGGACTCCTTATGGGAAGATTACAGGTCGTAGTTGCAAAGAATCTTAGACCATCAAGGAAACCCTATGAGGTTTTTGCTGCCTCCAAAAGCCATAAAAGGATAATGCGATGAAAAGATCGATGCCCATGCCAAACACAATCTCTTCTTTACATTTATTTTAATATAGCATAGTTTAACTTTAGTCTTAGCATAGATCACTATTGTCCAATGCCATTACTATAGGACTGTAAGAATAGCGTAATCATTCATAACCTTCTATTATTGGATACTGATAAACTAAGCTCTCACTTAAGAGATTAAATACTCTAGTCACATCCTATTGACCATCTGTCCAGATCATCTATTCACACAGACGGATCATGTATTTATTTAGTCATTTTTCTAATTTGTTGATTGTAATAAACATTATTTATAAATTAATAAAATCAGCATTGTCTTAACCTTCTTCTAGTTATCTGTTTATCTTCAATCTTTTGAGAAATATACTGGCTGCAATTATTGGTGAAAGAAATGTCCTTAACATAAGACAAAATGAATCTATCAGGAAGGACTAACCCCTACCCTTTCATAAATCGCCTGATTGCTATTACAATAAGTGGTTGAGAGGGTGGTTGGATTTCTGAATTTGATCTTAATCAGTCCATCTCAGTGCAGGGGGAGGCATCAACATTCAATCAAACATTGAGTTGAGTATGAATCTCGCACGCCCACACTCTCTAATCTCACATGCAAACCAAATACAAGCCTTTGCTCACACATGTGGCCTCGTGTTTGTTTGAATTGGGCAAATAGACTCCATCAATTACATGTGGCCAATATGATATATAGGGAGAATTATTAAATTCCCCTATATTGTATAAAATATGGCAATGTATGGTGGATAAATCGCAATATATCAATGCATCGTGATATTTTACTAAAAACCTTTGATAAAATTTATATATTATTGATATATATGATACATTGCAATACATTCTCCTTCCAAAAAAAAAAAAAAAAGTAAAAATCCCATAAAATTTTATTTGGGAAATATGTTTTTATACTTATATTATATGATTTATGACTCATATGAACTCATTTTGAACATAATTACACGTGGAAATCATATTCTTTACCATGTTTGTCTATCATACTGTCACGTGAATCTCTAAAATGATATGGTAAAATGGATGTACAGTGGATAAAATACATATATCATGATGGGCCCACAGAGCACTGACCACTATCGACCTCGGTGCTAGAGGGGCCATCACGGAATCCCCGTCCATCATGTGCCTCCTTTAGGGATAAGATATTTCAACTTGTAAGACTTTCGGATCATGTTGGTACTCGTTCCAATCAACTGTTTTAGGGGGTGTTTGGTAAAACTTAATTTTAACACTTATAACTAAAATGACCTTTTTTCAAGTGATTTTTCTAATTCAGAGTGTTTGGTAAATACAATAAATTAAGTCCTTAATTTTTATTTTCACTAGAAAACGAGGTGTTTTTGTTAAGCTTGCTTCCTTTGAATTAATGCTTAACACAATATGTGATAAGTTGTTTTGAGTTTAATTTTTTTTTCCTAAATGACAACTCTACCCCTTCATTAAATAACCTTCTATTTGAGCTTTCACAAGGCTAACGCATAGGTTAGAAGCCGGTTGACGTGGCAAAGTTCTGTGAGCTCTATCATGATGTATGTTTTATATCTATGCTGTCTATCCATTTTGTGAGATCATTTTTGGGCATGAGAAAAAAAATGAGGCATATCCAAAGCTCAAGTGGACCACACCACATAAAGTTGTGGGGACAATGATGCCCATTGTTCAAACCTTCCAAGGGCCCATGGTGATGTTTATTTACCATCCAATATGTTCATAAGGTCACACAAACTTGGATGAAGGGAAAACAAAAATATTAGCTTGATAAAAAAAACTTTTATGGCCCCAAGAAGTTTTCAATTGTAGGCATTCGATCCCCACTGTTTTAGTATGGATCACTTGAGCTTTGAATCTGCCTTATTTTTGGGCTCATGAACTAAAATAATTTGAAATTTTGGATGGATAGTGTGGATCTAACGTATATATCATGATAGGCCCATAGAACTTTGCCATGTCAACTCGGTAACTTAAGTAGGTGCTGTGTTACACGCTACCACTCCTGCTTTGGAAATGTTCCAGTGGTGGACACGGATTACATGTTGTATAACAGAGCATATTTGTGTATTAAGGAAGCTCTATGGGGCCCACATGTGATGTATGTGTCTTATACAAGTTGTCCATTGACTTTACTGTTTACCGGCTTATTTTAGATCATAAGCCCAAAAGTGAAGCATATCCAAAGCTCAAGTGGACCACAACACAGGAAAACAGTGGAGATAATGAAGTTCACCATTGAAACCTTCCTAGGGCCCACAATAATGTTTATTTGTCATCCAACCTGTTCATAACGTCATGATAGAGACATGGATGGAGGGAAAACACAAATATCAACTTGATCCAAAACTTATGTGGCTCTCAAAAAATTAATGGTTCCCTTGGACACCATCTTTATTCGAGTGGGATCTCGTCGACATCTTGCTTATTAGTCTTCAAAGGTAGCCAATCTAAACTATTTATTTTATTGTATTCATAACAATATGTTGGACTGCAATGGAATAAAGAACCCATAGCTATAGAATTAAGCAGTGTTTGAATTATCTATGATATTATCGAAATATCCCCGATATTATCTCTATTTCTAGCTCAACGATACCGATAACACCAGTAGTATAAAAAGTTATAGGTATCGACGATGTATCACTAAATATTGCCAATATATTGATATCATCAATATTTTCAATTGTGTAAATTTTAGGCATCATTTGTATTGTCAATGTGTTGATACCGCCAATGTATCACTAATATATATTTTTTTTACTGTGTAAATTCCAATTGTTGTTTGTATCGTCAATGTATTTGTAATATTTCGATAATATCACCAATTTATTGATAAGCTAAAAACTTGCATATTAAAAAAATTTCAATTTTATTTTTTTATAGGTGCATGATTGTATGCGGCGTTCAATTTGTTAACGATAATATTACGATATTATCATTATCGCAACATGGCAATAACGAGACCATAATCTTTAGTTTCTTTTTCAATTGTTAACGATTTATTTGGAAATATTATGTGTTATTAATATTCTGAAATATGAGATGGTTGGACTGATTTCTTACAACAACATATGCTTTTAGGCTCCCATAAATAGAAATATATTATGTATGTGTTCTTTTTGCAATTTTTTTATTTGTAAATATGCAAATATGTGTATTTTATCATCACTTGAGTTTTCATCGAAAAATTTCACAATTTTTTTTCATTTTCCTCACATTTCTTATTATCAACAATATTATCGATGACATCGATATTGTTTCTGTATCCCTAGCTAGCGAAACTTGTAGCGATACTGAAACTTCGAACACTACAATTAAGAAGTCCATATGTGAGTAGAGGAGTACACCAAATTTTGGGCGACAACAATCATTATGCTACACATCCGTAGGGGCCATCCTTTGTCAATGGCTTGTCATGTTGTAATTGAAACAACCCATTTAATAAAAATGGTTTAAGACTTTGAATGTATGGCTCATCATCCACTGATCAAGATCCTTCATTTGGAAGGAACACATAGGATGGACCTCAAAACATAGAAAGAACAATCGCAACCATCCAATTGATGGTTATTAGATTGATGATTAGAAATAATGTGAGCGGTTCATATTTAATGGGCAAAATCAAGTAGTTGGTATCACCCACTTGGTGTGCTTGTCCCTTAGTGACATTAATCAAAGGGTTATGATTATTTTAACGAGAAGAATATAGTTAATAGTCCATCAATGTTGTGGCCTGTCTCACCATGCAACTTTCGTCTTGTGCGTTGCAAAATATAAAGAAATTGAAATAATAGGAATAAATATGACAAATTGTCGATTTTTCTCGACAATTTTTGTTTACGTTTGCCGAACAGTTATTTTATGAAAAAAGTGTTGTTTTCAGATAATATAAGTTCTTTTTTCCCGATAAATTACCAAATGAATTTTCCAGTACTCATAAATATCAAAATTCAGCACATTTGAGCACCTTAGTTACCTGACGATGGGCCCCATTCTCACTACCCCCGGCATCATGCCCCACTGTAGTACGGATGTAAATTTCCTTCAAATGTTGTTGTTGTGAACCCGTGCTGCGGAAAAAGAGCTGTGGGGCCAACTTGATATGTATGTAGGATCCCCTCCCGTCCGTAGTTTGCAAGCGGATTGCGTGGTGTGCCACGCACCGCCTACGTAAGTGGTGTGTTGATGTCACCAAGTTCTGCGGGCCTCACCATGACGTAGGTGTTATATCCACACAGTCCATCCATTTTTCGATATCATTTTAGAGTCTGAGCCTTGAGGCAGATCCGAAGTTCAAGTGGAACATGTCACAGAAAGCAGTGAAAGCCTACCACTGGAAACTTCTTGGGGTCATAGAAGTTTTGAATCAAGCTGATATTTGTGTTTTCCTTTCATTAAGGTCTGAGTGACCTTATGAACAGGTTGGATGGCAAATAAACACCACGGTGGGCCCTAGAAAGTTTTCAACTGGGGCATCTGTCGCACTGCTTTCGATGGTGTGGCCCACTTGAGCATTGGATCTGCCTCATTTTTGGGCTCATGTCCTTAAAATGATCTCTCAAAATTGATGAACGGTGTTGATATAACACCTACATCATGGTGGGCCCCACAGAACCTGGTGACGTCAACACACGACAGAGATCTGTGGTGGGTGGCACACCGGACAACCCGCTTCCAGCCCGTAGTTTCCGCCTGAAGCGGGTTGCGTACTGAGTAAACTCTGTTGGGCACTCCTTGAAGATATGTGGCTTATCCACGCCATTCATCCGTTTTTCGAGATCATTTTAGGGGCTGAGAAAAATATTGAAGCATATCAAATTCTCAAGTGGGCCACACCATAGGAAACAAAGGAGATAATGATGGCGACTATTGAAACCTTCCTAGGGCCACAGTGATGCTTATTTGTCATCCAACTTGTTCATAAGGTAACACAGACATGGATGAAGGGAAAACACAAACATCACCTTGATCCAGAACCTTTGTGGCCCCTGAGAAATTTCAACGGCAGGTGTTCAATGCACACTGTCTCCTGTGGGGTGGTCCACTTGAGAATTGGATATGCTTTTATTTTAGGCTCAACCCCTAAAATGAACGGTGAAAACGGATGGACGGCGTGGATAAGCCACATACATTCACGGTTGGCTTGGATAAGCCCAACGGAATTTACTACGGCTGAATTACCTGTTATGAATCCAAAAATCAGGTTTATCCAAAACTCAAGTGGGCCATAGCACAGAGAATAGAGGGGATGGAGATGCCCACCACCATTGAAACCTTCTTGGGGCCACCAACCAACTAGTTCATAAGGTGGGTCCCACCGGGATGCAGAGAACAAAATTAAGACTGGTCCAAGACCTAAGTGGGCCTCAAGAACGTTTCAACGGCAGACGTAGTCCGTCCCCACTTTCCCCTGCCCACTTGAGTTTTGGATTGTCATGAGTTTCACACTCACACACAAACATTATGAGGCGGAAGTGATGGACGGAGAGGATGTCACACGAACATCACAGTGGGCCCCCTGGCTTTTTGTTTCACAGGGCTCCCTTCAAGAAATTCGCGTCCTCGTACCATGTTCTTCCTTCCCTCCAGTCTCTTTTCGTAATTTCAGTTCCTTCTTCATCAAAACCGTACAGTTTGCTGATCCACGGGACCCGTACATCCGGGGCCATAGTTTTATTATCTAAACCGTTGGTCCAGAAGGGAGAGTGGATGGCCCCCAGAATTTCAGCAATTAGAAGATCCTAGCCCTCTGGTCTTTGGACTATTCTCCATCGAATATGGACCATTTCTATATTTTCATCTTCACTTCAGGACATTTATCTAAGCATTGGAATCCTCCAATCGGGAATATTTTTGAGACATCATCCATCCATTACAGGGGACATAATATCAACGGTTGGATTGGCCGAACCATGGCCCCACGCATACCAGTAGCATGGCAACGGTTCGGATTGAGCCAAACCAGTTTACTACTAAACAGGCCTAGAACTCTGGCCCAAACCCCGATCAACAAACCATCATCCTTTGGCCCCAACTAATCCACCCAAGCCTAACCTAACCTGACTCAACCCATTTAATTCTATCAGATTTTGGGTTGGGTGAGGTTGGGTTATCAGGGCCAGCCTATTGATAACCTCTATGGATCGGACGGGTCAAGTAGGGTTTGACCCGATCCCAATCCATTTACTCAAATGGGCAACATTTTGTAGCCAGAGCCTGACTCATCGTCCATTTTAGCTCGGTCCAAACCTGCCTTCTAAACTGTTTTAAAACTCGAATGAGTCATCTTCTGAATCGACTCAGACTCAGTCGGACCCGATGTGGTCCAACACCATGAGTTACCTGGACAAATGGGCTGATCCACCCCTGACTTGGGCAAGTCACAACTCGACTCGAGACCGCCAATTTGGTCCGAGTCAATGAGTCTTTTAACCGTTGCCGGGGCTGACCCATCCCATTCGCAACATTTCAGACTAATCTGCACGTCTGCCTGAGTCCCTATCTGTACGTTTGCTGATGAGCAGGACTTCTTCTTCATTGAAAATGGTTGCTTCTAGATCTTGAATCTTCAGATTCTTGATTTTGACTCCTTCAAATGTCCTTGCTTTTTTAGACTTCTACTACGGACACCTTTGAAATGGGCCATTCTTGAAAAATTCAAAATCAATGCAACACTCAAATTGCAGAGATGTTAAGCAAATTCACATGATGAGAGTTGATGGCACATTGACAATGTAATATGCACATGGGCGGGGTATCAGGTCCATTCAGTATGTGGGGCCCATCGCGAGCATGCACATGCCCAAAAACCAGATAGGTCTGCTCATGAGATTATCCCCATGAGTACACTAGATACATATCAGCGGTCATGTTTCTAACCTTCCATTTTTTTCCTACATGTGGTCCACCTGATTAGTGGACTGTCCTGAATTTTTTTTTTTTTGTTACTGGGGTTTGTTCATGGTGGACCCACTCGGCGAATGGCTAGATCTGGTACACGTGATGCAAATCACCCCTTCAATCTCTCTTCGGCGGCAATCACCTTAACATTTTGAATAATGATAAAGTCCAGCTATGAAACTTTCTTCCTTCTTCCAACTGATCTTTGCTACCCATGTGGTGGACAAATGAGGTAGTGCATGATGCTCGGTGGATAAAAACGGCAATTCATTCTTGGCCCAGAAAACATAAAAATGAGCCCAACTGATGATCCAGATCGTTCATATGGCGGGCTTCATCACAGGATGGACTATACATTGAATGTCCCAATAAGATGATCCTAACAGTCTGACTGACTATCAAATGGATGGTTAGAAAACATTTGTACACTTGCTGGGTCAAACACAAACCGGTGTCTCAGGGAGGAGTGAGATTGTGCAAATTGGAGATAATGAATAGGGCATTGTTCGGTAAGTGGGTGTGGAGATTTGAGGTTGAGGAAGGAAGTTTATGAAGAGATGTACTGGGTAAAAAATATGGGGTTGAGGAGGGGGTAGATGGACAAAAGCTTCAGCATCATCATTATGAAAGTCGAACCTATTAAAAGATGGAGTTTGGGAATATGTGAGATTCACATTAGGCAGTGGCAAGAAGATACAACTCTGGGATGATTTGTGGGCTGGAAATCTAGAATTGAGTTCATCATTGCCTCAGCTCGTGTCGCATTAGATCCAAATATTCTGGCTGAGAGGTGTTTATCCATTCATGGTGAGGAAGTTATTTGGGATCCTCATAGGAGAAATGTGGTTGGTGAAGAGGTGGAAGAGTTTATTAGGATGTTAGATTTTCTCTCAAGTTGTCTCCCATTAAACTCGGAGGAAGACGCTTTGGTGTGGGTCAACGAAAAATCTAAAAAATTCTCGGTAAAATCCTATTACAAGAGATTAAATGGGGATCATCTTGAGCAAGTTGAGTGCCATACAACTCATGTTTGGTGCTATGGTGCTCCATCCAAAGTAGCACTGTTTAGATGGTTGGTGGGAAGAAAAAAGGTTCTTACAGTTGACAATCTTTGTAGGCACGGTATGATAATTCAAAATGTCTTTTATGTTATAGCGATGAGGAGTCGATTGACCATCTATTTATTCACTGTTCTTTTGCATCAAAGTTGGGTCCGATTTCCTAAACCAGTTTGGAGTTTCATGGGTTATTCTAAGATTAATCAACCAGTTCTTCTTGGCATGGCATGGCATGGTGGTGGCAAAAGTAAGATCGGGAAATGAATATGGCAGTTATGCCTACTAGCAGGTTTTTGGAGCATTTGGTTGGAGAGAAATAGTCGCTGTTTTAAAAGTTGAAGGGACCGGTTTCATGGAGTTTTTAATAGGGCAAAAGGGATTGTAATTGCATGGGCGCAAGTAGCTAATGTTTTAGCTTCTGACCATTTCCCAGTTAGCTGGTCAGAGTTGTAGGTTGTAGTCTTTTTGTTTTTTTCTTTTGTATTCTTTTGCCTTTCGGCCAGTTTTTTCAATAATGTTTTATTATCGTCTTAAAAAATAAAAAACCACAAATGACTGACCATCTCGATCTCCTCTTCATCAAGATTGTCTAACTCTTTATTTCTACAGCTATTAATTGGAGATATCAGCATCCTTTCTTCCATCTACTTCAAAATGTCAACTTCCTCTTTGGCTGTCAGTTATAAAATCATGTTTGAGAATTCATGGTTGTCATGAAAACCAAAGAGAACAAGGTCATTTTGCAGGAGAGATCGAACAGGTGACTCGTGTATATAAATTGGCACGTGGCAGAGATCTGGGACATTCGTCAGGTGGGACCTACTGCCTATGTGCCTTGACCCAAAAAGTTCAGGATGGCTTGCTCATCAGGTGGCCACATGTGTGTGAGAAAAATGTATGGTTGGCAAAAAAGATGGCCGATGCTCTATGCTCAACAGATGTTGCTATGAGAAAAATGGGAAATGAACACCATAATGATCCAACAAGGACGGCTCACTTCTTGAAGGCTATTGGCATTGGAAGAAGAATATTTACAATTCCAATTCAGCATTCACCATACTTTATAAACAAAACTAAGAACACAAGTTAAAACTCTGATATGCTATCTAAAGCCTGATCCAGTACGAATTGTTTATACCCTAATCTATTGCTAGACAAATTTTCATGTGCGGCCCAGCTATGATCAGGTTGGACCATAGGATAGGAGGGAATCATCATGGATTCAACATGGCGCCAACATCACTCTGATGGGTGATTGCAGCCATCCAAATAAGGCCCAGCAAAATGGACAGTAAGATTGTTTACTCTTGCCATCCATTTTGCATGCCCTTAATTGTATGTTGTTTATTAATCTTAGCCACTTTCGGGTCATGCAGTCTATGGTCGATTCCTCCAACCCAATGGTCTTTTCGATCAAAGGTAGACCTCCTTCAGCCCCACAAAAATTCACACTGTAGTAAGGAATGGAGAACTCGTCCTGGATCATACCCCCTATTATCTATACACTCCTCTCCCCTATGCAAAGCTGCTCGCCTCCAATGTTTCGAATTGAGTTCCAAAAAAGAAAAATAAGGAACTCAAAACGAGAATGAAGACGACGAATGTAAAAAGTGACTTACAAGGATCGGCCTGCCGTCTTATGAGTGCGATTCCATCTTCCTGACCGTTCTTCGAAGATGCATCGTCCACTTGCAGTGCCGGGCATGTGAGGAACCCATAAACAAGACCTGCACAAACAGCCCCCAGATGCGTCCTGCAACATGGCGATGAGTTTGAGAGATGAAACCATTCTAGCATTAGAGGAAGCATACAATGTTCAATGGAGCACTTGCTCGGCCAAACAAATTGCACATGCTGGAGGCCACTTTTTAGTGGACCTAAATCATTTGGATGGTGTGCCTGTGGATTGAAGATACCCCCAAAACCTCCCCCATTGGATCTCGCCAACTGCTAGATGGCGTGCTTTCAAACATGACAATCGGATGTGATTGTCCATTTTCAAGTCGCCAATCGGATAGCTGGGATCGCCTGGAAAGGAGATATTGGAGCATGTTCCATCTAGTGATGAGGCCCACAGGATGATTTTCTTCTATAACAGAAAGGTAGGGCACACCTGTGCCATTGCTGGGTCAAGCAAAAAGAAGCTGCTTTTTCTTGATCAAGCATCATATAATACCCCTTCATATTAACTAATGATCTTTGCTAAGCCCACATGCATGTGCAATAAAGCTTATGTACATGACACACGTGCTAGCATGGCATGATAAGTCCAAGATCCAATCCATCCATCAGAACAACACCACTATGTTGAATCAGGTTGATCCACTGGTCAGGTGGGCCAGAGTTTGCAAGACTTAAGTGTATGGCTTTGAAATTTTTCTCTGAACTTTTCTAACCCATCCGCCAGTTTCCAATATTGGGGCCCACATGTTGATTGGACCAGATTTTATTTTTGGGAAAACATGAACAAGGTTGGACCAACCTGATGGATGGATTACATCTCACACATATGTGCCATGCTGGCACATATGTGGCCAGTACATGACCTTTAGTGCACACACGTGTGCCCTGGGATTTCCTGTCTGGATTGGATTCTTTCATGACATGGTTCTCTCTCTGTGGTAAAATGTATGCAGAAAATTAGTATGTAACAAATGGAGGACTCACCAGTCATCTATTCGCTCGAAATTACTCAATATAAAGGTCAAAACAGTGATGATCACTGCCTTCTGAAACATTCTCTCCATCTCCTCCTTTGGAATCATCTCCTTGTTTTGGATTTGGTAGATGAACCAAGCTCCGAGTATGGCAAAGACTGGACCCTGCATACGCATATGAATTAGCTGAACTCAACAAAGGCATAAAACAGTAAAATGAAAGATTTACGAATCACTTTGATTGGATGATTGTTACCATCGAACCATTGGCCAAGAAAATGGAACAATCTAATAATATTGATTATACTGGAAAAGATTTACGAATGAAATGCTTCCATGTGCAGTACGCATGCATGTTACTAGTTTAAGGATAAAAATATCGGTGTTTCCCATGCATATATGATCACTGAGAAATGGAGCAGCTACTTGGAAGAGTAGGATTTTGAATCCTACTCTCCCTACACATGCCAATGTGGTGTCTGCGCAAGATCTGGCTCATTCGTGATGCAGGATCCACTGTGGATGTGCAGGGACCTGATAATTAGACCAATATTGTGATCAGGTGGTCCCTGTACAGAGAAAAATGACTGACATTCTACACTAGAGATACATGTGTGACCCATCTGATTTGAATCCTACTCTGCTCATACATAGTAATGTGGTGTGTGTCCAAGACCCGGGTCATTCATGAAGCAGGCCTCACTCTGTATGCACTGGGATCTGATAATCAGGCTAATTCGGTCATCAGGTGGGCCATGTACCAAGAAAAATGGATTGTTAGAAAAATGAACAATGTCAAATGCTAGAGATACTGCACACCTGACAATCAGACCAACCTGATTTTGGGGCCAATCGTACATATCATGTGCGGACCACCTGATGAACAACCTGGGTTTCACATGTGTGTGCTATATTGGCACATACGGGGAGTAGCCCTAGCAGGGTCATGATCACCTCTGCTCGTGACATTTATACAGTAACACCATAGTCTGTCAATAAATGTTCGAGCAATGTGCCTTACTGTCCCACCAACAGTTGCCTCTGGAGTGTGAACAAAGCTGGACAAGTTGCCCGAAATCCCTCCCAAAATATATATCAAGAAAAAGGTGAATGAACCATATCCTCTGCAAACTTGAGGCCCAAATGTAAGAAGCACCCAGCAACCAAGAGCAACATGTAGAAATCCGGAGTGCTGCACAAGCTAAATATTTTTAGGGGAAGTACAAGATAAACTATGATATAGCCAGTTGAGAAAAATAACAAATAAAGAAAACTAGGCAGTTTCATCAAGTCTGGAATTGAAATTTTCTACATGTAACAATGATTCGTGAAACACATATTCCACAGAAAAAGATGTACTTTTGGTCATGATTCATGAAACACGTATTTCGCCCTAGTCTATTCATAGGCGGAAAATGATGCCAGGGGAAGTTTTAGAGTCCATAATGAAGAGGAATGAGGAATTATATGTAGGATGGTCAGGCTTCGAGGCATGAGTCCCTACAAGTGGGGTCCATGCTTCCGTGATCCAGACCATTGATTTGATGGACTCCACTGTGGATGGATCATGGATCATACCCTAAAAAATCTCAGATCCAATCTTTTTCTTTCTTCTGCAGAAATCAGACCGGTGGTTTAGTACTTGTTCTTTCTGGTCTATTTGCAGGCCAAAGGTTGAATGGTTAACCCATGGGAAGACTCTTGGGCATGGTCCATCCATGGTGGGGCCCATCATATAAACATTCTGGCTCAACAAACTATGAGCCCCACCAGTAGGAATAAAGGGCCTGAGGATACTATACGTATCTCCAGGTATAGCATCCTCAGGTCAAGGATCATATCATATAACTCTTTAAGAGAAATCATATGGATATAATTGTATTATATTTAAGTTGTATTGTAGAAGTAGTTATTATACTTTTGTCTCTTTGTATAACTCATTTCATTTGGCCTTCATTGTACTCTTTTAAGCTTAAAGGCTTCTGCTAGGTTAATGAGCGGTCTTATCCTTTCTGCATTGCATGTTCTTCAAGGATCGACAAAATATCAAAGACTTGCTGGATCAGATCTTGGTTTTCCTAAATGCATAAAATTTTGGTTTATGTCTCTTTTGAGATGGCAGATAAGAAAATAAAGTCAGTCTGTGATGGATCCGATTGATAACATAGAGAAAGATTTTCTGATCTGCTATTTGTGCACCTATAACAAAAGTACAATCACATACTGTACACAATATGGAAATCTAATAAGCGAGGAGGCCAAGGTGTGATTATTGACATCATACATAAAGTACCAATGGATTTCCCTATCAATATTCAGCAGTATAGGTATATGCATTTTGCAAATCCACCTGATGCACAGAAAGAGCTCAAATGATCTGGAACTCAGAATCTCATAATGGCTCGGAGATTGAGTGCTTGATAACTAACTCAGATATTGGCGTTTAGTACCAAATCCTTTCGCTATATCAATTTATGAACCATGCATGCCTCTTAAGATAAACAATAACAAAAACATTTCCAATTTATAACCATATCAGTCAGATTAAAGAGGAATAGACCTACTGCCACACATACAAGTAAGCTGGAACTCAGAATCTCATAATGGCTCGGAGATTGAGTGCTTGATAACTAACTCAGATATTGGCGTTTAGTACCAAATCCTTTCGCTATATCAATTTATGAACCATGCATGCCTCTTAAGATAAACAATAACAAAAACATTTCCAATTTATAACCATATCAGTCAGATTAAATAAGAGGAATAGACCTACTGCCACCTATACAAGTATATAGGAAAGTACTAAAAGAAACCAATACAAAAATGCAATACTTGATTTTGTAACTAAAGCTCAAGAATGAATACTTATCATTCACAGGTAACCCATAAGAATTTCTCAGTTGGGAGACCATTCTTAGTGGAGAAGGTGGGAGACCATTGCAGGGGGGCATCAGCATTGTATTGGAGGGTATTTAATGATTTTCCTCTTGCATCTCCTACAATGGTATCAACGGAAATAAATTTAAAAGTCCATCGATCATTTTCTGAACCTATGTGCAGTAACCCTAGTCGTGAATATTGGGGTTTCCAAACAAAATAATTTAGGATAGCTCTAAAGCATTCTTTCTTATTCTTCTTCTTCTTTTTAGTTGGTAAAGAACTAAAACATTCCTTCTTGTCTTCAAGACAATTAGTGTTTTTTTTTTTTTTTTGGGAAAATTACAGTCAAGCACTTATATTTATAGTACGATTATGGTTATCCACCTAGACATGGTCTAATTACAGTTAAACACATATAATACTTTGTTTTATACGCTTGGTCAAGAGTCAACAAAGAAAATGCATTTAAGTGATGAAAATACCCTTTTATCATATAACTCAGATTTTGTTTTGTTCTGGGCCTTATGACAGCTACACGTAAGCATATAGGGGCGTGCCTACTGCTTCGGGATGAACGACTTCATGAAATCCAATCCATTGATCCAAACTTTTCAATGCACATTTGATGGGCTAACATGAGAACATCGCACAATCTGATGAATATTAACCATTTGACCCATGGCCTTTAGTATGAACGGACAATATTGTTTGCACAAAAATAAGTCTAATCATCTATTTTGTAGGCCCCTTCATGGATTGCTTCTGTTTCTCAAGAATCACTTTGTTAGGAAATCATAACCATCCCATCCATGGCTTAGAAGATGAATGGCTATAGAAAATAATGGATGGATTGGATCATCCCATCAATGTGATTTTTGCATGGTTTCCTTAGGTGATCACCTCCTGTCCCCTCGATCATGTGGCTGTGTTGTGCGAAACAAATGGACAGCTAATGTGACCAATGGATGGCTAAACAAATTTCTTTTGGCTGAATATGTTTCAGACACTGTGACCAATTTGATTAGCAAATGGCCTGAGTTTTGGGCCAGGGAACCTGATCTGCGTCTGTTGGGCAGGTTGACCTTGCACATGGATGCCAGCTTGCCACTACATGGGCTAGTGAGTTGGGCCATACACACAGGCATGTTTACCAAACCTCTTGAAATCATATGGTGCATCCAATAATATCTCCATTTATCTTTGAACGTTGGAGGATAAAAACTGCCTGCGTATCCGCCATACACCTGGTTATCTATGATTACGTCTACACAGACCATTCAAACTATGGACCATATTCTAAAAATCACACAGATCCAAGGATTTTTGTTCCTAAGCATGAATCTAATTTGAAAATGAGTATGTGATTGTCCCAAAGGCACACACAGAGGCCATTGAGGCCATTCTTTTTTATTCTGTGTGAAACCTTTGATTCTTTGCACAGGTCACAATGTATACCAAAGAAAAAGTTCATCTGGCAACAGGGATGCGACAGCAAGAATGTCCATCTAATTGGTATCTTGCAAACAGACAATAATCAGCCAGAAGCCCTAGAACATGGCCATTGGTGCATACACAATGAGAAAACACCAATAGATGGGTATCATTATTTGGACTATGGCTCATCTATAGTAGGACTGCTGGGAAGAATTCTCTAAATCGTGTGAGATCTGGGAATTTGTCAGGTATGTCTGCCAGCTGAATATGTGCTGGCCCAAAATCGGGTTGATCCACTCATCGATTGCATCATGTGTATTTTGAATATAAACATATAAACTCTAGGTATTTTTCTTTTTAACAGGTTGTTTTTATTGTACAGATGTGTTCCACCTAATGAATGGACCAAGCTAGCTAGAATATGTTAAAGGTGGACCAACCAATGAATGACTCCTCCGGATACTGCTGATTTGCATGTTAGATTCAACTATATTAAGTCAGGGTATTTTTGCCATCTAGTGTGTTTTCTTTGTTGACTCTTTCACCAAGTGTATAAAAGAAAGTATCATAACATTTTTAGTTATAACTGTAATTAGATGATATACAGGTGGATAACTGTAGTTATACTATAAATGTGTTTTGACTGTAATTTCCCCTTTTTCTTTTCTTTTTTGTTACAACTATTGTTTCCCATTGATTTCAACCAGTTGTCTTGTTTTTCACTAATTTCACTTAACCAATTTTCACTTAACCAATTTTTACTTACAAAAGGTACGACTTTAGATAGGAATGCTTATTGAAAGAGGATGCATAAAGCTGACCCTAATAGCTATAACAAGGCTATGATGATGATGATGGTGACAATTGGGTTCAGCCTCATCAACTTTCAAACATGATGACTGAAAAGCTCTCCAACTCATAATGCAACTAGGCAGAAGCAGCAATTAGAACATAACTACCATGCATAAAACATAAATGCAATCTCAAAATAATGCAGATGCATCATAAACCTATAGAGACTCAAGGTAATTTCTATGGACTGGGTAAAAACATAGTTCTCATGACTGATCATGTCATTTGAAATGATATGATCTAAATTCTCAGAAACAAGTATTGAAACAGAAATATAAACCAAATAATCTCAATCTCATACCAGGAACATTGGTGTTACTAGCCTCCACCACTCACCACCCAGAATCAATTCATTTATTTTTGCTCCATATATTAAAGGGAGGGACAACTGCTCCACATCTGAGTTCCTTATTGGACTTGCTATCTCAAATAAGAAGACTGCAATGTTTATGGAAGCAAGAATGCTTCTGCATTCCAGATAAAAAAAAAAGAAAAAAAAAGAAAAAAAAAGAGCAAGTGTTAGCCACTGAGTAGCAGAATACATCTTTTTTTTTTTTTTTCAATAGCTGAATGCAACTAAGAAAGCTAAAGGGAAGGAAAGAGCACCGTGTGAAAATGATGCTGCATGAAAGGAAATGCACATAATCACATGGGAAGAATGCCAGCTGACAATTTCGTAAGGTTTAAAAAAGTGCTCAAGCAGTATAATGGTCTAATGCAGAACAAAATATTGTGATGAGGAACAGCTCAGCTGACTTTTTATTGAGTTGAAGTTCAAATTAGGATAAGTTTTAAAGTGATAGAAATTAGATATGAATCCATTCAAGGGAAATTAGGAGCAGCACCAATAGGTAATGATACGAGGGAAAGAAGGCTTAGATGGTTTGGCCATGTGCAATGGAGATCAAGAATTGCGCCGGTTAGGAGTCCCTTCAAGTTGAAGGCTCTGAAATGGCAAAGGGGATAGCCCCAAAAGGATGTGGTGGAAGTAGTAAGAAAAGATTTGATGGCCTACAGTTTAATTGAGGATATGGTCCTTGATAGAGTGGAATGGTGGAACAGGATTTGTGTAGTTGATCCCAATTAGTTCGGATAAGGCTTAGATGATGATAATGATGATGATGTTGAAGTTCAAAATTAATGTCTAGGATTTTCTTCTAGATAGAATAATCAAGAGGAACGATGCCTGCAGATGTCCATCACCAGTCCCCAAACTCATGCCCCTACACATGCCAACAAGGCAAAGGTGTACTAGATCTAATCTGTTCATCAGGTAGGCCCATCGCTCATGTTTCCCAGCCCCAGAGTCAGGCTGACCTGCTTATCAGGTGGGAGTGCATGCTTCTTTCAAAAATGGATAGCTGAGGAGGATAACCAGTGGTCCAGAACCAACATGATGAGCAGATTTGCCTGACTTTGAAGCCAGGGAACATTTTTAGTGATGACATACCTGATGAACAGCTCGAATCTCACACACATCCCACAGTTGCATGCATGGAAGTATCTGGGTTTAGCAACTGAATATGTGCATCCATGTCCTCTTAAGCAGAATGCAACATAAATGAACCAAAATCTCCAGAAAAAGATTGGATACTAATTTTTCAATATTTCAATTGTTACTGACCGGTTACGCTAAAAGCTCGAGCTGTTAGGGAACGACAGAACAATGTATATCAGGGGGTTTGCTAACGCCTACAACACCTCCCCTCACGTGTGGGCGGTCTACTGGCCCTGCACGTGATACTCTGGGCTGATACAATACTGGATGCCATATAATACCGAATTTTGCAAACCCCAGGACTTGAACACTGGATGTCCTGCTCTGATACCATGTTACTAACCGGTTGCGCTAAAAGCTCGAGCTGTTAGGGAACGACAGAACAATGAATATCAGGGGGTTTGCTAACGCCTCCAACATCAATCTGGTGCTCTTACTGCAGGACTGAACATCAAGTAAGCATTGTAAAACCATTAAATAAGCAGTAGCAACATAGGGAACAATAGAAACACTTACATCATATAAAGATCAGAGGCTTCATCATCATGTTGAAGGTCTTGAAAATTCTCATCACCATATGCCGATAGACCATTCTCATCATTCTTGCTGTCTAACAGCATGTAACTGTTCAATTCATTGATCCTTTCTTCACTTGTCTTATGACGTTCTCCACTTATGGAGGGCGGTGCTCTTTTTTCATTGCTTTTTGTGGTCTTGTCATCAAAACTAGATAACTTTTTCTTTGGTGAGTATACTCCTGAAATGGAGAAGAAAACACTATAAGGTACAATATTTTTACAAGGAATAACTTCCAAAAGAAATTCTAACTCAAGAAAATAAACAATTGATTTAGCAAATGCCATTTTTAATGGCTGCAAAACTGTCTCATCCAACTCGATATTCTAGAGAATATTAGTATATATGTGTGTTAGTATGTGGTTCTTTTATTGTAAGTGCATGTGCACATCTTTTCTCTTCTCCTACAGTATACTATATGCTTATTCTAGTAAAGCTTTGTGTGGTAGGCATGTGGCACATACACACAACATTCACCCTAAAACTCTCTCTCACACTCTCTCTCACACTCTCTCTCCTCTTCTTCCCTTTCTTCTCTCCTCTTCTTCCACCCTAATCATCTAATCTTCTTCTACTTGGTATCAGAGCTAAGATCAGACTATTCCGCATCAAGGGAGTTGAGAGGCGACACGTCAGATTGCTGACGTCAGCGGTCGTACGGCTGATGTCAGCAATGTACGGTCAAATGGATCCCGTTTGAGCTGAAAGTTTAGGGGTTTGATAGATCTCTATTTTAGAAGATTTGTTATGATTTTTTGAGAATTTTTTAGAGCCTTCTTGATGGTGATTTGGCTGAAATAGTGAAATTCGAAAATCAGGCCCCGAATCAGTGTTTCATTGATTTTTCTCAAATCGGTAAGCTTTTCTCTTGTTTCTTTCCTCTAGATGGACTGATATCTCTCACCCAAGCTAATATTAGAGGATTTTTTAGCTGATATGAAAATTTGAGTGGGTTTTAACCCCAAATAGAGGTGTGGCCATGTCCTTTTTGGGCTGTTTGCGTCAGATTTGAGTACTTTGGGTGGTATTTTCAGAGTTTTCTAGTTAATTGAGGTTAGTCTCTCATCTCCTCAAAGGATTGCTTATTAGAGACTTTGTTGAAGTACATTTTACTTGGACCCCTTATTCTTATAGGGGACAAAGGGCAATCTCATCTTGGCATGTGTTCGCTTGAACCCAACCCACTCCAAATCACCTCGATTTAAGTTGAATGGTGATAACTATCTTCAATGGGCACAATCTGTAAAAGTATTCTTGGGGGCCCGTGAGAAGTTGTCGTATATTCTGGATGATCCCCCAAGCTCTACAGAAGACACCTACAAGACTTGGACAAAGGAGAACTATCAAGTCATTGCATGGTTGTTGAATAGTATGGATTCTTCGGTTAGCCACTCCGTGATGTTTTTGTCATCGGCTAAAGGCATTTGGGACTCCCTTCATGATATGTACTACGAGTCTAAAAATTTTTCGCGGGTATTTCAGCTTATTTAAGAAATTGGTCGGTTCCAGCAAGACTCAAGATCATTAAAAGATTACTATTCGACACTTCGAGGCATGTGGGATGAGCTGGACTTGTATTAACCTCTTCCTTCGAAATGTTTAAATGATCATGAGCATGCTCGTAAGCAACGGGATGGCACTCGTGTTATGCAGTTCCTCGTAGGGTTGAACTCCGTCTACTTCAATGTTCGGGATGAAGTGGTTGTTAATGATCCCCTTCCTCCATTGACAACAGTCTATGCCATGTGCCAGCATGTTACTATATCAGTTCTTCCTTCACATCCTTTTGTACCACCAGAGCGTTCAGCACACCTTGCTGGCAATCCATCTTCTATTTTTCCTGGATCTCGCGCACCATCCTTGAGTTCAGGGCGCACTTTTGGTTATGGTGGTCGTGGCAGAGGCCGAGAGGGAGATCGGGGATGTGTCGGTCGTCATCTTCGAGGTTGTGGTGGACGTGGATGAGGACGTGATAGTTCCTGCAGTTGTTCGCATTGTGGCGAAACTAATCACACTATTAACTATTGTTGGAAGCTCCATGGTCGTCCTACGTGTGCTGCTGCCTCTATTACAACTACTGTTGCTCCTGAGAGACAACTTTCCACCTTGGCAGCTGAGCAGCCTTCTTCAGGAAAGTCTCTCATTATTTCTCGAGCAGCTTATGATGCCTTGATGCGGCTTCATATTCGTGATGTTCCTGAGCCTTCTCATGCAGCTTCAGCTCAGTCAGGTATAGCTCTTCTAGCGTCTTCTTCTACCACCTTCTGGGTCATTGACTCTGGAGCTTCCTCCCACGTGACTAGTAAGTCACATCTCTTTCCATCTTATTGTCCTTCCTCCCACTCTTAATATGTTACAGTCGCAGATGGAACACATGCCCCCATTTCTGGGATTGGTTCCATCTCCCTTTCCCCTTCCTTGCCATTGTCCTCAGTCTAGCATGTACCTCGTTTTCCATTAAACTTACCGTCTGTTAGCTCCCTTACTAAATCGTTGAATTGTTCGATTACCTTTTACTCTTCTCATTGTCTTTTTCAGGACCTACAGACGAAGAGAGTGATTGGTGGGGGGCATGAGCGAGGAGGCGTTTATCTTCTCAATGATACACCTGTTGCTGCTTCAAGTACTTCTTCTCTTGATCGAGACTCCATCATACGGTGGCATTGCCGCTTAGGACATCCTTCCTTAGCTCGATTGAGACTTTTGTTTCCTTCATTCTCGGTTATTAAACCTTTGTGTTGTGATATTTGTGAATTATCAAAATATCATCGTACTACGTTTCCTCCAAGTGTTTTAGGAAGGAAATCTCAACCTTTTGATCTGGTTCACTCAGATGTCTGGGGACCAGCCCTGATTACTTCCACTTTTGGTTTTAAATATTTTGTCACCTTTATTGATGATTATTCTCGCATGACCTTGGTTTACTTTTTGAAATCAAAGAGTGAAGTGTTTGATGTGTTTAAAGTATTTTATCGTGAAGCGTGCACTCAATTTCAATGCTTAATCAAAACCCTCCATTCAGATAATGGAGGGGAGTACATGTCCACTACTTTTTTGTCCTTCTTACAGGAACATGGTATTTTGTCTCGGACATCATGTGTTTACACTCCACAACAAAATGGTATTGCAGAACGAAAGAACCGTTACCTTCTTGAAGTCGCACGTACCTTTCTTCTTGGTATGCATTTACCTAAGCATTTTTAGGGTGGCGTTCTTCTTACTTGCACTTTCCTTATTAATCGTATTCCCTCATGTATATTGTCTTCCAAATCCTCATTTAATATGTTGTATCCTTATGACAATCCATTTCCTTTACCCCTTAAAGTTTTTGGTTGCACATGCTTCGTTCAAATTTTGGATGGTCGTAATGATAAACTAAGTCCCAGGGCAACTAAATGTGTTTTCTTAGGGTACAATTGGAGCCAGAAATGGTATAAGTGTTATGACCCCTCGACTCGTAAGAAATATATCTCTGCCGATGTAACATTTTTTGAAGATGTTCCTTTTTTTTCACCTCACGGTCGATCCCTCTGTGATCCTCTTGCGAGTCAAGGGGAGCATACTGCTTCTCTCCTTCCTCTCGTCACTAGTGATCATAGGGAGACTCTTTCACCTCCCATTCCTAACTCTGTTGGTGATTTGGGTGACCCGAAGCCTCTACGAGTGTATCATTGTCGAGGTAAATCTTCACACGCTCCGTCGTCCACTCTTCCACTCACTTTGGATGTTGGCTCAGGTGATTCTCCTACCTCAAGTCCGGATCTTCCCATTGCCTTGCGTAAAGGGACACGATCATGTACTCAACACCCCATTAGCAATTTTGTTTTATATGATCATCTTTCACCGTCCTTTCAGTCGTTTGCAGCTTCCATTTCATCACAGGCTATTCCTCGGTCTCTCTCTCACGCTCTTCAAAGTCCTAACTGGATGAAGGCAATGATGGAAGAAATGTTTGCTCTTGAGAAGAATCATACTTGGAAGCTAGTTTCTCTTCCTCCAAGGCACAAACCTGTTGGGTGTCGATGAGTGTACACGATCAAGTTCCTTCCCGATGGCTCCATTGATCGCTACAAGGCCCGTCTTGTTGCTCGGGGATATACGCAGACTCAGGGCGTGGATTACTTCGAGACATTCTCTCCAGTGGCAAAACTTCATTCTATTCGTGTGGTGGTCTCCTTGGCTGTCAATTTATCCTGGCCCTTGTTCCAACTAGATGTCAATAATGCATTTCTTCATGGGGATCTTGCGAAGGAGGTCTACATGCATCAACTTCCAGGCTTTGTTGCTTCCCACAATCCTACGCTTGTGTGTCGATTGAAGAAGGCCCTTTATGGGCTCAAATAGTCCCCGCGTGCTCGGTTCGACAAATTCAGTCAAGCTCTCATGGAGTTTGGCTTTGTTCGTAGTCATGCCGACCATTCTCTCTTCATATGTCGACGATCGATGGGCATCATGGTTCTCATTGTGTATGTGGATGATATTGTACTGTCAGGCAGTGATTTGGTTGGCATGGGCGATGTAAAAGAATTTCTAAAGATTAAGTTTGAGATCAAGGACCTTGGTCATTTTCGCTACTTTCTGGGCATCGAGGTTGCTCGCTCCCAAATCGGGGTATCCTTATCCCAATGAAAATATGCTCTTGATTTTCTCATGGAGACTGGCATGCTAGGATGCAAACCGGCTACCACCCCTATGGATACTTCGCATAAGCTTCAGCCAGATGATGGTACTCTTCTTTTTTATCTTAGCATGTACCGTCGGCTTGTAGGTCGGCTCATTTATTTGACTATTACTCGTCCAGATCTCTCCTTTGCGGTGGGAGTTGTCAGCCAGTTCATGCAAGCTCCCCGTTCTTCACATTTCACGGCTGTTTACCGTATACTCCGGTATTTTAAATCAGCACCGGGCCTTGGCATTCATTTTCAGTCTCAAGTCATCTTCATCTTTCGGGCTATTCCGATGCCGATTGTGTGGGTAGTATATATGATCGTCGATCTACATCCGGGTTTTGTACCTTCCTAGGTGATAATCTTATCACGTGGAAAAGTAAGAAGCAATCGGTTGTTGCGCGCTCCTCGGCTGAAGTAGAATGTTGTGCTATGGCTCATGCTACATGTGAGCTCGTGTGGCTTCGCACCCTTCTTGACGAACTTGGCTATTCTCCTTCGGTCCCTATTCCTCTTCATTGCGACAATCAGGTAGCCATACATATTGCTCATTATCCTATTTTCCACGAGCGCACCAAGCATATTGAGGTTGACTGTCACTTTATTCGGGAGAAAGTTGCCTCAAAGGAAATCATCACTTCTTTTGTTCGGTCCAGGGATCAACTTGCGGATGTTCTTACGAAGTCTTTACGTCGAGATGCTCTTCATTGTGTTCGTGACAAGTTGGGCATGATCAACATCTATGCTCCAACTTGAGGGGGAGTCTAGAGAATATTAGTAAATATATGTGTTAGTATGTGGCTCTTTTATTGTAAGTGCATGTGCACATCTTTTCTCTTCTCCTACAGTGTATTATATGCTTATTCTAATAAAGCTTTGTGTGGTGGGCATGTGGCACATACACACAACATTCACCCTAAAACTCTCTCTCACACTCTCTCTCCTCTTCTTCCCTTTCTTCTCTCCTCTTCTTCCACCCTAATCATCTAATCTTCTTCTATTGATATGGTTTGCATAATCTGATTCAGAAATAAAAACGTAGACAACAAAGTTCAGTACAGACATTACAAGTATTGTAGAGATCAATCCAGTTCCCGAGTACTAAAAAGATTATTTTTATTTGATACTGGCATAGGTTAGTTTCCCCTGTTAATTTGGGGAGGAATTGGCTCAATTTTTACTACACTTGCATTTTGTACTGAACCTTTTAAGTCATGTAAATAATGATTATAAATTCATATTTCGAAAAATGCATGATATCATTTGATTTATCACATGTTTTGTGTTTACCATGCATTATGACATGACCATCCATCATATGCACTTGTTTGAGTTTAAGATGAGAGAATGGCCATTCTTCATATCAGCCCTCCTCCTAGTTTTGCAATTTCCCTGGTTAAGGTGATTGCTGAGGAGATCAGTTTAGTATCCACTCAATTTGAAAAGGCCGACACTTCTCTTATGGTTCTACTCATTCCTTCAATTCAGAGTTCTTTTACGGCATGTTTGGATTGGGGGAAAACAAAAGAAGGGAAAGGAAAATTAAGACGTGACATAAGCAAAACAAAAAGTGACATAATTGCTAGGAAACAAAACCCATTATACCTGTTTGTTTTGCTATAGGATCTGTCTTGGAAAATGCTGCTCTTTTCCATTTTTCAATGTTTGGGTTACAATTTTGAAAGGAAACCCCCTTTTCCTACTAATTTTACCATTTAAAACATCATATCAAAGAGAAATCTCTTTCCTCGCCAATTGACTTTTGAAGAAAAGTTTCTAATCACTTTTTAAGGAAAGTAAATAAATTTCCTTCTCTTTTTATGTTTATCGAATAGAGGAAATATCACATCAAAGTAATTCATTTTGATTTCATTAGTTTTCCATGGTTTGCACCCAATCCAGATACGACCTTAATAACTAGTGTCATGTAATCTTGCTCTTAAATATTGGTTACAATATTGGCACTGATACAAAATTGTTACGACTGATACCAACCATAAAGGCCTCATTTTGAAATTTTTATTTTCAATTTTGTGTCATCTTTTCACTCTCTTCATTTTAAACCACGAAGGAAGCTAAGAAACTCATTTTAGACTAGATCTAGGCCTATTTTGAGGATCAAAACACAAGATTTAAGCTGGATTTGACAAATCAAAGCGGAATGGACCATTTTAGGAAATATCAGAAGCAAGTGTTTCAAATAGCGCTCGTAGCATAGCACCATGTAGCGTAGCTAAATAGCGTACACTACAGGGGTTGTAGCGTGTAGCGTTTGTAGTGTATGCTACAATGTATTTTTTTTATTATCTTTATTTTTTTTATTTTTACTTTTATTTGTTAAAAATGGCGTAGAACTCGTATTATAAATAAATAAATAGAACTTGAAATATAAAGTTAAAACTAAACATTTCTTTGTTTATTTTCACTTACAATGGTGGTGATCCTTTGTTAAAGATAGGGTGATACTCACATGCTAAAAAACCTTTAAAACTAAACTTAAAAGAAAAGGGTTTTCGAAAGAGGGTTTTCGAAAACCCCTCTTTGTATAGATGACATCTGTATTGTACTTAATACTCTTAATCTGTGGAACTTTTATTTCTTTTCATACTTGTGAGTTGTGACTTTTGGTTTCAATTAGACATTAGTAATTAAAGTGGTTTGATTTAAAAAAATGGTTTGCTTAAAAAGTTGTTGATGTGATATTTATTTGATTTAGTTTATTTGCCTTTTGATAAATGATAATTAATAACTTATTTGAATATGCTTATACTTGAAAAAATTAATCATCTTTTAGGCATATATATATATATATATATATATATATATATATATATATATATATATATATATATATATATATATATATATATATATATTTTACTATTTATCATATTTTTCCTATATAACAATTGACGTATTGTGTAGCTTACACTACATGCTATAGAGGGATGAAGGCTACACATCACGCTACTGCTATTTAAAACATCGATCAGAAGGGGTAAACCATCACCTTGTTCTCATTTTTCATCTTCCTTTTGTTGTATTCTTATGTAATGGGCCCTAATCCACTAAAGCATGCTTGATTTGTGTTTGATTAGGACCTATTTGGTTGACTTTCAACAGTCAAGCTAACAGACAACATTCTTATCAAAGAATAGTTTGATACACATTGAATACATGTTAAACAAGCGCATGTGTGTGGGCACACATGCACAAAAAGAGACATTCTGATGTTTTAAAATTTTTCCTACTTTCCCTATATTTTTTTCAAGAGTTCTTGTGCCAAAAGTAATTCATCTAAGATGGACCTAATACACCCCATATCATATTGTTATCGGGCCAAGTTGGTACACCCACCAATACTGTTATTCAAAACCTTGCTTGTAATGCATCTCCTTTATTAAACAAAGAAAAGAACAAATTTACAGCAACATCCACATGGCAAAAGACAGTGATGCGGACATCATACCATCACGATCTTTTTCCCAAGTGTACCAGCGTAGGAGATGTGTCGTGCCCATCTCGTTGTGGTTCGACGACGTTTGAGTAGCACACGAGGAGCACATGAGAGTTCATGAGCAGCACGACCGGCAGAGGAGCAAAGGACCAATAGACCAGCAAACAGGCCAGAGGTTTCTGGGCTCTGTCAGACGGTCTGACAGCTCTATCGTATGGTCTAACAGAACCTAGGTCGTTTTTTGTTTTATTAGGCACTTTAGTACACTTTTCTATTTAGTGGCTTATATATACTTCATGAGAAACCCTATTTGATTAATGAATGTTTATATATATTGAGAAAACCCTTCTTCTTGCTTGAAATGAGCTTGAAACCTCCAGTAATTGGAGCTCCTTTTGGTGTGATAACAACAATGTGATGTTGGTTATCCTCTTCTATCTTTTTTCTCTTCTTCTTCTCCACAAAATCCAGGTAACTTGATTGTTCTTTTCATCCGATTAATAGAACTTTTGAATCCCAAGCCCAAAAACCCTACAACCCTTAAACCGTTTCCATTCGGAATAGGCCCACAACCCCTTTTTCTTTGTTTTTCCTTAAAACCCTAACATTTTTCCTATCCGATTCTATCAAACCTAAATCCCCAATTCCCAAATTATCCAAACCCTAACTGTAATCCACATCAATCCCTAATTTCAGCCATACCCTAGGATCCCTAGAGCCCCATCCTTGAATTTAGGATTAACCCTATGCTTGGACATGGAAGTTCTACCTTCCATAGGTCCTGGCCGTTGAGATTTTATGATTGCTTCATTATTTGCTTGTAGTTCATGGTTGAGATTCATGGTTGATTGCCTATTTGGTTTTCCGCACTTGATATTTGAGTAGATTTAATTTAATTCTTCATTGTTATCTATTTCCGCTTTAGTTTCATTCCGCATCTTATTGATAGGCCCATTGTCCTACGCCAGACAGGCACCCATAGCATAACATTCGTGATTGCTAACTCAACCTGAGAGTTGCCTGTATTGCAAACTTATCCTCAACACCATTTGCTTCCTACTTAACAAGATTAAATGAGACTGAAGCAGAGGAGCACAACTCTATCGCTTTGTCCAACATATTCGCATAAGGCCACAAATAAAGCGGGAATAATTTCTTTGGAAAAATTCAACATTCCAACCCCTGCTGGTCTTGAGAAACATACGCGCACCTTGCCTCTATGGTAGCCGATGATGTTGCCATATCTGGACACTTGGGATTTCCAAGAAATGATCCATCAAAATTGAGCTTGAATATGAAAACTGGTGGCGATTCCCACACCTTGACAAACTCAGAGGATGCCAACCTAGCAACATCACGCCTTCCAAATTGTCCACTCTCCATGAATCCTAGAAGCCAAAGAAAGCCATAAGCTTAAGCCCGGGCCAAAATAGCAATGGAAATAGCACATACATGTCTAGAAGGCCCTATGAAGATATGCAAATTCCATTCCATCCAAGGACTCAAAATCAGAGCTTTGGCCAGCGACTTCCATAATCCTCCTGGTCTGACCCTATGCTGTCGATCTCCACACAGGAAGCAGCTCGTGTATTGACTGTGGCTGAACCCAATGAACCCCAAACTTGGCTAAAACCATCCCCATAGGCAGTGTTGTCAAAATCCTACGATTTACGATTTATGATATACGATTTTTGTCGAATCTTAAGCAAAACGATTTGAATCCCAACCTTGAATCCCTTTTTATATGAATCTTACGATTCTATGATTTGAATCCTACGATTTGCGATTCAAATTATACTTGTTCTCTTCTACTTTAAGCTTCAATTGGCTTTCATTTTATGTTTTTAAATTTGTGAAGGCTCTTCAACATTAAATCATGTAGCTTATTATTATTATTATTTTTTTTGTGATTTCTTATTTCTTAATTGGTCGAAACACCAAATTGATGTATGACCTACCTGTAATGTTTTTATGGATGGTTACGACCAGTATGACTGATATGTATTATGGAATGTTTAGAAATCAAAATATCTTCTTTTGTCACTCTACAATATAAAAGGCCGCTTTTCCACTATAATTCTACATTCAAGAAAGGTAACAAGAGCATAAATTATTAAAGGACCCTTGTATGTTTTTAAAGGGAAATTTCATGGAAGACAAAAAAAATGAAGGAATAAGAATCCTTTAACACTATTATGACACGGTATTACTTGGTGCACATTAATGGAAAAAGGAAGATGAGTTTTAAAAAAAAGAAGCTGATTTACTTATATTTTTCATATTTTTTTCAAAATTTGAATTAATTTTAAAAAATCTTATGATTTATGATACGATTAGTGATCCGATACGATTTAACCCCTACTACGATTTGTGATACGATAACGATTTTGACAACATTGCCCATAGGCTGCAAACCACAGGACAGCAAATAAACAAATATGCTATGCTTTCCTCATCTTCACAGTGTGTTATACATCTGTTTGGCAATGGAAGCCTCTCCTCTCGAGCTTATCCAGCATAGGAATCCTGTTACAACAACCCAAGCAGCAAAACATTTAAACCTGAAGAGGGCTCTGCCCTTCCACACCACTGAGCACTACCCTGGACTTTCCAGCTCCCTCTCCCTGAAGGCATCCATGAACAAGGACACAGAGAACCTCCCATTTGATTGTACTATCCAGTAATGCTTATCTTTAACACGGTCTTATATAAATCACTACTAGCACTGTAAACATTCTAAATAGCACCTCGATCTACTGATGCAAGTTTCTTCTGAATGCCAACGCCCAGACAATACATCTCTATTCTCTAACTGCTGGAGTACTTGGACCCAGTGTTTTAAATAGCGAATAGCATGTAGCGTAGCCTTCACCTCTCTGGAGCGTGAGGCGTAAGCTACATAGCGTGTAGCGTAAGCTACACAACACTTAGATTTTTCATCAAGGTTGCACTTGGTTACACCAAATTAGATGATTAATAATAAAATTTAACAAAATTTCATGATATTTGGTGTAACAAATGCAACCTAAAGTAATAGCAAGGGTAATGATTAAGTATAAAAGTGAAGAAAGAGCAACAAAACCGATTTAAAACTATTTCTTATATTATTTTACTATCAGCACCGAAAAGACTAACGAATTTTCATTGAAATAGAATTATGTAACAAATCATTTTTAATGATTGATTTTAATGTTATCGTGAAAAATGACTTGTAATGTGAGCTATGTAGCGTGTAGCGTAGTCTATGAAGCATGTAGCGTATCCAAATTAATCATGTAGCGTAGGCTACACGCAACTTAAGCTATTTTCATGAGCTACGTAGCGTTTAGGCTAAGCTACGCTACGTAGCGTAAGCTACACGCTACATAGTGTAGCTATTTAAAACACTGCTTGGACCTTACCACTATGCATTATTGTCTTGTTTGACTGCTATCTCTTGCACCCTCCCTTTAGGCCACCCACATGCTGCCCTTAGCAGTGACACATCTAATACTACTGGCACCAGCCAACCAATGGTGCGAGATCTTCTGCTCAACAGCCTCTTGGCTAGAATGAGCAGGACTCTGATGTCTCCAGCCTCTCCAAAGCACAAGCCAACTGTCAATGATACCTCCCCTTCAATTACTCTGCATTACAGTTGTCAAATCATATGATTTATGATTCTTATCATAGTGTACACACCGATATGAATCATAGCCCCAAATTGGAAATCTGCAATAATCGTACGATAATTGTAGACTGCAAATGGGGCCCAAATACATAAAATCACTTTTTTATTTTTTGTTTTTTTATAACATTTATATAATTTTTTTTCTTCTCCCCCAATTAATTGGTATAAGGCTTAGAAGATGATGATGATGATGATGATGATACATTTTCTCTTGTCTTCTACTTTTTTTCTTTTAAAACATGAAAAGGCCCTCCAAAAAATTCTCATTTTTTCCTTTTTCTTTTGAGAGGGGGAGAGAGGAGAGTTGGGGATTTTGATATTCAAAAACCCAAAATAAAGCAATCAAAATTTTCTTTTTTTCACCGCTCAACATAATCGAATGTTGCTTTTCCAATGTGATTCTACACTCAAGAATGGCAGAACATAAAATATTAAAGGTTTCTTACATGTTCTTAAGGTAAATTTCTTGAAAGACAAAATAAAGGAAAGACAAGAATTCTTTATCATTATCACGATATGTTACCATATGCCACTATTGTGATACACATTACTTTTCTTGGTGAATATTGATGGAAAATGGATGATTAATGAGTTTTTTTTCTGATTTATTTGTATTTTTCAGATTTTTTTTTCTACTTTTTAAGAAAATAAGAAAAATCTTACGATTTACGATACAGTTTGCGATTTGATACACGTCAACCCCTACCCCTATTATAATTTGCAACATGGTAATGATTTTGACAACATTGCTTTGCGTGTACACGTACATGTACACATCTCTCTTGTATGATGCATACATACATACCCATGAACTCATGTGTGTGCATGAGAGTGCAGGAAAGTGGAAACGAAACCCTCTGCTGAGGCTGGGGAATGATATAATCAGTACTGAAATTCTTACCAGCATCATGTCGCATAAACTAACCAAGCTAACATAAACCTTAGTATTTCTTTTTCTTTTTGAGCAGTCATTTGATTCTGTCAGAGACTCAAAGACCAAGTACTCCTATAACAGAACAGAGACCCAAAGACCAAGTACTTTTATAGCAGAACACAAAAATATTAATCACATCCATATGTATAGGAAACTTCAATGGTCGTAAGCCATATGTTTCAGTAGTCATAGCCAAGGACACTAAAATTTCTACAATAAAGTGCTAAAATTAAGGGGAGAATTCCACAGTATTAAAGTGCTTACCCATGTTAAGCTTGTCAAAATAATCATCTAGGGAGCCAATTCCCTTCTTTGTTTTCAATTGATTACTTTCATCAACCGATTTTATCATTTTATCCAGCAACTGTGAAGAAGAGGGTTCCATCTGATACTCTTCATTTTTTGGCACACGTAGCCCTCTCATTTCATTATGAAGCTTGCTAAAGTAAGAATCCAATGCCTTCAGTTGCCTCTCATTAGTACTTGTATTTGATCCATAGGATTCCCCACAAGATTTATCTCTTTGTAAAACATTTTCTGAATTAGATCTTTCTGGGCCCTCTATACTGTAAACTCTGTGTGCAACAGGTTCTTCGATACCGGCATGAAATGTTATAGGCTTTCTGCTCTGGACTGTGCCAAAAACATCAGCTCCTTCACCCATCTTTGCTTTCGCATATAATTCACCAGTGTGACGAATGACATGCCATCTCCTTCCTACATCTCCAGCAATAGAAGAAGAAAAGCACCTAAACACATCTCCAGTGGAGACATTACCATCTACAATACCTCTCTCATTCTGTCTAATCAATTTTGTGATAGCAAGAACATGGTCTTTAGAGAAGATGTTTGAGCACATAGGAACTGTAGACATAATGTACCTGAAAGAACAATTGAGTAAAATGGTAGCAGCAATGATTAACCATCTATCTGAAGCAATCAATCCCTGAATAACAACATGTTTTTTGCGTGTGTTTTCTAGCATGTAGCCATACTAAAACATACCATTTGGCATTGAAGTGAAGTCCAGCTTCTATAACCCGTAACCAAAACTGCACAACTGAACAGGGTGATATGTTCAGAACCAGCTTTCTGATCATATAATTTAAGGGCCTGTTTGGAAATGCGCCACATTGTGACTGGTTCTCCATTTTCAGGGGTTTTGGGGCAGCACAGAAATAGAAACCTGCAATAGGTAGGAATCCATTCCCAACTTTCTTCCACCCCAAGACTACGCTAATTGCATTAATGAGGAAGATATTAAGTGGAGGCAACATTTGTGAACCACTTGGCTTAAGGAGGGGGACAAATACAAAGTTCTTTCATAGTATTGCGAGTGCGCGGGCCATAAGCAATAAGATTGGTAGAATTGTGGTGGAGGGACGGAGGATCAAGGAAAGAAACCAAATTTGAGACGCGGTGGTCAACTTCTATAGCATTCTCCTACTTCTATAGCATTCTCCTATTTGATGAGGAGTGGGATAGCCCTTTTTATATGATCTTGAGTTCAATAGCCTCTCCAATATTGAGGCTACCTCCCTTGGGAGTCCCTTTTTGGAGGAGGTCAAGGCCGCAGTGGTGCCTTTGGGGATGGATAAGGCACCGAACTGATGGTGTCCCCATAGCATTTTTTAATGAGTGCTGGGAGGTAGCGAAAAGTGACGTTATGAGTTTCATGACTGAGTTCCACTTGAGAGGCCGTTTGTCGTCAACGATGGGGGATTCCTTCTTTGCCATTACCCCAAAGGTGACGGGGGTGGATAGCTTAAATTAAAATATTTCAAGCTGATCAGTCTGATTGGGGGGCTGTACAAAATCCTCACAAAAACTTTAGCCACCAGGTCTCAGGCAGTCTTGGCCAGTACCATCTTAAGAAGACAAAGTGCAATTTATCGTTGGAAGATGAATCTAGGATAGCACTCTAATTGCCCATAAGTGCATTGACTCTTGGTATAAGGAGGGAAGGAAGGTATTGTGTGCAAGCTGGACATTGAGAAGGCTTTTGACCACGTTAACTGGAATTTCCTATATTATTCGTTAAGGCGTTTAGATTGCGATAAAACATGGAGAAGTTGGATGAAGGAATGTGCTAGCTCAGCCATGTTCTCGGTCTTGATCAACAAATCTCCTAAAGGCTTCTTCAAGCCAACAAGAGAAATTTGGCAAGGTGATCCTCTCTCACCCTTTCTATTTGTGGCGGTGGCCGAGGCCTTGCGCAAGATATTAGTGAAAGGCCAGGAGCTTGGGCTCATTCGCGGCTTCGAGGTCTGCAAGGTGAGCCTTCTAATCTTCCATCTTCTATTCACAAACGATATAATCTTCTTTCGTGAAGCAGACTAGGATATGGTGAACAAGTTAAGAATGATCATCTTATGCTTTGAATCGTTGTTGGGCTTAAAAGTCAAAATTACCAAGAGCAAGATGTTTGGTGTGCATTTGTCAAAGAGGAAAATTGAGCAAATGGCAGGTATTTTTGGTTTTTGGGCAGGCTCTCTCCCTTCTACTCACCATGGGCTTCCTTTATGCATCACAAGCCAGCCAAGCACCTCTTGGAGGTTGTCTCACTCTCATTGAGGCAGCACTATCAAATTTACCTTTGTACTTCATGCCTCCCTTTAAATGTCCGAAGTCGATTCTGGCTAGGTTGGAACATCTAAGATGAGAGTTTTTGTGGCAGGGGATGGATGATAGGAAAATGTTTCACCTTTTGGGTTGGGAAGAAGTTTGCTCATAAGGGGTTTGGAAATGATGAATCTAGCTCTTCTTTTTATTTTTTTATTTATTTTTTAAATGGCTTTGGAGGTTTGGGGAGGACTCCATGTGGAGAGAGATCACCGTAGAAAAGTATGGTTGCAAGACACGGATAGTGGATCAAAGACTCCTCGATATACAAAGCTTCCAGATTATGGAAGGGGATTTCAAGCTTGAAAGATAGGTTTATGGAGGGGGGTGACTATTCTCTTGGCAATGGAGAAAGAATTAGTTTCTAGGACGACAAGTGGGTTAGGGACTCCCCCCTCAAGTCTATATCCCCAAGAATTGTTCGCCTCTTCTTGGAGGAGAACATTTTGGTTTCTAAATGCTTTTGGTGGAGAAGCGATGTAGTGGTGTGGACCCCATCTTGTCAAAAAAATTGTCGGATGAGGAATTGGAGGGACTTCGTAAGGCTTATTGATCATCTCCAATGCTACTCTCCAATGAGTGGAGGCTGAGATACTATAATTTGGCTTAAGGATAAATCAGGTCGATTCCCAGTCCGGTCTTTTTTCGTTTCTCTTCAATCCTCTCTTGAGGTTGCCCGTTTTAACCACACGGCCCATGTGTGGCATTATGAGGCTCCTCCAAAAGTTGTGCTCTTTGGATGATTAGTTTGAAGAAATAGAGTCCTGACATTGACAATCTCCAACGAAGAGTTATGGTGCTTCCCAATGTATGTGTGATGTGAATGGTGGATGCCGAGTCTGTAGATCATCTCTACATCCATTGCTTGTTCGCTAGGCAGATGTGAAATAGTCTCCTTAAGCTATTCGATTTAATGTGGGTTATGCCAGCTTCGATACGATGTCTACTATCAATTTGGCATGGGGTCGAGCTTGGTAGTCAAAAGAAACCTCTATAGGGATTAGCTGAGAGAAATTGCAGATGCTTTAAGAATGAATCTACTAGGGAAAGGGGGGTGGGGGGGTGGAGGGGGCTTTTCTCTAAGGCTATTCTCCTTGTAGTTAGTGAAGTGACCTCTTTTACATCATCTTCAAAGGATTGTAAGCTTTCTTTCATGCTTTAGTTGTAACTTTTGTGTCATCTTAGCTCTCTTTTAATAAAATCATGTTATCCAGAGAGAGAGAGAGAGAGAGAGAGAGAGAGTGATGAGAACCAGCGTTGTCAAAATCCTATGATTTACGATTTACGATATACGATGTTTGTCGAATCTTAAGAAAAACTGATTTGAATCGCAACCTTGAATACCTTTTTATATGGATCCTACAATTCTTTGATTTGAATCCTACGATTTATGATTCAAATCCCGATTTACAATGCTAATTATACTTATTCTCTTCTACTTTAAGCTTCATTTAGCTTTCATTTTATGTTTTTAAATTGGTGGGGGCTTTAAGAATTGTTTAGAAAAGGAAAATTATTTTTATTTGTTCTTTATAAGAGATTAAAGTATATATATTCTCTTCAACATTAAATTATGCAGCTTTTTTTTATTGCAATTTCGTACTTCTTAATTGGTCGAAACACCAAATTGATGTATGACCTACCAGTAATGTTTTTATGGATGGTTACGACTTACGATCATGGTCTCGATTTACGATCATGTCTACTTGTATGTTTTTTAAAGGGAAATTTCATGGAAGACAAAAAATGAAGGAATAAGAATCCTTTAACACTATTATGACATGGTATTACTAGGTGCACATTGATGGCAAAGGAAGATAGATGAGTTTTAAAAAAAAAAAAAAAATCTAATTCATTTATATTTTTCATACTTTTTAATATTTTTTTAAAAAAATTTAAAAATCTTACGATTTGCAATACGATACGATTCAACCACTACTACAATTTGTGATACTGATAACGATTTTGATAACATTGATGAGAACAAATAATTATCCTAATTGAGGATTGTTCTCATCCCAATTGAGATTTGGGTTGGAATGCATGCCAACCACTGCTAAATGCTAAACTTCTAAATCCAAATGTACCCTAAAGTATTAGAAAAGCAACATTTGTATTGTTAAATGTTAAAATTCTAAATCCAAATGTAAAAAGCAACATTTGTAATGACCAGGAAACTGCTTTGTATAGGAAAATGACATATGGGATACATAAGCTACAAGTGACACATTAACGAGGACAAAAGGCAGAAATTACTAACTTCTCAACACACTAAATCAAAATGTGGATCTAAATTCAATGACTTGTTTGAAGTTTTTATTAATTTACAAAATCTATAAGTAATAGCTTAGGGCCATCGAATGTTAGATCATATAAAATCTATCGGTGCAAGTAGTGTTTGAAATATCGGTATCGTGTTACGTATCGCATCCTTAGGATACAGATACGTATCGGTTATCGCACGAGATATATCGTTTGTATCAGGTAATTTATCGCACTTTTCGGGAAACATGGGGAAACATTGGCAAAATGGTTGATTTTTTCATTGAAACTTCAGGGATTGTTAAAAAAGACCGTAATACACAATTTTAAATCATAACATCTCAAGAAAGAAGTGCACATAATAGGTGTCCTTTGTATAATGTCCTAAGCTATGTGATATCTGACTAAACTAATGCAACTATATTCAAATTTAATGCATAACATTTAGAGTGTATATGATGATCATTTCATCAAACACAACTAAATACTTTGAAATTAGTCTCAATTGACAACTAGTTGAAGGGAAATTTAAAAAATAATAATAATAATAATATTTTAATAATTTTTAATTTAAAATGATTTTATTTTCCGAAAATTGACAAGGACTTAACAAATCAGTGGATCAGTCCTCATACATGCTTGATTTCATGTTTGGAGTGCAACATTGCAAGCAACTTGGGAGAAATTGGAAAATTTTCAAATTTTCTCCAATTCTCCCCAAATTGGACCACCTACACTCAAATTTCGAAATTAGAGTATATGTGATGATCATTTCATCAAATACTCCTAAATACTTCATAATTAGTCTCAATTGATAGCTGGTTGAAGGAAAAATTTGAAAAAAAAATGGAGAATATAAGGAACCAATTGATATCAAAATCAAAGCTCCAATTCCATGATTTTTCATGCAAACATGAAGAACCAATGTATTTGTAACCATTTGACACCGATTTAACATAATTTCAACAAAAAAAAGGGATAAAAATGGAAAATGCTCACCGGATCGAACATGTGGGATATATCAACACTAAATGTGCATTTCATATTGCATAGGTGGGATACAAGATATATCGTGGTATATATCAACTGATATCGTTGATATTTAAAACATTGGGTGCAAGAATACCAACATTGTTGATAGAAGTTCTAAAACATTATAGTTTTGTATGTTCTTGCTAAGCACCATAGTGGGAGAATTGTACTCTCATTTATTGTGTTCTTATCCTCTCCTTGTTCTCATTTATGGTGTTTTCAACTCTTATAACCATTTATTATAAATAAACAATTGCGAGAGGGATAATACATCCATCATTCTTTCTATTTCATTTTGCCCCTCCTATTTCTCTAGCTAATATCATGTGTTAACATGGTATCAGAGCTTTGTGGGTGATTCTTTTTCCCTTTTTCTTTATTTTTTATTTTTTACTTTCCTATGTTTGGACTTGAGAGTCCATCATATTCTTCAAATGGTGACCACTGGGATGATGAAAGTAGGGATGATAGACCCCATTGCCATCGCTAGCAGGTTCAATAGGACCCATCCATTACGGCAATAGGGTCCATTAACCCCACTGGCATCCACAACAAGGCCCACAAACCATTTGCTAGGAGATGCACCCTAGATTGCTTTGAGGAGACAATATCACCAATGATCATATGATCAAAGCCATTTGAATAATAGTATGCAAAATGGTCCGTCCATTTTGCAGACCCTTAGGTAATCTATGGTGTGTCTCCTAGCCGATGGTCTACCATAGGTGGGCCCATGAACCATCGATTTGCAAGCCCTTGACCAATACATGGTGCATCGCTATCTATCTACCTACCCACCTATCAATTGATTGATTGATGTGGGTGTGTGCACGCAAGTGTGATGAGGAAAATGCTATGAAGATGATCATATGCATATGTATATGCACGCCATACTATTTCCATGTCACATGGTAGAATATAGTTTTTGTGGGTATTTGGAAAGAAAGAATAGTAGAATCATGGTGTGCCATAATGGTTGTTATGGCCATTAAAGCCATTACGTAAAGGTAATGGTGGCAACCGTTACATGTTACGGGACCGTAACGGCCATTATGAAAAAAAAAAAAAAAAAGACTTGTAACCATCATTAACGAAGTATTTACACCCCCTGTATAGGTCGTAACAATTCCGTAATGATCTGTTAAGAGGCGGATATAGGTTTTTCGATGTTTTTTTTTTTTCAACGTTACGGCGTAGATAAAAGTTTTTTGATTTTTTTTTTTCAATAATAAAAAAGAAAAGAAACCGTAATGGCCATTACGGGGGCTGTAACAGCCGTTACGACCCGTATCATAAAAGTAACAGTGGTGGCCGTTATGGCCACCGTTACTATTACGGAATACCTTGAGTAGAATTCTATCATTTATCTTTCTATCGACCAATAAGCGTGTTTGACGCAAGAAAGGCTAAGATGATGATGACATGCGTAGGTATATGCATACCATATTGCTTCGAGTTAGAATGTTATGAAGTTGCTTCCTTGGAAAATTTTATGGAGTATCTGGAAAGAAAGAAATAGAAGAATTTTTTATGTCATTTCTGTTGGAGTATTAAGTCCCTTGATATACATTGATAGGCCATCCTCTAACAGCTTGAGCTTTTAGATCAAGTGGTTGTTTGACATGGTATCAGAGCGGAAGATCCTATGTTCGAATCCCAGAAGTAGAAAATGTCATCGGTAATATATTCTCCCACGGGAGGCCGTTTATGGTGTGAGTCGTGTCCCTCCACCCTTGCCCAGTATGTTCCCGTGCGGAGTTCCACTCCGCACGTGCGGTGGAGTGTTAAGTCCCTTGATATACATTGATATGCCATACTCTAACAGCTCGAGCTTTTAGATCAAGTGGCTGTTTGACAATATTCAAGCCCTCTCTAAAGTTAGCTGAGCACGTTAAACTTCTCCTGTCAAGTTCAGCTATTCTGACTAAAGAGTTAAAGAAATGAGATTCTCCAATTTGCAAAGATGTTAGGGCATGGTTATTCAGGGTGCAGAGGTTAGATTGTTAACGGGTGCTCAGACCTGCAATTACCTGATGGACTCAACCTGATTTTAATGGATCCAGGTCCAATTTTAGGCCCATTTAATTGGGTCGGGTACAGGTTCATCATTTCAGACCCTGTTAAAAACAGGTCTAATTGGGTTCAAGTTGAATCCGACATCTTAAACCCAGTTAAAATCAGGTGTAGTTAATTTGTCTATACAAATGACATATATCAAATATGTATTAATTATTCCAGCAACTAAACAAGGTTTGTGTAGCCATACACATGTAAGAGCCCCCATTTATATACCACAGATATGTCAAAGTGGCATAAGCTCATGCAATCTAATACATCCATTGTGTGGACTCAACCATGTAAATGCCCTTATCTTACTGGGACCCAACCTAAGCCTAGCTTGAAACCAAGGTCCAAAGACCCAATGGGTACCCAAACATGATCAGATCTAGGTTATGTCCAGGCCTTCAAAAGCGAGACCTAGACCAAAAGGAATCAAATCCAATCAGCCCTGGTAAGAGTGCTCTAGGATCTTACCCAAACCTGACCCATGGACAACCTAATAGAGGTTGTCCCGAGAAATTTGGTCCCCTAGGCTTCCCCTCCTTCAAGTTGTGGAAGTTGAACCAACGGGAGTTTTTTGGGGAATCTGGTATTATCCAAAATCGAAGGCGTAATATGTAATCATCAAGGTGAAATTACGTTATATTTTTGGGCCTTCAGACTTTTGTAATGCTCATGATGCGGAATTGATGGCAAAGTGGGAGTGCCCTTTTTATTTGAAAGTTTATTGGGCCCCCTCATCATTGAAAGGGATTAAAAATTGCATGGACTTCTTGGAGGAGTTCGGCCTCTTGAAAGTGGGGTTCTATTGATATTATTAAGATATGCTCTGCCATTAGCCATATTCTAGAGAAGCTAACTCCATTACCAATATTCCAACAAAGGAAGGTGTCTCGTAGAATAGCCTGTCATATCGTGTTTTCCTAGCAATTGCGTTAATCAATTTTTGTATCTTTTGCTCCTCTTGTTAAGCTTTTTGATGCAGGACAACTAACCACTTGCTCTAAAAGCTCGAACTGTTAGAGTGTGGCGAATCAATCCCTTTATCTCATAGCCCAGGTTGAGAGGGCCCCGAATCCACGGGTTCACCTCAGGGCCCCGAATCCACAGGTCACCCTAGGCCCTCGGTTGAATCCTCCTACGTGGGCCCTGAATCCACGGGTGGGTCCGAATCCACGGTCCCCCTGAGTCCACAGGCGCTGAGTCCACAGGCGACCCCACCCCGAATGTGCTCCTGAGTCCACAGGCCGCCCCACTCGAGCCCGGTGTGAAAATGCCCCTGCATTATTCACCTCCGGTGAGGAGTTTCGAGCACGAGACCTCCCGCTTCGATACCAAAATTGATGCAAGGGCATGCGATGATCTAACCCTAGATGCATGTATATCAAGTTGGAAGATATTCAAATAATAAAATTACGAAACTAATTACTTTCAATCAGAGGAAACTAACAAATCTCAACACGAAGATGAAATCCGTCCGTCCGGATCATGCCCCTTTGCATAAAACCATGTAAAATCGTAAAACAGGGAGGATCTAGGGATATGAGGATATCCCAGATCTAGCATAGACCAGTCCACAGTCAAGTTTGGATCCGGTTATCGTGGCTAGGCATCCCTCTTTTCGATCGTACCAAAAAAAGGGGGGAGTTTCAGAAAAGGACAAGGGATGTCGAAAAACAATGGGTCATCATGAAGTACGAATTAGGAATCAAAAGAAGCTTACCTTTCCTCGCACCTTGAAGAAAGAGAGAAGAGAAAACGGAAACTCCGGGGTGGAATCCTCAACACCCGAGGGCCAATCCTGAAACCCTAATCTCTCAACAAAGAGGAAGAAACTCATGAATTTTCTATTCATTCAATAATTTCGAAATAGGGTTCTCACAGTATATATAAGCTACGAAAATAAAAAAGTGCACTAAAGTGCCTGAAAACCAAAGAAATAACATAAAAACGTCTAAAGTAAATAACGACACTAAAGCGCCTAGAAACAAGGAAATAAATAGAAAAGTGCCTAAATATAAATCCGCTTCATGGTCTAGCGGTCATGATGCTCCTGCGCGATCCTGCATCTCGCGTACTCGTAACGCGTCAGAAAATGGGCCCAATGGGCCCGGCGTCCATCCACATTAACTCGTCTGCTCCAACACTCGATCTGCGACGTCGCCTCCTCTGGTACACTCTAAAGGGTGCACCACTGATGTCCGCATCACTTTTTGTACATTGTTAATCTTTCCAAAAAAGACTTGATAACAGATAAAAAATGGTATACATATGCATTTTTTATCAATAAATTTTTTTTTTTTTTGAAAGGTTACAGATAACAAAAATCTTAGTAAGAAGAGCAAACGATACAAAAATCCATAAGGCAATGGCTAAAGCTGTACACGAGCCGAGTCGAGCTGAGCTTGGCCCTGTTCGAGCTAGGCTAGTTCAATGACCACCCTGGCTCGTGTTCGGCTCGGCTCGGCCTTCGAGCTGGACTTACATGTTCGAGCTAGCTTGATCGAGCTTTCGAGCCGAGTTCAAGCCCAATTCGAGCTAAGTTTGAGCTAAGAAAAGACAAAATTTTAATTAGGCCCAACCCAAATGCCCAACCTAAAACTTTTAAAAATAGGGCCCAAAGGCAACCCAAAGCCCATTAACAGCCCCACTTACTTTTATAGAGAGTTTCACCTCTCATTTCTTTGCTCATTTCCGATGTGGGACTAAAACATAAACTTTTCCAATTGAGTCAGCTGAATCGAGCCGAATCGAGCTTCTATTGAGCCGAACTTCGAGCCAAGCCGAGTCGAGCTTGGGTTAGCTCGAGCTCGGGTTAGCTCGAGCTCAGCTTGAAAATCATTTCGAGCTTGAAAAAATGGCTCGGCTGGGTTCGAACCCAGCCTTTGAATCGAGTCGAATCGAGCTGGTTCGAGCCGAGTCGAGTGGGCTAACCGAGCTAGCTTGGCTCGTGTACTACTCTAGCAATGGCTAAGAAGACCCAATATTAGATAGGATATTTTAGGAAATGCCTTCCTTTGCTGGAATATTGGCAAATGAGTTAGCTTTGGCTAAGACATGGCTAAAGGTGACCCTGACAGGAGTAGCATGTCTTAATAATATCATTTATGATAATACCCCGCTCCAAGGAGCCAAATGCCTCCTAGAAGCCCCAAGAATAGCATTTTTGAAATCCCCTTGGGCCTGTTTGTTTTACATTTACATAATGTAAATACTAGAAAATGAGAAATGATTATTTATCAGGTAATTCCTAACACGTTTTTCAAAGTTGATAATGACAGTCTACTTTTTGTACACTAAAATCGAGGAATGTTTGAATTTCATATGGGGCCCACTGTGATACATGTGGCTTATCCACTCCGTCCATCCATTTTGCAAGGTGATTTTAGGGCATGTACCCAAAATTGAGACAAATCCAAAGATGAGGTGGACCACGCCACACGAAATAGTTGGTTGAATGCCTACCATTAAAAACCTTTTACAACCACAATTTCTTATGGTGTGGGCCACTTTAGCTTTAGATCAACCTCATTTTTTGGCTCAAACCTTAAAATGTTCCGATAAAATGGATGGACGGTGTGGATATGTCACAGACATCACAGTGGGGCCCACGAATGGATGACAATCCTTTTCAAAGGCTTTTTACGAAAAGTGAATACACTTACTCTACACTTCTTATCAAACAAAGGTAAATGATAATAATTACTAACTTACATCAAATTGCACGCATTTACCTCTGTTTACACCGAAACAAACAGGCCCTTAATGCATATGTATCCCATACTTTTGATATAGGGAATGGCAAAACATGATTCATGTAGTCGACCCCAATTAGTTAGGAATTAGGACAAGGCTTAAATAATGATGGTGGTGATCATGGGGATGTATACCATACTCAATTCTACACACATATGTATCACCTCTCTCTTAGGATGGGAGTAATAGCGTATATTCCAGCTCATACGCAAAATCTCACAGCCAGCTTGCCTATGCCTATTTTAGTGCACAGCTCATAATTCTATTGTAACTTCCTTGTATATCTCCTATAAACATGCACACAGCTGTATGTAATTGTTATATAATACAATACATAAAAAACCCTAGTGTGTGAGGGAATTACAATTTTTTTATGGTATCAGAGTGAAAGGTCCTGTGTTCAAATCCCGGAAGTAGCAAATATGCCACCGGTAATATATTCTCCCATGGGGGGCCGTTTATGGTGTGAGTTGTGAGTGTGAATGGGCTCTCTCAGTTGGCGGCTTCTAATAAGGCATCACCATCTTCCTGCTTCATTGGTGAGAGGGTATCTGGATCCATTTGGCATAGGCGTCTTGGGCATCCGACTCCTTTATTGGTCCATCATTTAATAAATAAATATGGTTTTCCATTAAGTTCTAAATTTCAGTTTGATTTCTGTGAAGCTTGTTAATTGGAAAAATCTCATAGACTCCCGTTTATTTCATCTCAATTTAAGGCTATTGTTCCTCTTGAAATTATTTTTGCTGATGTTTGGGGTCCCGCCCCGACTACTTCTGTGGATGGATTTCGTTACTATGTTTCATTCATTGACTGTTATAGCCCTTACACATGGCTCTTTTCTCTCTCTTGCAAGGCAGAGGTTTTTGGGATTTTTGCTAAGTTTCATAAGCATATAGAGAATCTTCTTAGGCACAAGATCAAAATTTTTCAGATTGATGGCGGTGGTGAGTTTGTTAACTCAAACTTCAAAACTTATTTATCTACTCATGGTATATTTCATCGACTTTCCTATCCACACACGCCTCAACAGAACGAAGTGGTTGAACGGAAACATCGACATATTGTCGAGACCGGGCTTACTTTACTGGTAGGTCATCAATATTGGGATTCAGCTTTTACCACAGCAGGACACCTTATTAATCATCTGCCCTCTACTTCTATGAATCATCAAAGTCCTTGGGAGCTACTGTTTCATTCCTCTCCTGACTACAAAATCTTGTGGGTTTTTGGGTGTGCCTGCTATCCATATCTTCAGCCTTACAACACTAATAAGTTGGAGTTTTGCTCTTCTAAATGTGTGTTTTTGGGCTACCATCCAGCGTATAAGGGATACAAGTGCCTACACATTCCATTTAGGCGCATTTACATATCCCGTCATGTCATTTTTTATGAAGGCTGCTTCCCTTTTGCAGCACAACCTCCCCTCCAAGGTATGGGTGTACTGACAACACCCCTTCAACAGTTGCCGAATATCTCTGGGCCACTGGGCCAGTATCGGGCAGCCATTTGTCCTCAACAGCCAATTGCACAGCCCAGTCCATCAACTTCACAAATCAGCCCCTCTACCAGACCGACCCCATTGATCCCTGCTGGCCCATCTTTCTCGCCAAATGATGACCCATCCCCTTCTTCACCTGAACCCACACCAAGTCCACCCTTGCTCTATCCAACCTTATCTTCGGCTACCTCATCCTTGAAACCAGCCCCATCCTCTACCTCCAACGATGATCCTTCCATGGTAGGACCTAGTCGACCCTTGGCTCCTTTTGCCTCTCATCCTATGGTCACACGCTCTATGACTGGCAATCTCAAACCGAGGACTCTTCTTACCACTCGCTATCTACTTGTCTTACAACTAGTTTGTTATATTCATCTGAGCCTACATGCTACTCTCAAGCCATCAAACTCCCTGAATGGCGTAACGCTATGGATGCCGAGTTTAATTCCCTCATTCTCAACGGTACTTGGACTTTGGTTCCCAGGCCTCCAGACAAAAATGTTATTGGGTGTAAGTGGGTTTTCAAACTCAAAAGAAAGGCGGACGGTTCTATTGACAGGTATAAGGCCCGATTGGTTGCTAAAGGGTTTTCCCAACAGGCAGGTCTGGACTTTAATGAGACTTTTAGTCCCGTCATTAAGCCCACTACAATTCGTATGGTACTTACAGTGGCTGCCTCTAAGGGCAAGCTCATTAAACAATTGGATGTTCAGACTGCTTTTTTACATGGCTTTCTTAATGTGGAAGTCTATATGCAGCAACCCCTGGCTATATTCATCCTCGCTATAGCAACCATGTTTGTCGCCTCCACAAATCTTTGTATGGGCTGAAACAGGCTCCACGAGCCTGGTTTCATCGTCTTAGTAGTCTATTATTATCCATGGACTTCAGCGGATCCACCCCAGACACATCTCTATTTATTTACAAGGATGCTCAACATGTGGCTTATATGCTCATCTACGTTGATGCCATTATCCTCACAGGAAGCTCTCTTAATTTCTTTTAGAGCATATTATTTTGCAAATGGGTTCTCATTTTGCTATGAAGGATTTGGGCACACTTCACTATTTTCTAGGGGTTGTAGCTACCTATCATGGCACAAATCTCTATCTCTCACAAACCAAATACATTGTGGATTTATTGTCTCGAGCAAATATGACTAACGCTAAGCCCATATCCACTCCTTGCCCTAGTGGACATCAACTCTCGAGATATGCAGGCGATCTTCTTCCAGATCTAACTGAGTACCGAAGTCTTGTTGGTGCTTTGCAATATGTGGCTCTAACTCGTCCCGATATTTCCTTCGCAGTCAATCAGGCATGCCAGTTTATGCACTCACCTACTTCTACTCACTTAAGTCTTGTCAAATGCATCCTTCTCTACCTAAAGCCAGCCATTCATTATGGTCTTATGCTGTGGAAGAGTTTGAATCTATGTCTGACCGCATTTTCTGACGCCGATTGGGCTGGCTGCCCTGATGATCGATGATCCACCTCTGGGTTTTGTGTTTTCCTTGGTAAGAATCTTATACCATGGAGTGCCAAGAAACAAGCTACGGTGTCCCGATCAAGTGCTGAATCGGAATATAGATGTCTTGTTCTCACTGCTACTAAGCTTTCTTGGATTCAAAATCTCTGTCGAGAGTGGGGTCTCTCTCTCTCTCTCTCTCTCTCTCTCTCTCTCTCTCTCTCGTTCTCCTTTGATTTGGTGCGACAATATTAGCGCCATATATATGATAGCAAATCCAGTTTTTCATGGGCAAACCAAACACATTGAAATTGACTTTCACTTTGTTCGTGAACGTGTCGCCCAAAAGTCTCTGATTGTCAAATACATTTCCACAGTTGATCAAGTTGCGGATATTCTCACCAAAGAATTGTCTCATCAACGCCATCAACTGCTACGCAACAAACTCACTCTAGTTGAGAAACCTGGTTTGTTTGAGGGAGGGTGATAGCGTATATTCCAGCTCATACGCAAAATCTCACAGCCAGCTTGCCTATGCCTATTTTAGTGCACAGCTCATAATTCTATTGTAACTTCCTTGTATATCTCCTGTAAACATGCACACAGCTGTATGTAATTGTTATATAATACAATACATAGAAAACCCTAGTGTGTGAGGGAATTACAATTCTTTTAGGGAGTCTCCAAGTCTGGTGGAAAACAACACTACCCCACTAAAGTAACACATATCAGCTCCTAAATTAGATAGTGCTAAAAGGTAGTTACCTCCTTTAATTTTCTCAAGTACTACGAAAAATATCGAATTAGAAGATGACCCCAAATAATTATCAGCATCATCATCTAAGCCTTATCCCTACTAATTGGGGCCAGCTACACGAATCTTATTTGGCCATTCCACTCTAAACGAAACCCATCCTAACAAAAATTAGTAACGATTTTAACATGCATGTCCAAATCACTGGTCCTGTTGCTGATGGGGCATGGCTCGAAAATCACACTCATCAGTGGATCCCTAACCAATCACTTCGCAAGTTGAATAAGGCCCATTAAGCACCTTCTCGCCACCATTCAATGGCTAGGATCATCATACCGGAGCAATTTACCGGCCATGCAACTTCCATGGTGGGACCCACAATTCGAACAAAGGTTAACAATACGAACATGTATTAATATGGTGGATGTATCAATGAGTATGATCCATCATGCTCGTATATTTCTCTATTGATGCTCACATGCAACCTCGGTAACTTGCAAGCTACTGAAAACATAATAAAAAAATCGAGCTAAACAGGAAGACAATGTCCGAACCTCTGTCACAACGACAAAAAAACAAACAAATGGTGTGCATGAGAGAGAGAGAGAGAGAGAGAGAGAGGGACTTACATTGATGATTTGATTGCAAGCAGGCAATGCAATCCGACGTCGTACTTCCATAAATGTGGTACTGAAGCCGAGAAAGAGAGAGGGGGAGAGAGAGAGCCATGTCATGAAAGGATCCAGATAGGAAATCCTGAGGCGTGCTGCCTTATCCACGCTGCCCCATTCTATGTGTGACACGAGGGAGGTTTGGGTCCCACCAGCGTCTTTCTGGTAGGGGTGGGCCCGCCCTGCTTTTGTTGGGCATGCTCCCCGCCACTACCGGTAACAAGAAATCAGTTATTCGCACGCGGCTGAGTATGAAGATCACAAACGAGGTAACAGCTTAGTGGGTGTTACCCTAACCGTGCGGAGCCCACCTTGATGTATGTTTTGTATATCAACGCCGTCCATCTGTTTTCCTATATCCTTTTAGCCCATGATTCCAAACCTCAAGAAGAAAAAAATCTCATGTAAACATACCATTAGAAACAGTGATGAATGACCATTAAAAACATTTTGGGTGCAAAAAAAAGTTTTGGATAAAGCTGATATTTTCTGTTTCTTTTCATCCAGATCTTTTTTACATTATCAATGGGTTGGATGGAAAATAAACATTACTAAAACCTTACTATATGGGCCCTTTGGAAATTTTAATGGTGAGGCACTCAATCACCACTGTTTACTGTGTTATGGTCCACCTGAGATTTGGATCTGCTTAATTTTTGGAACCCCTTCCTAAAATGATCTGTAGAAACGGATGGACGGCGTAGATATACAATACATAATCAAGGTGAGCCCCACGGTAGGGGTAACACCCACTAAGCCGTTACCCAGGTAACAGCCAAGTCGCGCCCCCCATACCATGCGAATGGAATGGGTTGCAGATTAGGTGTTGCCCGGGTAACACCTTAGTGGGTGTGACTTTTACTGTGTGGGGCCCACCTCGATGAGTTTTTTGTTTATCCATGCCGTCCATCCGTTTTTTAGCATATTAAGACTATATCTCAAAATTTAAGCATATCCAAATCTCCGCGGACCACATCACTGAAAAAGTGGTGAATGGTCGTTAAAAACTTTTTGTAGGCTACAAAAGTTTTGGATCAATCTTTTTTTTTTTTTTTGCCCCCCTTCATACAGTTCTGATTGACCTTATCAACAGGTTGGATGGAAAATAAACATTACAGAACTGCTGCTTAAGGTGGGCCTTGGGAAGGTTTTAATGGTGGTTGTTCAATCACCACTGTTTCCTATGGTGTAGTGCACCTGAGATTTGGATGTGCTTAATTGTTAGTACCAATGGGCGGAAAAAACGGATGAACAACGTGTATATACAACACATCATCAAGGTGGGCCCCACGGTAAGGGTAACACCCAGGTAACACGTAATCCGCTCCCATCTCCATGACACATAGCTTCTGTATGGTTGCCTAGCATGCACTTTAATCTAAACCGTTCAAATTGCAATATCCCATAAATCATAACTAGCACTGACGATATCTAACTGCATGGTTGATGACCACTAAATCTACCTATAAAATAGAAACATGGCAAGACATTATTTCTAATTAGACAAACAAAAGGTGAGCAAATGAAGGATTTTTGTTACGTCTCATATCTACGCTTGCCCCATCGTTTTGGATGGCTTGGATTTACATACATGCTTGCCATTTTTGTAGACGGTTGGTGCATGCCCATGGAAGTCGACACTCTAATACACATGTTTGCTTTCCAAAAACGGAAAAAAAAGAGACAGGTTTTTGAGGATTTATTCCATACGCCGGCCTTCTTTTCGTTTCAAAAGTGGGTATCACTGTCCCAAAGCTTTCTATGGTGTGGTCCACTTGAGCTTTGGATCTGCTTCCTTTTGGGGCTGACGCTCTACAGCGATCTGAAAAATAAATGGATTGTGCAGATGTAACACATACGTCATGATCGCCCACAGAACTTGTCTGAATCATGGTATTGCATGGATGAACATAAAGTTAAGTACATCCCCGCCACGTGGACTGTGGATGTTCGTACAAAAGAGATGTGGATGCAATGAGGATACATGCAATTGATGAACCAGCTGAAATGGGACAAAAAGGGAGGGTACTATTGTCATTTGTAAAATCATGTAACGGGTCAAACAAAAATATCTATGGTCAACAAGGGTAAAACTGACTTTTTTATGTATCCGGGAGTGAAAGCATCTGCAAGACTTGTATAAAATGGAAGCGAATTAGGTGTTACCCTAGTAACAGCTTAGTGGCTGTTACCCTAACCGTGTGGGGCCTACCTTGATATAATTTTTGTATATCCACGCTGTTCATCTGCTTTTCCATATCATTTTAGGCCGTGATCCCAAATCATAAGTAGATGCAGATCTCGGGTGGACCATACCAATAGAAACAGAGATGAATAACCATTAACAACTTTTTGTGAGCCATAAAAGTTTTGGATCAATCTGATCTTTTTAATTTACCTTCAACCAGATCATCTTGACATTATAAACAGGTTGGATTGCAAATAAACATTAAGAAAATGTTAGGAAACAGTGATGATTGAGTGCCTCACCATTAAAAATTCCAAACGGCCCATTTTAAGGTTTTCATGACGTTTATTTGCAATCCAACTTCTTAATAATGTCAAGAAGATTCCGGATGAAGGGAAAATACAAAGATCAGCCTGATCCAAAACTTTCATGGTCCATAAAAAGTTTTCAATGGTCATTCATCACTGTTTCTAAAGTTATGGTCCACCTGACACTTAGGTCTAAGATTAAAATCATTTCTGTTGGTCCAACCCATTTTTCCTAAAATTAATATGGTCCGCTCAGAAGATGGGCCCAATATTTAAAATAGGTAAATAGTTTAAAAAATAGGTGAAAATCAGCACAGTCCATTCGTTGGGTGGGCCGCACCTGTACTTTGATTTACACCATCGGTTGTGTATTGATTTCAACAGTGCCCCACCTGATAAGTGGATTAGCCTGATTTTCACAGCAGGTGATCTTCATGGTCTAGACCCCATTTTGGACGGATATAATATTCTACATGGGTTGGATTAATGCATTTGCTGCAACATTGGAAATGGATGTGTGCATATGTATAGACGTTCGTACTCTTATAAAGTACCAATGTTTTCCGGGGATTGGAAGCGTGTCGTAGTCCGATCCGATGTGAGAGAGATGGCTCAGGCTTGAAAGATTTATGAGCCTCACGGGTCACTTCCCACGGGACCACGCCCGTCGTATTCTCAAGCCCAATGGATTTGCACAGTATACTCCGGCTTTTAGTTATGATAAGTGGGGCCCATGGATCAGTAATCCAGACCATTGGTCTGTTGGGAACCACCATGGATGGCTTATATCTTAAGAATTTTCTCAATTGGGGAACTGTTTCTTAGAGAAATAAACCAAGTGTCCACAATCAACTTACAAAAGGCCTGCATTTGAGGAAAGGATGTCAGAGAGTATTGAGTAATAATAAGCCATAATAGATCAATGTCATGGGCCCCACTTAAAAAGAACTGGAAGACCCAAGTACACCAGCCTCATGCAGAGGATCTTACAATTTCTCAGGAACCAGCCACCAGCCACTCTTTCCATGTGGTCCACTTGTGGAGTATAAGTTTGGGTGCTCCCAAGATGTACCCAACTTTTACCCTAGGAGAATTCAAGCCCTTTCATTTAAAGATGAACTCACAACTAATCTGGTCCAGTGTCCAGCCATTCAATACATCAATCTACATCTGCCCTTAAATCTTTCGGGACCATTGTCACACACAATAACTAGTACTGAGTAAAGATAAACATCAGGCCCATCCAATGGTTTGCCATCAAACAGACAGTTGAAAGGATAATGGTCAGTAACCCAAATTGAAGGGATGGAATAGAACAGTAAAAATCATCCAGTGAATTTGGTTTTCAGTCAGTGGGCCACCCCATAATAGCAAAACACCATACAGCAAAATAAATAAATAGAAAAGTTACACAAATATTTACGTTTAATTAATATTTGATCACTAAAGTAAATAAAAAATCAGTAAAAGAAACAAAATGGCCAAAAAAATGGAGAATGGAAAGTTCAGTTTAATACTGTTTCAGCTTTAAAAAATGGAGTAAAAAAGAAAAAGGAAGAAGATAGAAAAAAAGAAAAGAAAAAAAAGCAACCACACCAGGCTTAGGCTAGCAATGAACTTTTTGGCACGCTCGATCCTCATTGGGGCTCAATCCCAAACAAAGCCTTCGTCATAATTCACAAACATACTGATGGTTAAACCACCATTCTTTGAGTTGTAGTCTCATCACACATGGCATAATGCATGGCAATCTGGACCGTCGAAATTATAGGTCCCATCACGAATGAGCCTAACATTGTACTATATCAAACAAGAATTAAGAAAATTACCAACTGGGTATGATGTCATTAAGAAAGGTGGCCCCCGCCGTCATCGGGTGGGCCCGTAAGAGAGACAAATTTGAGTGGTTTTAATTTAGATTTGTCGCACTCTGTTCCCGACCGACCCTGCCAGATGCAAGGGAAGCGGCTGAGTGAGGTTGTAAGCAGACGATTAAGGTTTGTAGCCAAAAGTAGTGATTGATGGGAGTTGCAACAAATGGGTAGCGACCGAGCTAAGTCTGCCCGCAGCTACCTAGACAGGTGTCTGTCAAAAGAAAGCAAAGAAGCCTATGGAAGGTTGGTAGTGGTGGAATGGTTGCTGTAACCATCAAAACATGGAGAGTGTGAGGTAAGTCCCACAAAAAATTACTAGAAGGTGCCAAAGAATGGAAGAAGAGATTGGAAGGCCAAAGATGTGCGAGACAGTTGCGGTAATTGCAGGTCGTGGGAAGGATCTAGAGGAACAAATCCATAGAGTCCATGAATAGGGAGGAGATCAACGAAGCAAAGGCTCTAGCACCAACTAAATCAAATCAAATCTCAATTTATCTTTCAAATTATCATGCTCCTCAGCATTTTGCTCTTTACATTCCTTAGTGTAATTGGCATTTCATTTTCACTAACATAATTGACGTAAGGAGGACGTGGTAGGTCGATCACCGTCTCCCTAACCGAGTGTTTCTCGAATCCACGAGAAGAAATAAAAAGAATAAAAAGAGGAAATTAATTCCGAATAATGTTTTTTGATAAGTGAATGACTAATAAACAGAATTAAAATGCATATAAATAGGAAACTAAACCCTAGGTAAAGTATCAGACTCCAACTCCAACTTAAACTCCTAGAAAATGCAACTTACTATAAATAGTAAACTTACTATTTATAGAAGTCGTTCAATCCTACTAGAACTCTTGGTTTTCGGCCAAAAATAAAAAGTTATCAAATAACCTCAACCACATTGTTCTACTAAATATTCTAAGCCCTTTTCATGTTGGGCACTAACTCTAAAGCCCTACAGATGCAAAGTTATGATTGAATTAAAAATTACTATAAATAGTAAAATTGAAAATAAACTAGCCTAATGACCGTCGATACAGTCGAATCTCGTGATTCCGGCTTGGGCAACCCGGCGTAGTGGGTTAGTTGGCTAAAGTAGCTCGAGCTACCCCAAATTGATATATTATATGTCCCGAAACTCATTCCGGATTGTGAGATACGATCGATTTACGGTCCTGACGGTCCGGATAACTTTCGACCCCGACCCGTCTTCTTTTGCTCCATCTGGGCCGTGAAATAATCAGCACCCCGTTCTCAATCAGTCTCCTCCACTTCGAAAGAACTCGACCCTGAGTTCTCGTCCGGCTTTGGTTCATGATATTCGTACAGATCTGCCACGTTGAAAGTCCTTGAAATCTCCATGTCATCCGGAAGATCAACAACGTAGGCATTGTTATTGATCTTGCGAATGATCGGTACCGGTCCAATCTTCTTGTGTTTCAACTTGTTGTAGGTCCCGGTAGGAAATCGCTCTTTACATAGGTGGACCATCACCTTATCACCTATTTTGAACACTTTGGCGCGTTGATGCTTGTCGACCGCTTCTTTGTACTTCTCGTTCGAAGTCTGTAATTTGTTGCGCACGTCTGCATGTATGTCCATGATTCGGTCTGCCATATGTTCAGCTGTAATGCTCATGCCCGGAAGCTTGGGCAGGGGAACCAAATCGAGTGTGTGACGAGGCACGCACTAATAAACAATCTGGAACGGAGACTTTTCTGTCGATCGGTTTACCATGTTGTTGAACGCAAACTCTGCTTGAGCCAAGGCTATGTCCTACTGCTTCGGTTTGTCACCTGAAAGGCAACGGATGAGACTTCCCAATATGCGGTTGACAACCTAAGTCTGCCCATCTGTTTGTGGATGATAAGCACTGCTGAAGTGAAGTCGTGTACCGAACCGATTCCACAAGGCTCGCCAAAAATGGCTAACGAACTTTGTGTCCCGGTCTGAAGTGATCGTCTTAGGAATCCCATGTAGTCGCACAACCTCTCTAAAGAAAAGGTTCGCAACGTGTACCGCATCAAAGGTCTTTTTGCACGAAATGAAGTGTGCCATCTTGGAGAATCGGTCTACCACCACGAACACTGAGTCCATGCCGCGTTGTGTTCGTGGGAGCCCTAATACAAAATCCATAAATAAATCCTCCCAAGGGGCATCTGGCACGGGTAATGGCGTGTAAAGACCTGTATTTTGAGATTGTCCCTTAGCGGTTTGATAAATATGACATCGTTGTACCGCCCTGCTAACATCACGAGCAAGTTGTGGCCAGTAATACCGCTCTTCCACCATCGCTCGAGTCTTATCTCGTCCTAGATGACCGCCGAAGCCACCACCATGCAGCTCGATAATAATTGTCTCGTAACGAACTCTGCGGATGCAAAGTCGATTTCCTTTGAAGAGGAAACCATCTTAAATTAGAATGTCACTCGGGTGACCCTCTTGGCACTTTTTCCATGCATCTGCAAAATCCTCGTCGTCAGCATAAAGTCCTTTGAGACAATCGAATCTGACCACCTCACTGCTCACGTTGATAAGAAGGGATGCACATCGGCTAAGTGCATCGGCTACCTTGTTCTGCTGCCCTGACTTGTGTTTCAGAACGAACGTGAATTCCTGTAAAAACGAAATCCATCTAGCATGCATACGATTCACATTAGTATGAGTATTGACAAATTTTAAGGCCTGATGATCAGTGTACAGTATAAATTCTCTTTGAATAAGATAATGGCGCCAATGGCGCAGTGCCTGAACCACTCCATATAATTCAAGCTCATAGGTCGACCACTTCTGTCGTGCGTCACTGAGTTTCTCACTGTAAAAGACAAACTGGCCTGCCCTCCTGAGAAAAGACTCCCCCAATGCCGACAATAGATGCGTCACATTCTACCTTAAACAACTTATCGAAATTAGGGAGTACCAGGACCGGGGTATTGGACAACCGATGTTTGATTTCTGCAAAACTCTTCTCTGCCCCTTCGGTCCATTGAAACGGACCCTTCTTCATACAGTCGCTAATCGGCGCGACGATACTGCTGAAGTTCCGCACAAACCGACGATAGAAGGTCGCCAACCCATGAAAACTTCATACCTCATGAATGCTCGTCGGAGTCGGCCAATCCCGAATAGCTCGAACTTTCTCTTCGTCCACTCGGATACCCGTGGACGACAAAATGAACCCCATAAACAATAATCGATCAGTTAAGAAGCTACACTTTTTCAGATTTAAGTATAGCTTGTTGTCGGCCAACACTTGTAGCACTTTTCTGATGTGGGTCATGTGCTTCGTTTCATCCTGACTGTACATTAGGATGTCGTCAAAGTAAACGACAACAAAACGGTCAATGAACGGCTTCAACACTTGGTTCATTAAACGCATGAAGGTGCTTGGTGCGTTGGTCAGATCGAAGGGCATAACCAGCCACTCATATAGCCCTTCCTTGGTCTTGAAGGCCGTTTTCCACTCGTCACCTGGCCTAATACGGATTTGATGGTATCCACTCCGTAAGTCCAGTTTTGAGAACACCTTGGAACCCTCGAGCATGTCGAGCATGTCATCCAACCGCGGTATTGGAAATCGATATTTAACTGTTATTTTATTGATCACGCGGCGATTGATACACATGCGCCATGTTCCGTCTTTCTTTCGGGTAAAAAGTGCCGGAACAGCACACGGGCTCATGCTCTCTTTAATAAGACCCTTACGGATCAGTTCCTCCACTTGTCCCTGTAGAATTTCACACTCTTTCGGACTCATCCGATAATGCGGTCGGTTGGGTAAATTGGACCCTGGGACAAGGTCAATGTGAAGTTGTATGTCTCGCATGGGAGGCAACTCATCAGGTAAATCTCCAGGCCAAGTACTTCGAAATTCTTCTAGCGACGGTTTAAAGCGTTGAGGAATATTAGAGGATCCTGACTCTTCGCCTTTTACCATAACGGCATATATTTCGCCCGTTTCCTTTGATTCCTTAACAAGCTCGCGAATGGTAAGGAGAGAGTTCCCCCCCACTTTAGAAGCTTCAGGGTGTTTCTCTAGTGTTATAGGGGCCAAAACAATTTTTCGACCATCCTTGGTGAACATGTATATGTTTTCCCGTCCACTGTGTGTCACATCTCGATCCGATTGCCATGACCGCTCGAGTAACATATGACAGGCTTCCATGTCAACCACATCACAGAGGACCTCGTCCTTATAGCTTTTACCAATGGAAAACGAGATAATGCATTGATGAGTTACCTTTGTTTCGCTCACCTTCTTGATTCAACCGATCGAGTAAGGGGTAGGGTGCTTCGTCATAGGTAGATGTAACTTATCCAACATAATTTTCGACACAATATTTTCGCTACTCCCACTGTCTATGATCACATCACAGATTTTGCCCTGCACGGTGCATTTTGTGCGAAAGATATTATGTCGTTGTGGGTGCACTTCCTTCTTGGGAGCGTAAAGTAGTCGTCTCACCACTAGCGATTCCCCATGATCTTCAATCAGCCAATCTACATCTTCTGTGTCCCCCTCTTCAGCATGTCCCAATTCAGGGTTGTCTTCCGTTACTTCACCTTCCGCGCCACCTTCATTCGTAGTTAAGTGGGCTGCAGGGCATCGAGGGCAAGCGTTCGACCAGTGACCTGATTGGCCACAACGGAGACAATGGTCTGGCCTTGGCCGACCATATGGGTTGGAGATCCTGCTAAGACCTGCTGTAGTGGGAGCTGCACGTTGAGGTCTTGAGGGACCGCTTCCCCCTTCCCGGTTCATGACCGTAGGAGGTTGAGGACACCCTCCTATAGGTTCCTTGCCTTTGGCCAACGTGGTATCTTGAGTGGGTCCGGCGATGGGATTTCGTGTTGCCGGATAGGGTCGAGCAGGGGGCTGTGACAACTGTGTTTCTGCTTGAGTGGCCAATTGGTTAGCCTCACTCAACATCCAGACTGGATGCATCTGGACCCGATCCTGGATTGCAAACCGTAACCCACCAATGAATCGTGATACTTGTTGTGCCTCTGATTCCAATAAATTATTCCGTGTAACCAGTCGCTGGAATTCTTCAAGATATTCGGCTACGGTCCGATTTCCCTGACGACAATTTTGATATTGTTGAAACAAAATTTGTTCATAGTCGCTAGGGAGGAATCGAGCTCTAAGAAGCTGTCTCATCCGAGGCCAGGTTCGGATGGGTGTCTTATTCTGACGGGTGCGGGAAACCTGTAGGTTTTCCCACCATGCTAAAGCATCGGATTTAAATTTATATGTAATTAGTTTTACCTTCTTGTCGTCTGGCACTTCCATATAGTCGAAGTATCGTTCAACCTCTGTCAGCCAGTCGAGAAAGTCCTCTAATCGAAATAGGCCATTAAAGCTGAGAAGATCAGCTTTGTCCCGATAGTCTCGTTCTGCTCGTTCCACACGCTCATTCCCTAGCGCAGGTCGTCATACCAAAATGTCTTCGACCTCGTCATCGCTTGGTTCTGAATCGTTCGGTGTAGCCCTACAATTATCCACCTGGGGTGCTCTACGGACAACAGGATTATCCCGTATAGCAACTGTTGGTGGTTGTTGGTCGCCTTAGGCTCGAAGCGAAGCTAGCGATGCTGCAATCTGGTCGAGGGTCGCTCGTATACCTTGCAAGATCAACCGGTTCTCCCGTTGTGCTGCTTCGAATGCTGCCTCGAAAGTTGTCGCCATTAGATAGTCCCTTGGAGCATCGTCCTTAGGATGAGGATCCAACCCTTCATTAGAGGTCATCGTCCTGAGGAAGAAACCTCTCTCTGATACCAATGACGCAAGGAGGACGTGGTAGGTCGATCACCATCTCCTTAACCGAGTGTTTCTCGAATCCATGAGAAGAAATAAAAAGAATAAAAAGAGGAAATTAATTCCGAATAATGTTTTTTGATAAGTGAATGACTAATAAACAGAATTAAAATGCATATAAATAGGAAACTAAACCCTAGGTAAAGTATCAGACTCCAACTCCAACTTAAACGCCTAGAAAACGCAACTTACTATAAATAGTAAACTTACTATTTATAGAAGTCGTTCAATCCTACTAGAACTCTTGGTTTTCGGCCAAAAATAAAAAGTTATCAAATGACCTCAACCACATTGTTCTACTAAATATTCTAAGCCCTTTTCATGTTGGGCACTAACTCTAAAGCCCTACAGATGCAAAGTTATGATCGAATTAAAAATTACTATAAATAGTAAAACTGAAAATAAACTAGCCTAATGACCGTCAATACGGTCGAATCTCGCGATTCCGGCCTGGGCAACCCGACGTAGCGGGTTAGTTGGCTAAAGTAGCTCGAGCTACCCCAAATTGACATATTATATGTCCCGAATCTCATTCCGGATTGTGAGATATGGCTGATTTATGGTCATGACGGTCCGGATCACTTCCGACCCCGACCGGTCTTCTTTTGCTCCATCTGGGCCATGAAATAATCAGCGACCCGTTCTACATCAATAATCTTACTCTTTACATTCTGTAGTGTAAGTTGTGAATTTACTTTTCATAATAGTAAATCAATAGCTGATAATCGTAGATGTACTCCAAGTCTAAGCCCACATGCTGAACTTATCTCAATGAAGCGCTTCCGTAGTGGATTTGCAACCCGTTCCACGCGACCGACTGCAAGTGTTTTCCTTTCGTATCTTATCTATATGAGAAGTCCTTTCATACGAAAAGCTGATGTGTAACCCATTATTGAAGGAAGAACCCTACCCTCAAAACATCGCCTGATAACCGATATGTATATGTCTTGGTTATATACGGCCGATTACGACGTATCTACCTATCTTGGCGCTTGGTGTCATCATCGTTCAGTTTGAATCAAGCCGCACAGTCAATTCTAGCACGCTCACACACACATTACACACATGGCTGAAAATACGAGGGCAACAAGGTTTAGCGAGTGAGTATGATTTTGAAAGACGGTAATTATTTTAGTTGGTTAGGATAAGGTAAGAAACAGTCAAACCAGTACGATAGTCGAACTAGTTTGAGTCAGAACCGGACACCAAAACGGGCCATGACACCTCGAAACCCTCTCGCTCAAGTGTTTAACTTTTCCATGAAAATAAAAAATTCAACTACACCAGTAAAAGCTAAAACCCATGACCTCTACTTGAAAAATCAGACACTCTTTTTAACTACTAGGCTAATTTCAGATAAATTGTTAGTTCTCTCCATTTCTAGTGATTTTAGATTAACCAGAATGCCAGACCAAAACAAGCCAAAGTGGGCCTAACCACTTCGACCAAACCACCCAAAAAAAAAGGGGTCTGGCCAGTGGGGATTTTAAAACATTGGTGAAGAATGGTTTTATGTTTTAGTAAAATAGGCATTCCTTGTTTTATATCTCATACTCCACATGTGCAATACGAAACGCATAGGTCATGCCAATATATCCCATATGTTCAATTTGATGAGCATTTTCTAATTTCAATCCATTTTTTTTGTTGAAATTATGTTAAATCAATGTCAAATGGTGACACATCCATTGGTTCTTCATGTTTTGCATAAAAAATAATAGAGTTGGAGGTTTGATTTCGATATCCATTGGTTCTTATGTTCTCCATGTTTTTTCTTGAATTTTTCCTTCAACTAGCTGTCAATTAAGACTAATTTTGAAGTATTTAGGAGTATTTGATGAAATGATCATCACATACACTCTAATTTCAAAATTTGAGTGTAGGTAGTCTGGTTTGGGGAAAATTCAAAATTCTTCCTATTTATCCCAAATTGCTTTCAATGTTGTACTCCAAACAAAAAATCAAGCATGTATGAGGGTTGATTTACTGATTTATAAGTCCTTATCAATTTTTGAAAAATGAAAATCATTTTTTAATTAAAATTAATAAAAAATTATTAAAATATATTTTTTTTTTCGAAATTTCCTTTCAACTAGCTATCAATTGAAGCTACTTTTGAAGTATATAGAAGTGTTTGATGAAATAACCATATGAAATAACCATCAGGTACACTCTAAATGTTATACATTCAATTTGAATATACCTCCATTAGTTTAGCGCATAGCTTAGGACCCTATATAAAGGAAACCTATTATGTGCACTTCTTTTTTGAAATGTTACAAGTGAAAAGTGTGTATTAAGGTCTTTTTTTTTAACAATTCTTGAAGTTTTATTGAAAAAAACAACTATTTTCGCAATGTTTTCTAAAAAGTGTGATAAATTACCCGATACAAACAAAATATGCTATAACCGATACGTATCTGTATCCCAAGGATACAATACACATAACAATATTTCGAACACTAATTACAGGTTACCAAAGAGTACTTAGTTTTCAAGTAAGGGACGATTCTATAGATGGTTCAAGGCTACTAAAAAGACCTTTTTTTAAGAAGTCAACTGCAATAAGGAATTGAGCTGGAGTTCAAGGTCTAGCGAGTATGACGTCAAAGAGTCATATAGTCCTACAATTCAACACCCAGATAAAGCATAAAACAATCAAACAGGTGAATATTCAGAACTTGGGTTATTGTATAGGTCTTAATTTATCTATGTACTATAGTTGTTCATCTCAGTCATCCCTCTGTTCGACTACTCTGTGTTATTTTATCTGCGTAGAACTTGGATTCTTGTATAGGTCTGAATTTATCTAGGTACAGTAGTTGTTCATCTCACTCATCCCTCTTTTCAACTACTTTGTGTTTTTACTTGATTGTTGAGATCTGAAGCTATTCTAGGCACTCAATTGCATCATACAGGGAAAGTTCACACTGATCGGACAGTCTCAATTACTGCATTTCGCTTGTTGAATTTGGACATCTAACCATTTCATTTTTAGCTATTCGCTGAATAGCTACCAATTGGACTGTTAGGATCATCCAGCAATGTGATGTTTGGGATATGCTCCATCCACAATCGAGCCTTATAATTTGGATAGTTTGGATTCATGTGTATGTATATTAAGTGTCCAGTGGATGAGACACCACCACTTAAAAAAGTGGCAGTGAAAAGGATGACTAAAGTGGCAGTGAACTTCATAATAGTCTAACTGTCCAGTACAAATTAAAACAAGAAGATTTATATGATCCTTAGCCTGAGGATATGCACACACTCAAGCTGTCAGCATGTGCAAATGGGGCCCATGATTCACTGATCTAGACCATTGGTCTATTGGTCCCCAACATGGATGGACCGTGCCCCCATACATTTGCTCAAACAGGACAGTCCTAACCTGCCAATTTATGGCCTCTACATAGACGGTTAACAAGATAAATAGAGCAAGGGTCCGCATTCAACAGAACAACAGGCTCAAGATTGGTAGCTAGGATCCTTCCCAACCTGGGAGATTTATGAGGCATGGTACATCCATAGTGGGGTCCAAGCATATTGAACACTAGTTAAGTATGTTGTGCATATACCTGGATCATATGGTTGCTTCTAGAAAAATTGCACTGTGCTTGGACGTTCAATCGGCCAAATATCAGTATGAAGAGTTAATGACCAAAATGGGGCCAGTGGACGCGCTCAATTCATGATAGGCTAGCCCGAAATTGCAAAAAATACCATTTCAACTCTCAATTGAAATGCACACAACTGCAATTAAGGGTCTGGCTGTCATTGTGAATTAAAATGGTACAGTGGTAGACTGAGTGAATATAACCTGGTTTCAACACTGAGGTCCTGGTATCAATTCCTAATGTGGGGGGTGGCTAACATTGAAGTGTGACTAACAGTGTGGGTGTGTGTATTAACAGTGGGATGTATGTACTAACCCAAAAATAAATAAATAAAGTACCACCCCCATTTTGGCTATCTCCTCAATAATAAATTGATGAATTGCAATTCAGTACAAGTGAGCATCCAAACACACCCTTGATGTCAAAGTTGCAAAAGAATTTGTGCAGACTTCTAACTTGTACATAAAAAGGGTAGGATTCCATTAAAAGAAATCTGACTCTTCAGACAAGAAAATGTAAGATATACATTGAGGAGAGATGCTCCAGTGTACTTGGACCACTAAGTTATAGTACGCCATTGCTTTGGGGCACTGAGTCCAATCCATTGATCTCTACTGTTCATTAGGCCCAATGCACATTTCATGGGCTAAGACGCAATCATCACACTAATCTGACGAATATTGACCATTTGATCAATGGCCTTTAACATGGACACTCAGGATTGCTTACACAAAAATAGGTCCCATCCAATCAATAATTTGATCCATGACCATTGTGGATTGCTTATGATTCTAAAGAGTCACTTGTGTTAGGCAATCATGACAATCCCATCCATGGATTGAAATGGGATGGCTACAGAAACTAAGGCCATATCAACGATGGATTGGATCAACATATTAGTATGATTTTAGCATGGTAGCCAATGAAAGGCAGTCAGGACCAGTGTTTTAAATAGTGAATAGCGTGTAGCGTGGCGTTCAGCGTTCACCCCTCTGAAGCGTGAGGCGTACGCTACATAGCGTGTAGTGTAAGCTACATGTTACTTCTAGATTTTTAATTAAGGTTGTTCTTGGTTGCACTAATTCCATGATATTCACCAAATTAGACTGATTAATAATGAAATTCAACAAATTTTCATGATATTTGGTGCAACCAAACATGACTTAAAGTAATAGAAAAGGGTAATTACTACGTATAAAGGAAAAAGAAAGAGCAACAAAACTAATTTAATACTATTACTTATATCATTTTACTAAAAGCATTAAATATTGAAAATAAAAAAAATGTAGCAAATCATCAAAAATATTATTTGATTTTAATGTTGTAATAAAAAATAACTTGTAATGTAAGGCATGTAGCATGTACCCTAGTTTATGTAGCATGTTGCGTATGCAAATTATCATGTAGCATAGGCTACATGTGACTTAAGCTATTTTCTTGAGCTACGTAGCGTTAAGGCTAAGCTACGCCACGTAGCGTAAGCTACGCGCTACATAGCGTAGCTATTTAAAACACTGGTCAGGACTCCATGGACAGTTCAGATTGATCAATTGGACCATCCAACTGAACAGATACAACTAGGAGCACAGGAGCATTCCTCTACATCGAGAGCCCTGCTTGTATTTCAGAAATGTCATTAACTTGAAACCAACAATGGGTTCTGTAAGCATGGAAATCATTGATAAATACTTGCAATGCTAATAAAGTAAATCGATTGCTAGGCTCACATGCATATAATGTAGACCATGCAAGTTTTGCACACAGGTATTAGATCCAAGCCATGCATCAGATGGTCCTACTGTGTATATGCCCAGTCCATTCATCAGGTGGACCACAGTTCACTAAACAAATAAACAGACTGGAAAAACTTGGGCAACTTTGTTTCTTTCAAGTCTGCCTGCCCTGTGCACCTGATGAGTAGGCCGCCTCATTCTTGGTCCACGGCATCTACATAGTGGGACCACCTTGTGGGCAGCTTGGATATTATTCCCATGTGCCACACTTGGAAATGTGGTGGGGTGTAGATGGGCTGCCTTATGCATGCACATAGGCTTAGCAAACCAGTAACACAAATGTATTAAATATAACAGAAAACTGACTCATGAGCATTAAAAAGAAGTCTCCTGAAGAACCAAAAAAAAAAACCTCTAATGATCCTCATACAGAAGGAATGCATACCATAAATTGCCTGGAAACATGATTCCATACTCCTGCTCTTGAATTTAAAATACACATGAGAGACTGCTCTTGAATTTAAAATACAGGTGGGAGAAACTAAGCGCCTAAAAAACTTCATCCACCTCCCTTTTCCCAATAGTGACAGCCTAATAAAGAATTGCAAAACTCATAAATATGCTACTTAAATGTAATATTATAGTAGAGGTTTAGCCAACCTACACATATATGCATGAGGCAGCACATCTGTATGTTACCACATGTGACCATGTGGCACATAGGTGCAAGATCCAACCCATCCATCGAGTTGTTCCCCCATCTGGATGCCCTGGGCCAAAAATCAGACTGCTATACTCCTCACATGAGCCACAATGTCATAAATAAATGGACGGATAAAAATGGGCAGCTTAGAAAAAAACTTGGCAAAATTTTCAGATGTCACACGGTGGCCCCCTGATTAGAAATGAATGCATTCGAGGGAACTTATCAAAAGCACCAATAGGTAATAAGATGGGGGAATGTAGACTTAGTTTGGTCATCTGCAATGGAGACCAAGAACCACATTAGGAGTTAGTTTGGTCATGTGCAATGGAGATCAAGAACCACATTAGGAGTTTGTGTAAGTTGAAGACTCTAAAAGGCAAGGGGAAGGCCCAAAAGGACGTGGATGGAGGTAGTAAGAAAATACCTTGATGACCTATTGTCTAAGGTATGGCCCTCGATATAGTGAATAGCATAACAGGATTCATGTAGCCAACCCTAATTATTTGGGCTTAGAAGAAGATGATGATGATGATGATACTGTGGCCCACCTGATCAGTGAACTGCACCGATGTTTAGGACCAGCGACATCTACACAGTGGACCACCTGATGGACAGCTGGATCCCTCACCAATGTGCCACGTCGGATTAGCAACCCTCAAAAGATAAGCCTCTTCAGAAACTATCATCAAGGCAACAGCATGGAAGATAAGCATTCACATTTACTAACTTCACAAGCGGCATGGACCGACATTGTTTGATAGGCAGTGTTAATTAAAGAGGAAATGATAGTTGGCAAGACTACCGAAGGTACCATTTTTTCAAAAGAAAAATCTTTACAATGAAACACTCAATCTATGTAAAATGCCTAATTTTTTTGTCAACCTAAAGTCATTTTTTTCCTGTCATTTCATTGATAACAAAATCTAAGAAGATAATTTACATCAACACGGAAACAATGAAAAATATAAGAAAGTTATTTGAATCCCAACCAACATGGACAGAGTCTAGAAACATAGTGATCCATCTGAAGCTCATTGGTCTCCATTTGAACATGATGGAAATAAATCTCTAGAGCTTCATTTATCTTATAAAAGCTTTCTGTGGGGGTGGGGTTTCTTGAAAGCATTTCGGAAGTCTCTGTGGGAGATTTGGCGTGTCGACAAAACTCTCTATCATTTATCTTGGTCTCCTTCTTTGCATTGGACCAGTGGTTGCACAATGGAAACAAATCACTACATCCCCATAGATCTCAGTAAAAGCTTTCTCATGTTGAGGAAAGCCTTTTAGATGCCTTTGTGGCCCAGTTAGGGTGACACCAAAGTTTTCTACCATCATATTTCTTGGTCTCCCTCTTTGCATTAATGGAGCAATAGTCCTCTAAAGAGGGCGTTTTGGGTTCCAGTCGCGGAAAGGAATCAAAAGAGGCTCGATTCTTGGAAGAGAATGTTGATTGAGAGGAAGAATTACGTTAATTGAAGTGGATATTACGAGTATATTAATTTGTTTCATGTCTCTCCTACCATCCTGAGGTTGTTAGAGATTTCTCAAAATGATTCAACGCAATTATGCATACCTCTCCAATTCTAAGGAGTCATCTGGGACTCTAAACCATCAGTTTAGTCATTAAGGGATCAGGCACAAAATGGCTTTAGAGATTTGGGGAGGAGCAACATAGTCTCTCAACACACATGATCAAAAGGAACTGTAGTAGCTCCTGAGCAGTTGGGATTGAGGCAGCAACTTGGGTTCGGATCAACCCAACCGACTGACCCAACCCAAGTTCAGGTGGGGTTGGGGTTGGAAAAGTCCAACCCGATTTTAAATCAGGTAGGGTTTGGGTTGAGCAAATTCAGGTCGGGTTAGGTTGGGGTGGGAATACTCACGTGCATATGGGTCGGTTTGGGCTAGTTTTGGTTGGTTTAGGGTGAGTATAGGGGAATTCGGGCTTGGAACCTCAAGTTGGAATCCGAGTTGGGTTGGGTCCTTTGAGGTTGGGTTGGGCTCAGGTTGACCCTCAAACCCAACCCAACCCACAGAAGTTGCACCTGTAGTTGGGATGCAAGAAACTCTAGTAGTGGAAGAAGGTAAATGTTGAGTGTGCAAACTAGAAGAGGGGGACTTCAGTGCAGGCAAGCCATCAAGCAGAGGATCATTTGAGGTGGTGAAGGCAATAGGATTCATTTAGTGAGGTTGTTTGGTCGGAGGGAAACATATTTCTGGGGTTGGTAATAGGATTCTCTTTGGGATGATGCTTAGTGAGGTGACGGTTCATAACCGAATAGATTTCCAAGGTTAGTGAGGCTTGTAGTCAACCCAATTAGTTCAGATAAGGCATAAATGATGACAATGATGACTGAAGCTTGTGGTCAATAGAGTTTTATTTGTGAATGTCTTGAATGTGGCATTCTAAGGGATTTGTGGAATTATGAGATCAAGAAGAGTCAATACCTTCTTGGTTCCATAGAATTAATTAAGATTCCTAGGTCAAGGCCTTGATAGAAGAATTTAGAAGCAAGTTTGGGCAATTCTATGATACAACATTTTATTGTGGTCAGATAACTGGTGAGTGGTAATGCAGGTTGCGATAGTAGTGTTTTATTCAATCATATATACTACCCTTATCATGCAAGATTTTTGTTGGTTGGCTTCTTTTGACAACATTGTAATGTGCAAAACATCTACAATATAGAGCTATTTAGCACCCCAATATGCAAGTCATGTGCAAGTAGGTAAAGGAAATAACTGACCATCTTCATCCCCTGTCTTCTGAGTGTGAGGTTTCTTCTTTTTTCTGTACAGCATGTGACATGGTGACCAGTGATGTCATGGAAGTTGTTTCTTGCTTTGGCTTCCTAGTGGGGTTCAGCTTCTTAAGCTATCATGCATCCTAATGGTGATTTGGGGTCTCTACGGAAGAGTAGAAGAATAGAGCCGTCAAAATTATGGGGTTAGATGTTATGATGGCTCCCCAAGAGGATTAAAAGGTCTTTTATGGCTTAGACTCTTGTTCAGAAGATTTTCTTCAATTAGAGTTGATGATCTTCTCAGAGAATAGACGGTAATTGCATTAGTTCACTTTAGAGGTGGAATGCCAAATAAAGGGGTTGCTAACTTGAATTTTGGCAGAAGATCGTTGGGTAATCTTGGTCCTTCATTCCTAGAGATCTTACTATGGCTGGTAATGGATCAGGTGGGCCCACAGGTTGGCCAATCCAACCCACTTCTTAGTTGGTTTCATGTTGCACTTGACAGCTCATGGGTGGGGTTCAGCCTAAAAAATGATGCCCAACAAGTAAAGGGATCAGTCCCAGGTCGATCTGACCAACCCGGCCCACTTATAAATAGCAATAGAATTAATTAATCTCCAATCCTCTTCAATAATTAATGGACCTGAAAAGATGGCTATTAAGTAAATGAGTTGAGTCAAGTGGAGCTGAGCTACATGCTCTATTGAAGCATTTGAAGCTGTTTCATCATTCATTATGCGATTTGTCGGCTGCTAAATGTGACTTGCTCAACATTATCCCTTGGACAAGTAGGCATGATCCTTTTTCTGGAGATTGACAAATTATATGGAGGAGATCCATAAACTTAGATGGTCAATGGAGTTTTTTTTTTTTTTTTTAATTTCATTTATTATTATTATTATTATTATTATTATTTTACATTCATATGTAGATCAAGGAGAGTCAGGGACCCATTGAAACACATGGAAAAAACTTCAGGAGGAATTGTTCAAGTGCCAATCCCAATGAGTCAAAAGTAATAACATGAGAAGTCTTCATAAACATCAAAAGATAAATAAATAAATGAATGAAATTAACAACGAAGAAGAAGATGTCTCAATAGACTTTTTGACAATGTCTCTCATAGCATCTAAAGTGTGCCCAATTCATCCCCATCTAAACCATTTCATCCTATTAATTGGCTTTAAGTATGTCTAAACATCTAACTTTATGTTCATCATACATAGAACACAAAGTTCATCTCCTTGTTTACAAGCATACCTCTCCTCCACAGATTTCACACATTGGTGATGTTTCTATTAGTACCAGTCAATGCTCCATCGTCCTTTTTTTTTTCTAATGTTCCAAGCAATTGGCTAAGGTGAATCTATAACCACATGAAGGTGACAGGTAGTGGGCCCCATTTGGTCCCACCACGTCCTAAAAAGTCAAAGAAAGGGGACCTGCTTGCATGGATGATGATACAGTTTACCAAAAGTGAAATGTCGCTACAGCGATTAAAAAAAGGTGAACTGTTTCAGTTCCCATTGATCCCGGATATGGTTTCTTGTGAGAGGATGACTAGGGTCTCAAATCCCACTCAAGGTTCAAAATATCAGCATCTATTTTACTCTATGGTATGGGGAATATATTGTAATAAATTCATCTGGTGATATGATACAAATGTCCATATCACAATGTACGTATGCATTGAGAAATAATATTTGTATCTGTTTCCATCATTGATACATTCCAATCTATTGCACTGTATGGAGAATGTATTGCAATAAATCCATCTAGTGATATGCTACAGCTTACAAATGTCCATACCACAATACAAATATGTATTGGAAAATAATGTTTGTATCTGCTTGCACAATTGATACATTCCAAAACAATTGCATACGTTCCTCCCAAGATAATTTTGTTGGAATTCGATATAACAGATGGTACCATACGGTATTAACGATTGATGAGAACATCAGTGGTGCACCCTTTAGAGTGTATCAGAGGAGGAGGCGACGCCGACAGAGTATCGGAGCAGAGGAGTTGATGTGGATGGAAGCCAGGGCTCATCAGACCCATTTTCTAACGCACTATGAGTATGCAAGTAGCAGGACTGCAAGAGCATCATGACCGCAGGACCGTGGAGCGGATTTAGTTGTTAGGCATTTTTCTGTTCTTTTTTCTTGTTTTTAGGCACTTGGTGTTGTTGTTTAGTTTTAGATGTTTTTTTGTTCTTTTTTTTTGTTTTTAGGCACTTTAGTATTTTCATGTTTTATATATATTTGTGAGAAACCCTAATTTTATTTATTAGTGAATGAATGAAAAAATGGATGTTTTCTTTCTCTTTTACCAAAGAGACTAGGGTTTTAGGATTGGCCCTCGGGTGTTGAGGATTCCACCTCGGATTTCGTGTTCCTTTCTTCTTAAATCTTTAAGGTGCGTGAGAAGGTAACCCATGCTTCTTTCATCTTGAACTCTCCTATTCCTATTCATTATTTCCTTCTTCCCTACATCTTCCCCTTTTGATATGAACGGTAGAAGATGGATGACTACTACTAGTCCCGAGAATCGTATTCAAACATGAATGTGGCTGGTTTATGCTAGATTTAGAGAGATCCTCATATCCCTAGGTCCTCCCTTTTGTTGTTTATGTGATTTTATGCTAAGGGGTATGATCCTAACGGGTTGATTTCATCTCCTTGTTGAAGTTTGCTTATTCCCTTTGATTGGAGGTAGTTAGTTGATTAATTTTATTGCTTGAATCTCTTCAACCTGATTATACAAGCATTCAGAGTTAAGTCATCACATGCCCCTGCATCAGGGCTGTATCATATTCATACATCAACAAAGCCAATCCGAACCTCTTACTTCCCAACACGTGCGAAAGACACGTACATAATCAGGCCCACTCGAATGTTCCAAGTCAAAGGCACATATTGGGAGAGCACGAGTAGCCATTGCATTTCGCTTCCCCATTAGCAATCCAAGGATGAGTGCCTACTTTAGCTTAACAGACCACATTTCTCCAACAGTAAATAGCAATCCAAAGTCTAGTAACAATTTAAAACCAATATCCAATCATAACAGAATTAAATAAGCAACATAAAAGGAAATGAAGATGCTTACCTTCTCGAATTTCAATTTCACTGGACTGTGGAACAACAGCATCATCAAACCTTCCCTCGGAACATGAGAAAAAGATTGGAAAAAAAAAAACAAAGAAAAAAGAAAAAAAGAAAAACAAAAGACAGGAGCAATTCAAGAATCAGGGAGAGATTGTGGAGGAGGGGAAGAGGGATCTTCTAGAATCTCTCTCTTCCTCTTTTCCATTTCGTATTTGAGTAGCCTCTCCTTCATCTTCTCCTGCATATTATAACCAAAGCAATTAGAAACAAAGCAAAATAACAGACAATCCTGTGGTCCTAGCCAGTGTTCCAAATGTCAGCGATATTATCGGCATTGCTAAGTTAGTGATACCGAAATTGCTGGAAGTTTAAAAATTTCCAAATATCGCCAATATTTTTTTTATCATATTGGTGATATTTGGAGATATTACTGATACTAGTGATATCTTGAGAAGAGTCCCTTATAAAAGTTCCCTGGTATTGGTAATACCATCAATAATATCCTCGATACTAGGAAAACATTCGCAAATATGCGGAAATTATAGAAAATTAGAAAAATTTTCAAACCCAAAAAATCTCCATCTTTGGGGATTTTTTTTTTTTGTTGTTCCTTCGGTGATTTTCATCACTCTTGGTTTTTATTGAATCAAAGTTTGGATTTGGGGAGAAATCTTGACTAGAAATGAAGACAGGTTGGAACTCAAAGGTGATGAAAAATCCATCTATAAATTTTTTCTTTCAATGTTAGCACAAATTGCAATGGAAAGTCATGTCAATGCACATGGATGTGTAGCGAAAAAAATAACATGTGAGTGAAAAATGGGGAAAATGAAATCCTAATCTTCCATTCTTGTATTGAAAAATGTGTTTTTGATTATTAATTAATGTGAAAGATTTATATATTAATGTGTTGGCCAATCTATTGATTGGGTACAAATTTTATACTTCTATTTTATATTGATTTTTTCAACAATATATGGTTAGGTTCCTATAAAATGGTTAGGTTGTGTGTGTGTGCGCGCGCGCGCGCGTGTAATCCTGTGTCTTTTAACATCTCCTGAAGTTTCACCGCAGCCCAATTGATCCTGTGGACAGTCCATCAGTTCCAGAACAAATGTCATGGACCACCATGAAAAAAGAACACTGATTGGACAATTCCAACCACCTGATCAATACCCTACAAGATGGACAGTTATGATTGTTAATGGAAAAAAGGACAAATCAACAATTTGAACCATCCATCTGGTGGGCTCATCGTTGATTGCTTTTATTTCCAGAGAATCCCACCGATCAAATGATCGTTGCATCTGACCCATGGATTAAAAACAGAACTCTCGAGAAATAGGATCATCGAATCAACCCGATTCTTTCACGGAAGCACAGAAAGTCTGAGCAGGAGCGAATGAACGGTCCAGATCAATTGATCGAAGTGTCAACTTGACACAAAGAAAACAGGAGCACATGATTATTTCTAAAATACATATAGGGTTGAAAAAAATGCTGAGGGAATTATCAGCACCCATGATAATTGATAAATACGCCCATCCTATCTGTGTTTCGGGCAATGTAACAGTATAGAGTTGCAACATTGTATAACGAAAAGCGAAAAAGGAAGGGCCTGTCTATCAATGAGAGAGGGTGTAAATAGCAGGAAGGAAGGAGGGAGAGAGTATTGGGGGTTGGATTGAGACCTTGTAGCTGGTTTCGAGCTGGTGCATAACGTAGAAGCCGAGGACGCCCCCCAGGATCGTACCTGTTATGATCCTGATATACCCCCACCGCGCCGAACTCGCCATCTCTCTCTCTCTCTCTCTCTCTCTCTCTCTCTCCTATTCTAATTTCAGGAGTCCTCTTTTCACTGTTGTCCAGTCGGGTTTACTCTTTAACCCGCAGTCCTCCAGCTTTTCATGGTTTGACTCGTCCGAGTCGTATCCGACTCGCCCAAATGGATTCGGATTCGATTCGGATTCGGTTTCGGTTGTGGATGGGTCAAGCCAGTACCACCAATCAATGGTCAGCTCGGAGTCGGGCCGCAGGTCAATTAACCCAACCTGCTTTTCAGGTGGATTCGGGCCAAGTTAAATGGGTTGGGCTTGGGTTGAACATTAATCGCCTGGCCCTGCCGATATATGTTATCCATGGGTTGAGCCAGATGGCCCGATTCAACCCATCCTAACCCAAAACCTGAAACAAAATAAAGGGAACATACATATACATATACATACAGGCATATACACATACATTTATGTGTGTGTACATATACATATGTGTATGTTGATCTAACCCAATACGAGGTGGGCTTGAGCATGTCAAGTAGGCCTGTGAATCCACTTAAGCCTGAGGGGCCGTTTGGCACCATGGATTTGGGGGGATTTCAGGGGGTTTCAAATTCCCTGGTGTCTTTGGCACATAAAGCAAATGGGGGTTTCAAATCTAAGGTGGAAGCATGGATTACATCTAAAATCCTTCCAAGAGTCATATGTGTAACATGTGTGTCACTAGGGTACTAATCTATTAGGCACATGGCCCACTAATGATATCCCAAAACAATTAGATTATCAACTGCATCGCTCAAATTAGTTTAATAGGATGATATGCGCCGTCCAAACATTGTCCATGTAAATCAACGGTTAAAAATTGTTGGTTAAACACTCAGATGTAATCTGGTGCATGTGGCCCATCTGAAACTCAGAATTTCATCATTTTTTGCCAAAGTATACATTTCAACGGGCTTATTACAACTATTGTGTCAAACATTACATACATACACTAGTCAGGGATATTAAAATTGATTTAGTAATTAAATTCAACCCCCGTAAATATCCAAGGGATTCTAAATCTAGAGTGTCAAACATGACCAGGGCATTCCAAATCCAAGGGGTTTCAAATCCACGCTCCAAAAAGACCCTGAATTTAAGGCCTGATTGATAAATGTGTTGGGTCTGGACTTGAGTTTTCCAAGAACTTTGTAGACATGGTAAGGAAAGTTATTACCGGTGGGGTTGCATCTAAGATTGACGGTCCAAATACTAAACAGATTGGGACAATGGTTAGGGCTGATTAAAATTCGGACCATTTGAAGCCCAGGCCAAACCTAGCCTGGAAACAGAATCTTGCCACTCTAGGCTTGGCCCTGGCTTTCGGCCTTTGCGAAACTCAAGGACCATTTATGGATTTCATAGGCCATATTTGGGTCCCAAAGTCAAGCCCAGTCATAAACAAGCTGGGTCGATGACCATGTCATATAATTGATCAATAAAGAGACTGAGCTCGTGGATTGACGCAATGCACGGAACTGATATCTATACTAAACCAGATTGACACTGTGCACATCCATTTTCCTTTTTTTTTAATTGGAATAATATGCTTTTATTTCCAAAAATGGTTTTTTAAATATTAGGAAATATTAGGTTTTTTAAATGACAAGGACAATAAGGGCCCGTTTGGATACTACCAAACGGTTACTTTTTGACTGAACGGTTACTCTTTAAATGACAAGGACAATGGTTTTTTAAAATGGTGTTAGAAAATATTAGGTTTTTTAAATGACAAGGACAATAAGGGCTCGTTTGGATACTACCAAATAAGTTACTTTTTGACTGAACTTAAGAGGTTAAGTTACTTTTGGCACTTAAGTTCGTTTGGTAAGTATAATTGAAAAGTAACATATCTCTTAAAAATTAATTATCTTAATAAGTATTTTTTTTAGCTTTTTGACTATTGGCTTTTCTACTTATCTTTCTCATGCCATGCTTTTGCTCCCCGTTTTATTTTATTTTTTGGGTTAGTACACACCCACACTGTTAGTCACCCTCCAATGTTAATTAACCACCCTCCAATTTGGCTTTTCTACTTATCTCTTGCGGGTCACACTACATATCAAAGTTCTCTCTCAGGGTTCACTCAATTGCTGCTCCCGCATACCGTCCATATCAAAGGAGGCCCCACATGATGGACTGTCCCATCAAAGTTGAGGCTCACACAGTGGACGGCCCACATCAAAGATGAGCCTTACATTAATTGGTGCAGGATCCAATCCAAATTAGGTTGATTTGATCTTCTACATCTTTCTCAAAAATGGTTCTAGTCCACTCACCATGTGGACCGACTATTGAGAACAAGTGAATGGGTTAGAAAACTTCAGCCAAGTCTTCCAGAGCCGTACATTTGTTTTGCAGAGTGTGGCCCACCTGGCCAGTGGATCAACTCGATTCTTGTGCCAAGGCATCCATATAATGGTCCCATTCTGATGGATGGAATGTATCTCAGACCAATCGGTGCTATGCTAGCACATGCATGGCATGTACATGAGCTTTATTGCACACACGTGGGATTAGAAAAGCTTCTGTTAGGAAAACTGCCTCAACGCTTGGCTTTTTCTTTTCATGTCAATATGTTGCTTATTATATGTAGATTTGAAATTTTCTTTCTTATCCATGTGTTATTATCAAACATACTTATTTACTTATTGACTGATAAGTATGTTGTTTACCAAACATATTTATCTGCTTAATATAATAAGTAACTTATCTAATAAGTAGCTTAAGTAACTTACAATCCAAACGGGCTCTAAAAGTTTTCAAAAACAAGATTTTAAATTTTATGGCCTTATTAGGACTTTTGTTCAGATATATTCTAGTTTTTAAAAGGAAAAGACACATACTATAGTTAGGATTACCTTAATTAATGTCCTCCAAATATAATCTTAATGTTGTTCTTTTACCTAGAAAGTTTCTCCCCGATTAATCCTAAAAGTAAAAAGGATGAGAGCCACACCTCGCCTCTTGGAGTGGGCTTAAGAGAGACATGCAGAGTTATCTAAACAAGTGAACCCCCATACATCCCACATGTGTGATAAAGGGAGGGAGGCTATGTGGGCTCCATTGTGATGTGTGTTGGGCAACCATATTATCAATTAGATGCATCCTTCCATGGTGAGACATAGGCTTAAAAATCAAGCCAATCCATGATTTACGTGGGCCACACCATAGACAATAGTTGAGAGTGGATGCCCACCCATTAAAACCTTCTTAATTGTTTATAGGACTCACTAAGATGCAGTTTAGACATCTAACCCATCCATTATTTGTGTCTCACTTGGATGAGGGGTCACACTAAATTTCAGGTTATTCAAAAACTCGAGTGGACCCCCACCAATTGCTTTTAGATGTTTTAGGCATAACTTTACATAGTTTTACATTGTGTGGTCCACTTATTGTTGCCAATTCAATCAAACACAAGGCCACATGTGTGAACGAGGGCCTATATTCGGATTTCATGTGTGGGTATGATGTGCGAATGTGTCAGAGTATACTCGACTCAATGTTTGATTGAACCACTAGTGTTCTCTACGTTGAGTCAGGTTGATTAGAGACTGGACGTAGTGATCCAGCTATCCTCTCAACCATCGATTGTGCTTAGTGTTCAGGCAATTTGTGAAAGGGTAGAGATTAACCCTTCTCTATGAATTATTTTTTATTTGTGTTGATGAACTTGTATCTATCGACTTAAGGACTTGTTCTTTCACCAGTACTTTAGCTTAATATTTATCAAAAGAATAGAGACAAACAGATAAATAGAAGAAAAACTAAACGCTACTAATTTTATTAATATTTAAATGTATGACCCATTACAATTGACAATGTATCAAACAACCAAAGAAATAAACAAAAGATAAATACATGATTTGTCTATTATAACAAACGATCGAGACAAATAGTCAACAGGAAGTGACTGAACAATTGTGATTGTCTAAATTGAAACTCAGACGATCATGTTCCAACAACTTAAGATTACAAATACTCCTATGGTATTGTAGTGGAACTTGTTAAGCAGTAGTAATCTATGCCAGAAATAAGCTAGCCTATACTAGGATAAAAGAAAGATAAATTGAAAGGTAAATTGAAAAGTAGATAGATGTATTTGGTATAGGACTCAAGTTATTCTTTGTGTGCTCCTTTTATAGTTTGTCAAAGTACTAAAACCCTTACTAGGTTTCGTTGATAATCTTAGATTCTCCACATATTTGACTTGTATTGGAAATGAAGGACTTAAGTTAAATATGAAATTGCCGACTTCTCGAATCTTCTTCTCGTAATTGATTCCACTACGGAGATCTTCGTGGCCTACTAATCGAGTTCGAGGAGCCTCTTGATCCCTCTACTAAAGACAATTAGACTAAGATTATGGACCCATCAAGGAAATCTAGGTCGATCCTAGACCTAAAGTTGATCACGTTCATGCATCTATAAGACCCAATCGAACTACCTCTTGCATTTGATCTTGGGTTATCATTCCTTAATAGTTTGGAGTGCTGGAATGGATATGTGGGCAGGATTCGTTATATCTTAATCTCTCAAACTCTTTATCCAAATCAAATCATAACCCCAAGCTCGAATAATTAGTTGAGATATCTGGATGTCTGCCCCTTCTGGTCGAGGTGTTGGACGGTCCAGATCATCCTGATATTGATATGTTATTGGATAGATCAAATACTTCATTGAGGGCTCCCATTCTTTTATTTTCATTTGTTGTACGGGACGTGGGTCTAATCTAAGCACTGCTCATTTCCTTCTAGCTTGGGTCTGAACCATAGTCAGATTTACTTGGATATTGGTCTGATCTCCAAATTCGAAACCTTCTCAAACACTGCAAACTTTTCGAATGTCTTTAAGAAAATCTCCCATTTTGGAATGATTGTAAGAGACGGCTTCACCGAGTGTATCATAGCTAGGCATATGATAAGATCTGTTCTCTCAATAGGCCTTTTTATAGATTGTTAGGTACACTGCTTCATTAATGGGTATGTTAATCATGTCATCTGTTAGTTTGCTCCTCTAAAAGTGCACGTAAGGGTATGTGCCTTCGCATTAATAATGGACTATGTAACACGAAAGGAAGATCAAGCAAAGATACTCCCGAGTGAAAGGAAGATCAAGCAAAGTTACTCCTAGGTGTGAGTGGATTTCTGCCCATAGTATTAATCCCATAGTGTCAACACGTGGCAGCTTTTCATTGGTCCATGTCGAGGCGCCGAAAATGAGCGTAAACACCACTCACGGCGGATTTTTGGAACATCCCATAACTTAGAGGGGAACACCAAATGCATGGCATGCATTTCCAACAAGCATCATTGTGGCGCCATAGAGCTTGACTTCACAGGAAAAGGTTGCGTGTGTAATGGTATATTGCCAACGAATCCGAATCCTCTGTTGTCACCGAGCAGGGAAATCGTGCTTTTCACTGTTAGCTGGCCCAATCAAAGAGGCAGCAGCAGAGGTTCTCTGCTCGATGAGAACAGAGGATCAATATTCATTGCCAACAACCGCAACAGACATCTATACGAGAAAACATGAGGCCAGCTCAGGTGGGCCCAAAGTGATGTGTTTCCAAAATCCACTCCAACCATTGGGTGTGGAGCAGAAATTTAGCAGCAGGGCTAAACAAACCCAGAGAGATTCGTGATTGAGGTGGGCAAGGTTAAGACAAACAGTTGGAAGGGAACGACGCTTACCCTTTATTTTTTTTTTACATATTTATGCACATTCTGCTACAACCATTAGTTGCGTCAACCCTTGTTATGCCTAGCAACCAAAACTCTGGCTGACTAAGGCCAAGCAAAAGCAAACAGTTTGGAGAGGAATGTCCACCGTTGAATTTTAACATAGCCGACAGTGTTGTTCATGTGAAATCCACCTCAACCATTAGATGTCCTGTGAAAAGCTACGTTTGGGGCCCAAAACTTAAGCCCGTACGTTCCGGGCGAACACAAGGTCTAGCAATTAGCTTGGGTGGCCACTAGGCTTCTGGACCTGATGCACCACATTCTGGCCACGGTCCTGAACTTGGCATCCGCAGCGTGCTTATGACCCTTTTTTTCCAATAACATTTTTTTAGTAGAGCCGTGGTGGAGCCCGGTCCATTCATGGCCGTTCATCAGAATCGATTATGGTGAGTGAGTTTAGGCCAGGGCTGATAGAACCAGGGCCCAGCCCTTCTTTAAGAAATTCAGGCTGGGCTGACGAATATCTAGATAAATGGGCCTGGGCCAAAGTTCTGTTTGGGCCTCAAAGCAATATGATGTTCTGCTTCAGGCCTGAAATCGAATGGTAAAATACAAACGGTCAGACCGTATTGTGAGAAAGGGAGAATTATGATAATGGCCCAACATAACAACTGTTCTTGATCTGTCCACTCATCGGGGTCAGGCACATGCGTGTTGAATGTAGGTTGTTCCTATTTTAAAACTGGCTTGGGCTGGCCAAGCTGGCCCCAGCCCAATTACATCCTGCTTAGAGCTGGACCACTGCTGGCAAGTCCATGCACTGGACCCCATCTGTTACGTGCATACAAGATCTGAGCCATTCATCATGTCAGGCACCCAATAACCGTTCTCGGACCAGATATCAGGTCAATTCACCTATCAACAGGGAGAATGTTACTCAATGTACACGTGTAGCCCGCCAATCGGTAGACCAGCTGGATTTTTTGGGCCAATGCATGCGCGTGTGGTGGGCCGGCCTAATGAATGGCTCAGTCTGGCATATGTGTGCCAGGTTTGCATTGTATACAATGGTCCGGTAGATAATTTATGTCCATACAAGTGCATCCGATGGAGTGGATGGTCTATGCACCAAAAATCACGTGGAACGGAAGATGCTGTCCGTTGATTCCTTCGCTGGTTTTGGTTGAATGTGGACCCTTGATGCATTAGCTTTTCTAACCATCTATTTTCTGGACCATTGGATGGCTCTGGGCATGATTTTTTAGGTCGATTGAGTGATCGGACCGCATCTGGACCTGGGCTGACAATGGGCGGATTTGGGTTGGGCTGTGTGAGGCCTAACCCCAGCCCAAGCCCAACCCCGAAAATTGCTTGGCCCGACCCAACCCATAAATTGAAATAATCCCTATTTCCCACTTCAACCTTCGATCTATCCATTGATCAAGTCGACCACATATGCACTAAGAAGTATACATTTTTCAGGGACAGGAATGAAACCAACGGTCTACATTTAAATGGATTGATAGCCTAACTGACTATTGGAATGGCATATTCGTTGGATATAAAGCTTGAGTAGCACAAACTTTTGAATAGGCCAGGCCCGTATATTTCAGAATTTGATCCAGTGACAAAAGTGGGCACAGCCCATTGTCAGCCCTACATCACAGGATCCATGGTTCACTAATCTAGACCTTTGATTTGGTAGGTGCCGAGGTAGATGGGGATGCCATGAAGATCTTCTGGATTGAAACATCCTAGCCCTTTGATTGGTGGCCTACAAATACTTCCATACAACCGTCAACATTCAATTCGAAAAGCCAAAGATCGAAAGATCACGATCATTCAAGTGTGAGAGATTCTGAAGAATCGTCATCCACATATTGGCTTATCAAATCAACGGTTTGATCGACCATATCATTCCTGGAAGGAAAATTGTACGGAAAAAAGGTGGGGGCTCAGCTCAGCTGTCCAACCTGCCGTTTGATTTTCTTTCCATCTTTGATTGGTTAGTACTGTAAAGAATCCGGACCGTCCAATCAGTGGAGTGCCCTCTTGGATGAGGCATTGCCAAATAAATCGCACCAATTAAAACCTCGGGGCCATCCATCCCATTTAAATTCAAGGTTCGATCCTAACCATCCATTAGGTGACCGTCGAGTGGTCAGATAAATTGAAAAATGATCAACTATGAATCCGACGAACAAATGTCCACTAAATGAATCTGATTGTGGGCCTATGCCCCACCTACAGTAGGGCCTAAGATTGAGATGGTTTGGATTGAGGGACACAAGTGCCAAATAGGACACCCATACTCTGCCAAAACGTGAGGGGAAAATACTTTGATACTCTGGCAGAGTGTGATTCATACACGGCCACTTAGAAATTATATAGAAATTGCACACCTGGCATTCAAGTAATTCAAATTATTAGAGCTTTGCTAAGTACAATCCAGCTGATTCACAATCTACCACATGTGCCAGTCATGGCATATAGGTGAAATATCAAGCCATCCATCAGGTGGACCTCATCGGGTAGATTTTACTGCCGAATTAGATAAAGGTGGTCCATTCAGTTGGTGTACCATGATATTAGAAATTAATTGACTAGGTAGAAACCTTAGGTTAATTTTTTTTTCATAAGTGTACATTTTTTCAATTGTAGCCCACCTAACTAGTGGATGTACTTGACCCTTGAGATAAGGAATCCAAATAATGGTACCCTTATGATGGCCTTCTGTCATATACTGTGCCATGTGGGCTCAAAGCTTGTTTGATTATGACGTATTGGTGGACTTTTATTGGGTGGTTAAAAACAAAAAAAATAAATACTATTAAAAATTACCTACTTAACATAGGATTTACATTTTGGTATTTTTAAAAAAAGTTTCCAATAAGCTACCTATTAATTTAAGTAATTATCATTATCGTTGACATGCTGTGAGCAAAGGGGGAAATTCACCCCAGCCATCCTGACATTAAGCTTATGGACTAAAAATCAGCCACATCCATGATTTGGATGGACCATTGTATATTTCTCCTTGGTGTGGCATCTAATGGTTGGAGTTCATTTTATATGATCATCACATTGGTCCTGTACATATCTTGAATCATGTGTTGGTCTAATGTTTTGGCCATGCTACTAACATGAGATTACATGTCTAACCATTAGAGTGAATCTCACGGACACATCATGGTGGGCCCCACTAAAAATCAAAGGTAGGCTTCCCCTAAAGTTCATTTTTAATATATCAGTGGAAATCTAGGAACAGCTAGGAGAGTCTCACCAAGGGTGCACATGGTTCGGTTCGGTTTAGTTTTGGGGTGAAACTGGAACTGAACCATTCTCAACGGTTCTAGAAAAATCAAAATCGGCACCAAACCGCTTACACCTTAGAATTGAATCGGAATCTGACCATTAAAACCAATTCGATTTCGGTTCAGTTTTATGGTTATGGGTTTTTTATAATCCAGCCTAATTGTATGGTTTGTTTTTATAATCTAGCCTAATTGTATGGTTTGTTTTTATAATCCAGCTCAATTGTCTAGTTGAGAGAGAAAGAGAGAGATGAGAATGAGTTGAGGGGGTTGGGGCGGCGTGACTTGCTTAAGAGACAGAAAGAGAGGTCACAAAAGGGGGGGGGGGGGGGGGGGGGGGGGCGCGTAAACAAAGATTAGGGTTTTTTGTTTTTTTAGTATTTTTATGTTTTAAAAAAATTAAATTTAAATATTTATTGGCTGAGGGCTCCGATTCCAAGTTTGGTTCCAGTGTTTTGGTTTTTATGGTTCGATTTCACAATTTTATGCTATGGTTTCCATGATTCGGTTATGTGGTCCGGTTCCATGATTTGGTTTTATGATCTGGTTCATGATCTGATTTGGTTTTACAGGACCCCAAGTTGAACCGAACCGAACCGAACCGAATTAACAAGTTCTTTGATTTTCAGAACTAGAGTCGAAACCGATACGCTTTAGAATAGGACCAAACCGTGTAGTTTGGGCAGTTCCAGTCCAGTTTACCGATTCCACTAGTTCCATGTGCACCCCTAAGTCCCACCATAATGTGAATGTAAAATTCACTCCCATCATTAGATGGGTAATTCCACGTTAGGACCAGGCTTAAAAATCAGGCTACATGTGATTCAAGTGTACTACCCAAAAGGAAACTACTGGGAGAAGGACTCGACCCTCGATTGTTATAGGGGCAACTGTGATGATTATAAGAAATTCACAAAAACCTATTAAATGCCACACCAAAATTTAGGGCTAGAGTAGAAAAATTAGGCCCATATGTGATTCGTGTGGGCCACACTAAGGAAATAGTTTGCATCGGTGTGCAGTGCCTTGAGCACATACAGTTCCCAATTGTGTGGTCACCTGAATCATGGATGGGTGTGATTTTTGTCCCTGAGCACATGGGGGTGAAGCTCCAGCGGTCAGAGCAAACGTCGCATCAGAGTCACGGCGGAGTCACCACCACCCTTTTTTACCCAACTTCCAAAAGAAATGTGAGGAAAGTTTCTCCAATGAAAAGTACTAATACATTAATAGGATAGCTTATTGAAAAATTCTTAATAAAAAATCATTCTACGGTTCTATTTCAACAAAAAAATGTACATGATTCAAGGTTAGGAATGCAATAAAAACTTTTATACTCTACTAGAGTATGATGCATGTTACACCATCACTTCAAAAATATGTATTGCATGCATATAGGTTAATTTAAATTGTTCCCAAGTTTAGATGTATCATGAACCCAAGATTGCAATCATTGATTATCTGACCATTGGAATGGTGGACATTTCTTTGGATGGCTAAAAATGAAAAAAAGAAATTCCAATGTTCCTGTTTCAACAAATGAGCATCCATGAATTAGAGGTCAAGATTATTCAAATAATTTGATTTAGGAAATGTGATTGATTGACGGTGGGTTCCACAACTTTAATGTAAGTTAACGTACAGCCTATGTTCTTGTACATTAGGCATCATCCACTGCCTAAGTTTCAAATCATTTCTCTGTAATAGGGTACAACAATAATACAAGCATGGCATTACAAATTTTGATCGGGCACGGGCTGTTGTTAGAAATGAGTGAAGTAACAACCTGAAATCTTTAAAAAACGATTTGCAGTGGACTCACATACGACAATAGCTTCTCATCCAGTCAAATTCTGGCAATTAGTGCTTGTACTAACATTAGCCAGGGAAATACAGGACTTAATCCTGGTAATCTTTAAAACCCGATTTGCAGTGGACTATATATGACAATAGCTTGTCATCTACTCAAATTTTGGCACATAATGTTTGTACTAATGTTAGCCTAGGAAGAGCAGTACATAATCCATGTAATTTTTAAAGCACGCTTTGCAATGGACTCATCTATGACAATAACTTGTCATTCAAAGCACATATAGCTTGTACTAATAATGATAGCTTGGGAAGGGTAGTACATAATCCACATAATTTTTAAAGCACTATTTGCAGTAGACTCATCTATGACTGTAACTTGCCATCCAATCAAATTCCGGCACATAGTGCTTGTACTAACATTAGCTAGGGAAGAATAGTACATAATCCTTGTAATCTTTCAAACGCAATTTGCAGTGGACTCATCTATGACAATAGCTTGTTATCCAATCAAATTCTGACACATAGTTCTTGTACTAATGTTAGCTTGGGAAGAGCAATACATAATCCGTATAATTTTTAAAGCATGATTTGCAATAGACTCATCTATGACAATAGCTTGTCATTCAATCAAATTCTGGCACGTATAGCTTGTGTTAATGTTAGCCTGGGAAGAGCAGTACATAATTCACATTTTTCAAAGCACGGTCTGCAGAGGACTTATCTATGACGATAGCTTGTCACCCAATCAAATTTTGGCACATAGTGCTTGTATTAATGCTAGCTTGGGAAGAGCAATAAATATACCGAATAATTTTTAAAGCATGATTTGCAATGGACTCATTTATGATAATAGCTTGTCATTCAATCAAATTCTGGCACATATAGCTTGTGCTAATGTTAGCCCGAAAAGAGCAGTAAATAATCCACATTTTTTAAAGCACGATTTGTAGTGGACTCATATATGACAATAACTTGTCATCCAATCAAATTCCTCCACATAGTGCTGGTACCAACCAATAAGAGCAGCACCAAATCCTTGTCCTTTTTTATGGATGTAAATTGCTTGGTGAATTGAATCAGTGATGACATGATGTAATGTGATGTGATGTGATTTGATTTGATTGGCATCTTAATGTAATTTAATTGGGCAGATGCCACTACTGGGAAAGGTCCTGCAAAGGGATACCGATTGGGTATTAGCCTCGCGGGACTAAGCTTGGGAAGAACAGTTATGTTAGATGCTTTGTGGGGGTGAGCATGATATTTATGTTTTATTTAACCTGTCCTTTAAAGTTGAGAGATAATTTAATTAAGGCATGAGCCCAAAAAGAAGTTGGACCAAAGGCTCAAGTGGACCACACCACACGTAGCAATAGATATTGAATAAGGTCATGTGGACTGATATAAAGGAAAAACATAAGTATCTGCTTGATCCAAAACTTCAACGGGCCTTAGGAATATGCCTCATTTTTGGGCTCATGCTCTAAAATGATCCTTCCAAATAGGTGAACGCTGTGGATAAAAAATATATGTCAGAATGGGCCCCTCGGAGCCCTCACAAGACTATCTAATCCGCATCCCTCCAAAAGCAGTTTGAATGGGAAGTGGATTGCCTGGTGTGCCACGTTGGCATGTGGGTGCAACCATAATTTATATGTTATAACCACTACCCTGTCTATTCATTTTGCAATATCATTTTAGGGCATTGCCCAACAAATGAGGCAGATTTAAAGCTTAAGTGGACCATGCCACGGAAAATGGGTGTTGATCACCTATCATTGAAAACTTTTTAAGGGCCGCAGAAGATCTTGATCAAGCTGATTTTTGTGTTTTCCCTTCATCTAGATATATGTGACGTATTGAACAGTTTAGATGGAAAATAAACATCATGGTGAGCGTTAGGAAGGTTTCAATGGTGGTCATCAGTCCTAATGTGGTCCACTTGAGCTTTGGATTTACCTCATTTTTTGTCCCGTGCCTTAAATTGACCTCTCAAAATGAATGGTCGGTGTGGATATAACACATACACTAAGGTGGGGCTCACAGAACTTGGTGACCTCAACACACCTGTGAAAGTATAGTTTGAACATTCGGCCACATGGGTGACCGGTTGACGAGTAGGACCGGCAATCCGGTTTATTCCTCCGAGGTGAATTCCAAGGGGTGGGATTTGGACCGTTTGGTACAGCCCTCATTAACTAATTCGGTACAGAGGTGGGGCCCATTGATAAAAACGAGGAAGCCCCAACTGGGTTCAGATGTGTTATGCATCCGAGATATATATGAGGTTGGTCTCCATCGTTTCACGGGTGCATCTTCCATGGCCCACCCTCCAAAAGAGGTAGCTCCCCCGCTGTACCTGATTTGGTGCTCCGTACTCTTGCAGGCTCCAGCACACCTGTTCTCTTCATACAGCTTTTTTCTGACACATGCTAAAATAGGGAGTAAGAAATTTGATACTCTGGCCGAGTGTGATGGATGATACGCAAGCACTTTTGGGAGTGGATTAGGGCCAGTAGTTGGGATGATTGAGTTCCATAGCTCACCTTATTATTCTTTATAGCTTATTGGATAAACTAGGCTCTCAAATCATAGGAATCCATCAAGATGCTCACCGGCTTGGATGGGTGTTGGTGCATTGACATGGCATAGTTTCATAGACCCCATCATGATGTGTTGTTATTTTCACACTGACCATTCATCTTGTGAGATCATTTTATGGATAGATGCAAAAAAATGAGCTACATCCAAAATGAAAATTGACCACATCTCATAAGCAAATCGGATTGAACGCCTGCCATTAAAAACTTCCTACAACCTAAGGAAGTGTTGGATGAAGCTGAAATTTGGGGTCATGCCCTAAAATGATATTGCAAAATGAGTAGAGTGTGGATATAACACATATTAGGTAAGTTTTATCCACATGTATCTAATCACGTGAGTACATTACATGCGTATTAAAAAAATTAAAGCTACTCTAGTGATGTTGGTATTTCATACTATTTTGCTTTGGATTAATGAGATATTGGTAATCATTACCCACAAAATGGATTCCGAACGGAGTTACTCAAGGCGCTTAGCGTACTGAGTAAACTCTGTGGGGTCTACCATGATTTATGTATTTTATCCACTTCGTCCATCCATTTTAACATATAATTTTAGGGCTTTAGACAGAAACTTAAGCATAACCAAAGCTCAAGTGGCCCACACCATAGGAAACATTGTGAATTAAACTTGTACCATTGAAAATTTCTTAAAGGTCACAAAAGTTTTAGATCAAGCTGATATTTGTGTTTTCCCTTCATCCATGTCTTTGTGATCTTATGAACTGGTTGGATGACAAATAAACATCACCGTGGGCCCTATACAGGTTTCAACGGTAAAAATCATTATTCCCACTGTTTCCTATGGTATGATCCACTTGAGATTTGGATATGCTTCAAGTTTGGGCTCAACCTCTAATATGAGCTGGAAAAACGGATGGACGGTGTAAATAAGCCACATACATTCACAGTGGGCCCAACTGAGTTTACTCAGGACGATAAGAGCGTCTTGAATAACTCCATTCGCAATCCGATTTCCATTACCCATTTACAGTGGACCACACCACATTACTGTGGATTTCTTCAATCCAAACAAGCCTTAGATTAAATTTCTTTCATTCATCTGCCAGAGTATCAAATTTCTTTCTCCTTGCCAGAGTACAAAGCGGAGCCTGCAAGAGAAAAGGTGGGGCTATCAAATTTGAGTTGGGTCATGTTCATGGACGCCCTTACTAGACGAATAACCCCATATTTCACAATTCTCTAGCTATAAGTGGGTTTGGGATTACCTCTTAGCCACACAATTATTTGTACCAATATTCATTCTATTATTGAGATTTGTAAGTCTTAAACCACCCATTTAGATATTATTTACACCCGACCAATCACGACTATAGATTGAACGGTTCTAAAGGTGCCACGTGGTAGCCGTGTCACATGTGGTGTAGATTAGCTTCAAAAGGAGACATTAGAGTCATGCACATGTGAGAGTGTTAAATACTAGAGTTCTATCAAAAGTAACTCTATGTAGAACAAGAGTCGCATCAAAGCAAGTTTCTTTATAAGTAATAATTATTAGAGTCCCATCAGAAGCAATATCCACATATATACAAGAGTCCTAATGTGAAACTCCATTAACCTTCCTACACATGGCCAGAATAGCAAAAGGCGTATGTGATCTCTTGTACATGTGGTAGTACACGATAGGCTATGCTTATGTGGAGAATTAAGGAGATACACGGTTGACTATCCAAATCTCTCATAATGCAGAATCTTATGCATGGCTATTGCCTCGCCACACATAATCAATCAATCTCTATAGAGCAACGCTACCTATCCTAGTTTTAGCTTAGATATTTTACTTCTGTCCAGCCACACTGCAACAAGTCTGGAATCCCTAGGTTAGCTTAGATATGTTATTGTCTAGCACCATTGTTGTAATACGTCTTAAGAGTAAATTAAATATCTATGACCTTTGTCGTTGGATCCCATCGATCACTAACTCCTTGGTGGATCACACTAGTCATGTCCTACAGACCGCATGCCATGTTTGTTTTGTCCATACAGGTAGTCATATGTAACTTATTTTGTTATTCTTTATTCAATTTATTTTATTCGTTGATTGTACTATTCTTACATGCAAATTAATAAAATTAGTGATCAACTTTATTTTTTAACCTTATCTATCCATTATCGCATTACTAAGAAACCTAAAAATGCTATCACTGTCAAAAGAAAAATTCTTAGCACAAGGTAAAAATATCCCATTTGAAGGACTAACCCTCCCCTTCTAAATCGCCTAATGCAACATTGGTGGACAATCATATCAACCTTCACATGTCTGATCTTAATCTAGTTAGTTTGGCGCCTGAAGTCGCAAGCGTTCAATTGAGTTGAGTACGACTCTGACATGCCTGACACTAATCTTAATCGCACATGTTTGATTGAATATGGGTCGTTCGTTACACATGTGACCTTGCGTTGGATTGAATAACAACAGATACACACCTTTATTGCACATGTGCTAACTTGGCAAGTGAGTGGAACATTTAGGGAGTATACAAACTAGTATCCGCTTGCATGCCTTAAAAAAATTAGGCCGATCTGCTTATCAGGTTTGCACATCATTGCATAAAAGAACAGAAGGTTAGATAAGTTTGCCATTGCTATACATTCAACTTACATATGGGTTCATAGATGAGTGGATGTCTTAATTTTTGGTACATGGCATGCATGATGTGCCCTACCTGATTAATGGTGCATATCTTTCTAACACGTGTAAGAATTTCATTTTGTGGGTCTTACATAATTAATGCTTAGATTGACCAAACTTATTTTAGTCATTGGATTATTTGAACTTGAGCATATTGGTGGACCCTATGCTAGTTGCGATTAGTTCAGATACGTAAGGGGTAGTGGCGCTTTCCTTGTTACCTTGTATACATGATATTTTAGATAGACATGGATTCTTTAAGTGTGGAGATGTGTGAAGGAGTAGTTACGATAGGTTAAACTACTCTGGCTTTCATCTCTTATGAGTATATAAGTCTTGGTCCCTTACCTATATGTCAATTGTCAAATAGGAGGGAAATAAAGATTTTTATTCTCATTGATGTAGACACCCCACCCTGGGCTGACAAGCTGGTTGAAAGTTGGACCAATCCCATCTCATCCGATGACTAATCTTAAATCTAAAACCCAATCCAAACCCTAGGTCCAAATCCTAACCCAAGATCAACCCAGTCAATAGTCAATCCAACCCTAAAACCTAAAATCCTGAGTCAAACCATCGAGTCGATCCACTGAGTCAACCCACTAAGTTAACCCATCCAGTCAGCACACCCTTACCCATCAGCCCAGTCAACTCACCTTGTTAAACCCAACCATAAAAGCCCAGAAGGAACTAAGCCCACATCAAAGCCCAAATCAGAGTTCCAAGGGAAATAAAATGTATCAAAACCTCAAAGCGTGGCACGCCACATGCTTGAGGGAGGAACCTGTCGAAGCAGGAAGCTCCTCTAAGAGCTGGCAGCACCCAGCATGCCGCCAGCCACGTGGCAGCCCTCCTCACTGGGCTGTTTCTTTCCTGAATCGTGTGAGAAGCCCGTTTACCGCCCTTAAGTTTGCGAGAAACGTATAATTACTCCAATGCCCCTCTCCCAAGCCAAAATTATAATCTTACCATTCCATCTAACCATCCATCTCTTACCAAATGATAATCTTCAATCTCAGCCATCCAAGCTTATTTTGCCCCTAAACTTACCACCAATTACCAGAAAACCAAGGTTAGAGGCTATAAATAGCCCCCTCCTCTTCACATTACCTCAGCCACCAAGAAACAACCTTCCTCTTAGAAATCCCATCCAAGCATCCCCTAGCCTAGCCTAGCCCTAGTCCTAGCCTAACCGAGCCCTTAGTCTTAACCTCAACCATTTAGCCTAGCCACCCCACCACCAGGGAGAGCAAGAGTGAAGAAGTGAGCCTAGCTTAGGCTTGGTTCAACCATAGCCCTAGCCCTAGCCTCTTGAGCGATCTAGATTCAAACCCAAGCCACTCTAGCCAACCCCTTGTGACACCTCCGTCACCCAGCTGTCAACCAGATTTGTCCAACCTCTGCATTAGCATTGTGCAACATATACTCCTTTCTTAACCCCCCTGCTTATCTCCTTCATACATGTTGCATCTCATCTTGCATTAACATCGGTTTGGGCGTATGCTCTGTTGCATTAACATCGTCGATATAGTCGGATCTTGCCCATCAGAAATCCAGACTGGTGTGCATTACATTCTATGCATCACTTTAATACTGGTTGGTATGAACATATGCTCTAAGGCTTGCCACATGGTTAGAGCTTGCCCACCATAAATTCGTGACTGACTCACACCTAGCAATGCATTACATTCTACGCATCACTCTAACACTGGTCGGTACAAACGTATGCTCTGAGGCTTGCCACATGGTTAGAGCTATTAGAAATTTGGTCAGCGAAAGCACTGAAAAAGATAAAACAATCACCACACAGTCACACAAGCAATCAACGCAAAAGTAAACGAATTTTACGTGGAAAACCCTTGTGGGAAAAAACCACGGCACAAAGCGACTCCTCCACTATGAATCTCAGATGATTATAGTGCTAATCTACCCAAGTAAATCCCCAAAGATGAACAAAAGCTCTCAAACCTCACACCCCAAAACTTTAATCTCGTTTAGAGCACCTAGGTATTGCTTAGCATAGTGCCTAACACGATTAGGAAACATATTTATAGAGTTCCAATCAGATTTGGAAGCATACAACATGAAACCGCGCAAGGAATCCAACTCCCACATGTCACCCGACTGGTCAGTTGATCGACTAAAAACGTCCAGAGAGTTTTGCCTTGAAACGTCTTGTTGCCTCAATAATTCGACCGGTCGAGCAATCGATCGAAGCCTCCACCAGACCGGTCTTCCGACCGATCTGAGACCCTAGAAATTTGTCTAGTCACTCGCTGTGACAATCTGTCCACTGCCGATTGGTCGATTGGTCAGTGGACACTGTCAATGCACAGTTTTGAGGACTCTCCAATAAGAGCTTGCCCACCAGAAATTTGTGACCGACTCACACCTAGCACTGCATTGCATCCTACGCATCACCTTAGCACTAGTCAGTACGAACGTAACGTATGCTTTGAGGCTTGCCACTAGGTTGGAGCTGGCCTATTAAAAATTCGTACTGACTCACATCAATCATAGCACCATATAGCATTCCATGTCATCAATGTAAGAACAAGAACTAATCCTCGAAGTTTGTTTAATCCTGTGAAGTAAAGACCGTACATGTGTATGGGCAGAGTGGGTGCCTAACACCTTTCCACTTTGTAACTGTGGTCCTTACCTCGAATCTCTGGACGCAGATCAAGGAGTCATCTTAGGATCAGGATCTTCGAGTCCCTTTTCTTAAGCGTTTCTATGAGGTCTAGCACACCATAGATTTGTATTAATTAGCTAGTGGCGACTCCAGTCTTACATAATAACATTTCAGTCATACCAATATCCCACAATCCCAAACAAAAAGAAGAAGCCCTTGGGAGAGGCAAAAAAGGGAGGGACGCTATGTGGGTAGATGTTGGAGAGTCTTCAAACAATAGAGTCCACCGACCGGTCGACTAGTGGACAATTTCTATGAAGAAACTCTCTGGACGTTTTTGGTGTTTTTCAGACCTGTCGGTCGACCGGTCTGAGGGTGCTTAAACCGGTCGCCAGACAGGTCTGAGTTGAGGCAGCAGGCAAAAGTTTTTTGGGCATAAACTTGTTAGGACTAGAAAATGAGCTCCAAGGGACATTTTCCTTGAAATGTTGTTTATTGTTTCTCTGGGGTTCTGAGTAATGGAAACATTCATAGACAATCATAAGCATTCACAAATGTACACGAGAAGAGATATCGCAAGGCAAATTTTATTCCAGAGATCCTGAGATCTTGTACATTCCAGGCCGTGATTTGGCACGAGCCTTTAATTACATCGAATGATCGATGACCCTTGATTAGAAGAAAAAAGACTAGTCAGCAGGGACTATAGTCTTAGAGTTTGTGGTCGTAGAGACCTGTATTTGTTTTGTTATGGACTGAACAATCTTTGTATTAGTCGGATGTCTATGTCCTATGTTTTGGCCGGAGATCCGTGCTGAGACTATCAGGGTTTATGGCTGGGAAGGATGACTCTGGGCCCGCGCCTGTCAATGTATGGACAGGTGACCTCGGGAAGTCCATTCCACAGTTGTGTGTACCTGCGTAGCCCAACCGAGGGATGTCGTTTGAATGGGTAGGGCATCGACTGTTGTGTTGTGGCAGTTCGTAACAATTGCTTTGTAGAGAATTGAAACTCTTTTAATATGATTTATTGTGATAACCATAGTCCCGTTTGCCTAGCTTTTGATCCAAATCGGATCACATCTTTACAATAGATATAAATAATGACATATTTACATAGTTCTTGGATACTGGCGGCGTCTTTTCGAGAAGTCATTTCGTTCATCGTGTCGAATCAGGTCGAACCTCGAAGATGCATAGTTTTGCTCATTTAGAGATCCTGGAACGTCCATTTGACCATTCCATTGCGTCCGGAACGCTCGACATACCCAAAATAGGCTCAAGCGGCACTTGAAAACACTTAAAATTGAGTCCGGTGCACCCCTGAACATGTTCTGGAATTGGCTGATTTTTTGGGTGCGTGGGACTTAATTTATGGTTGCGTTGGCTCCAACGCACCTTTAAACTAAATGCCCGATTTTTGTTGATTTTACGGATGCGTGGGGGAATTTTCGAGTGCGTTGGGGTCCAATGCACCCTGAAAATACAAGTACGAATCATGTTGAATTTTCAGGTGCGTCGAGCTATTTTCGAGTGCGTTGGGGTCCAATGCACCCTGAAAATACAAGTACGAATCATGTTAAATTTTCGGGTGCGTCGAGATATTTTCGGGTGCGCGCCCACACTTATGAATTTTATAATCCGGACCTGCTGCGGTATTGGTCGGAGTGATCTTCCAGTGAATAATAGCGGTGATCGGAAAAGGATTCCGGTGACCGGGAAAGTTTTCCGACGGTTGGAAGAGGGTTCCGGCGGTAAATCCCAAGTACTCAAGGGATAATAGCTCTCTCTCTCTTAATCCATTCAAATCCTTGTACAAATGAATAGTGGGAGGGGTATTTATACCCGAAAATACTGGACAGCGTCCAATAAGAAGCTGCCACGTGTGACGCATCCTATAAAGCCTTCGACGCACCCCCATATAGGCGCGTGGGAGCTCCGACGCACCCCAAAATGATATTTTGAAAAGTGCTGATTTTATGGGTGCGTCGAGCTATTTTTTGGGTGCGTTGGAGTCCAATGCATCCAAAAAATGCTATGCTGGTTCTTGGCGATTTTATGGGTGCGTTGAGTGATTCTATGGATGCGTCAAGGTCCAATGCAACATGAAATTGCAGTTTCGTATTTTCTGAATTTACGGACGCATCGAAGGTATTTTTCGGATGCGTCAAGCTATTTTTCGGATGCGTCAAAGCTGAAATATATCCCGAAATGCTTTTTGAATTTTCATGAATTTAAGGGTGCGTTGGACTGAATAAATGGGTGCGCTGACGTACTCGTGTTTTGTAAAATTTAATTTTGCAAAAATGAAGGGCTTGTGGGGCCCGCTTCTTGGCGAATCGTCATGCACTGCTTATCATAATTCATAAAGAAGGTGTTTGCCTGATTCTGGACGGTTTTGATCACGGTGATTCGTGGGGCCCACCGGAGAAAATGGCTAAGTACTGGATCCTTTGCAAATCTGGATATTTTGGGTGCGTCGAATGGTATTTTGTGGGATTTTCTCGAAGTACGTGCCCAGTTGATTTGTTTTAGAGGGTACTGACTTTTGGGACCCCAACAAAACTCTTTGGACAAGTTGCGACCGGTCGGCGACAGGTCGTCTGGACTTACGGATTTTGAGTATTTTGTGCGATTTCGCGCTATACGTTTTCAAATCCGGATGGACTCTTATATATATGCTTCTTAATCGTGTTTGGAGTATGGTTAAGCAATACCTAAGTGATCTAAACGAGATTAGGGTTATTGGGAGAATGGATTGAGAGTTTTAAGGGCCTTGTTCATCTTTGGGATCTACTCAGGTAGTTCTAGCTCTATAATCATCTGTTTATCATAATGAAGGTGTCGCTTTGTGCTGTGGTTTTTTCCCGCAAGGGTTTTCCACGTAAAATTCATTTGCTTTTACGTCGTGTGCTTGTGTGGCTAATTGTAGATTGTTTGATCTTTTTTGTTGCTTCCGCTGACCGGAGTTCCAACAATAGAAGTGCCGTGAGGCCGCTATCCACAATCGAAGATCTCTAAATAATTTAAGATGCTGAAGATTAAGATCCATTCTTATCAATAATCAACAGAGTTACTTATTCAGGTATGTAAATAGTTTCTTAGATTTTCATTTTCTTGAATGATAAGTAAAATTTATTAATCCCAAATGGCTAGAACCCATAGAATAATAAGATAATAAAAGCAGGAGAAGAAAACCACACCCTGGGCTAGGGAAGCAAAAGAAAAGCTGAAAAAAGAAAAGAAAAACCCACACCTCAAACTAGGGAAAGGGAAAGACTCTATATCCTGAATTGGGAAAATAAAAACAAAAACTCTAAACTAGGGTAAGAACACACCAAGGAGCTAGGGGCTCATAAGGAAGGGAGGGAGTGAAGAACTAGAAGTATAAATTAGCTAACAATGAGGCAGTGAGCTCAATGGAGAATAAAATTCAAGGAATCCATCCAAAAGGCATACCGGACAACCTATAAATAGTAGTTTGATTTCTCTTACTAATGATGTGAACTTGGACTCCAAGGGAGCTTGAATTAAGATGAACCAATCACGTGAAGAGCCACATAGGCCATGAAGATTTTTTAAGATAGGATATCGAAAAATGCAACTCCTCATTATGGATTCCAATGCTGCAATCATGAATATTTATAGAGTTGAGCTTGACAAGATTAAAAGAACACAAACGAAAAAATTATTCTCCAGGCCCTTAGGTAGTATCAGAATAGCACCCATGTCACTTTAGAGTAAGAAGAGAAGCAAATGAGCCTAATTTTAGATGGGCTTATTTTAACATAAGAGAGAGTCCAAAACCTCTCCTAGGTCTGGCTCTATTCACATAGTGAAGGATAAACTTATGGGTGAGGTAATAAGAAGTTGGAAGATCTCAAGCAGCTAAGATATGCTCAAGCGCAAATTGCACAATGAAAGGACCTAAGACAAAGATTAGTCTTGATCTCACCTCCTTTAAAATAAGCTTAAGGGTTATTTCCTTTGTGAGGGATTTTCTTTTGAAGATAGGATTATTACATTTCCTCCAAACAAGCCATACGAGGGCCGAAAAATAAAGCTTGCTTAGTAAAGAAGAGATAGGGTCCTTTGAGTTTTCTACAAATGATCGAGTAGATTGGAATAAGGGAAGACTCGAGCACCCATCTTTTGATGAATCTGTTTCCAATTCCAAGATGAGTACGGACAGTCAAAGAAAAAGAGAATGTTTGTCTTGAGAATGCATTGGCTAAAAAGAAAAAAAAAATTGTTAGTAATTTTGAATCTGGTTATCATTCCTTCATTTCCATCTTAATAAGGAAGGACATCCAAGCAATGAAAGAGTATTTAGAAAATTTTCCTTTAAAGTAAATGAGGTTAGCCCAAGGGACACAAGAGAATTTCAGGTAGGTGGCTTAAACAACTGATGAGAAAGACAAGTGGCCTTGAGTGTAGAGGATCTAGACAATTTCATCATCAATTCTAGTAAGCGGCACTCTGCTCAATTGCTTAAAAGATCTCTTAAATGTTGGATCCCATTCCAAGATCAAGGATGATTCGATTGCTAAACTAATAAATGAGATTGCTATCACCAAACCAAGGGTCATACAAAAAATTAGCAAGATTGCCCTTGCCAATAAAAATCTGACGTGACATTTTACAATGGGACGAACATTAAGAATGTTATACCAAGCCTAAGAGGCTGACTTGGTAATCAGAATTTTTCAGATGGATCTCCCCTTGATATATTTGCTTAGATCCATCTTCCTTAAAGGATGTCATCGTTCTAAAGAATTTTTCAAAACTGCTTTATAAGACGGACTTCTACAAAGGCTTCTAAAAGGATAATTCCAAGACCACCATCATTCGTAGGTCGGAAAATCTCGTTCCAATAAACATAATGAATCTTAGAAGTTTCCTAGAGGAAGCTTTTGATACGCCTCTCAAGAAGAGCAAAGTAAGTCTTCGAAAGCAAATATGTATACAATCAGAAAATATGAAAAGATAAAAGCATTGATATTTTATTCATCCTATCAAGGAGCTGCTCACATTCTTGAATATAGAGGTGAGTGTAATATAATGGAAGGCATAAATATCTCAATGGTAAATTTTTATCCTCCACATTCAAGATTTCGATTTAATGATTTTTTTTAATTGGTCGGAGTTGACGAAAAAGAAAACACTCATTTGAAAGTTGATTTTCAAGCCCGGGTGCTTCCTGTAATGAGTAAAAAGGCATTTCAAATTCATGGCTGTTTACAGGTCAACACTTATAAAGATCATAAGATAATTAGCAAATAAAAGATAAGAAATAGAAAGATTTCCCTTTGAGAAATGAGAGTGGATGAAACCATTCTCACATCATTTGTTGATGAGGGCTGAGAACATCTCTATAACAATTGAAAAAAGAAAACGAGAAAGGGGGTCAGTTTAGCGCAAGCCCCTATTACTTTTAAAAACCTACAAATCTCCCCATTGACAATAATAAAGAAAACAAGAAAGGAGATTCAAGTGAAACTACACATGTGGAAGCTTGTGCGGAGCTTAGAATTATGGTTAAGTTCGGGGAGGGGGGAATAAAATCACTTAAAAAATTACTTATCAATTAATTTGATTAAGTGAATCTAAGAACATAAACTATAAAAGATATAACTAATTGTCAACTAGTCTATGGGATGTGATGCAAAATACTAATTGTGTGCGCTTTAATTTAAGTACCTAGCATACAATTTAATCATGTATCCATATGGATTAATGAATCATAACATAAGCATAATAGAATTGCATCCACGCTTATCTCACTTTCTAGAGAGATGCAGGATGACGGAAACTTGCTTTTTGAAGAGATTTAATACTCTGGTGGAGGATAGTAATACATATACATGACAACAACTCTATACATATGTCATATATGTAACTTTATTTGGACCATTCAGATTGTGAACCACCTGGATTGCCTGATGACCTGGAAATATCTATAGTGAGTTGACATGAAGGGATTTAAATGGGCCACGTGTTAGATGGCCCCATGCACAGAATGGACGAGATTTGGCTAGTGACTCCAACACTAGCCAACTGGTTAGTGTTAAAGCTCTGTGGGACCCACCATGATGTATGTGTTTTATCCACTCAGTCTGTCCATTTTTTAGCTCATTTAGGGCATGAGCTAAAAAATGAGGTAGATCTAAATCTTAGGTGGGCCACAGTGTTGAGTGCGGAGACAGCCACACCAGACCATGGTCGGGCGCCCGGACGGTCTGATGGCCGGGCACCCGATATTCATACCTCCTTTAGCATCAGCCCGCTGGATTGTTTTGTGAGCAGTCGGGCGCCCGATAATACCCTGAATTAAGTCCTTTGTTGCTAGACATATTTTGTAATGGTCGGGCGCCCGACCCAGTTATGACCGGGCGCCCGACCTGCCGCGGACTTAAAGTGCGGGTTTCCTATTTAGTGTTCTAATTGCGGGGCTTACTATATAAAGGAGTGTAAACCGGGATTAGATATGGGGATTAGGGCTTCTATACGTCTGTAGACACCCCACCTTCGGCTACACTGTTGGTAGAGATAGCTGGTTGAACGGAGGACCATACCCCCAAATCCCAAGTCCAAACTCAGCCAAACTCACCCTTGTAAGCCCCATTCCATAGCCCAGTTCAAGCCTGAACCCAGTCAACCCAGTCCTAGACACCACCCTGAAAAACCCCCATAAAAAAGGCCAGTCAAAAAATCCCAAAAAAGTCAAACCCACTGAGTCAACCCGTCGAGTCAAAACACCGAGTCAACCCATCGAGTCAAACCACCGAGTCGACTCGCTGAGTCAACTCACTGAGTCGACCAGCGAGTCCAACAGCAGCCCCGAGGGAGCGACCGTACTCGCTGGAAACCGAGGAGCGGCCGTACGGGCGGCCCATGGCAGGCCGCCCAGAAAAAATTACGAGAGTTGTCACTCTCCGCTGCTATAAATACCCCCTCCCCCTTCTCTTTTAAACGGAACAACCGGCCAGAGAGAGTCCGTCCATTAGAGTCATCCTTCTCCACCCTTAGCCCATTTTTCCACCAAGGAGAGCCCGAGTGAGGAGAGCCTAGCCCTGGTCCAGCCCAGCCTGACCACTGGTCCAAGCCTCCCAAGCCATCCAAGTCTTGATCCAACCACTCGAAGCCAACCCTTGCGACACCTCCGTCCATCCAGCTACTCTTTTTCCAGCATCATCTCATTTGCATCTAGCATAAGTGCAATATTTACTTTTCTTCCAACCCCCTTGCTTCACTATAAGCACCTTGATTCGTCAAGTACACATGCATATGTCTTTATATTAAGCACCTGTCAGTTCGAGCGTATGCTCTGGGCTTGCCCGTTGTTGGAACCTGCCCATCAGAAACTCTTACTGTTCAGACCTGCATTCATGCTTCACCATAAAACACCTTGATCATTCAAGCACACTGCATACGTCTTACATTAAGCACTTGTCAGTTCGAGCATACGCTCTGGGCTTGCCCGTTGTTGGAACCTACCCATCAGAAACTCTTACTGTTCAGACCCGCATTCATGCATCATGTCATTCATGAGAATATACGAGGATTAAATTAGACTTTCAAGTATTCGATCGATTCTGTGAAGTAGAGATCGTACTTCGGTACGGGCAGTGTGTGGGGTGCTTAACCTCTTCCCACCCTGTAACCGTGATCCCTTACCTTGAATCTCTGACCGCAGATCAACAGGAGTCATTTTAGAGGAAGGAATCTTCGGATTCCCTTCTCTAACGTTTCTACGGGGTCTAGCCGACTGTAGATTCGAAATAACTGGCTAGTGGCGACTCTGGTCTTATATAAATTCACTTAAACACATCCAGCTCAATACGACAACCAAACAAAGCCCTCGAGAACGAGGCAAGCCAGTGGCACAAACGGCGATTTCGCACTCACTCATCCTCATCTCCTTCTTTTCCGAAAGGAAAGGGGAAGGGAGAAGAACGTCGTGTGGGAGCGCGGAAAATCGGCGAGGGTCCACAGAATGGTGACTCCACTGGGGATTAGCTAGTCCCACTAGTCGTGATCCGACTTGAAAACAGAATCCTTCTCGTACTTGAAAGTCATTAATCCTCATACAATCTCATCTGCATAGCATTCTACCCAAACCCAAACACAAAAAAAAATAGAAAATTCCAAAAAAAAAAAAAAAAATAGAAAATCCCAAAATCCAAAAAGAGTAGAGTATAGTCCTCACCATTGCGCCTCCTCGGGCTCAACGTACGGGGAGACAACTTCCCTTCCGCAGCATAATCCGCACTCGGGCTCAGCAAGCCATGTCTGACCACGAAGAAGAAACTCATCACTTCCCTGCTCTTGAAATGACCGAAGCGCAACTTCCAGCGCAACAGCCCGTTGACAATACGCCAATCATACAAGAATTGGCACAAGGAATGAGAGCAATGCAAGAAATGCTCTTGCAATTCATGCAAGCACAAGCCACCGCAGCAGCCAACAATCAAGTTGGCCCAACTCAGCAATCTCAGCAACCATGCCGGGTCCTCCCGGCCTCCAGTTCAAATCAAGCACAACCAGCGGAGTCTACCCAAGACTACCGACAACAGCCATCTCAGCCCTTCGCCATGGGGCATCCTTCTCAATATCTTCCTGTGACGACAAGGCCATCTCAGAGCACTTCCGTTGCAGGAACATCCAGTCAACTTCCAGTCAATCTTACAAACAACAATCTCAGTAGATCTCAGCATGTCCCCGCCGATGGGACACCTTTTCAATTCCAGCACATCCCCGCCGATGGGATTTCAATTCAATTTCCAGCAACAGGGACAGCACTGGCGAATGCCCACAACGGGGGTCAGTGTCAAGCCCACATCAATCAGCGGACAGTGGCGAATACCCAACAAGGGGGTCACTTCCCAGCATCTCAGCCTCCTGCAAACAGGAGCACTTTTCAATTCCAGCACATCCCCGCCGATGGGATCCCAGTTAATTTTCAGCAATCTTCAATTCAGCAAAATCCATTTAATTTCCAGCAATCTTCAATTCAGCAAAATCCAGTTAATTTCCAGCAATCTTCAATTCAGCAAAATCCAGTTAATTTCCAGCAAGTTCCAGTTCAACCTTCAGTACAGTCTCCAGTTCAGTTACCATCATTTAAAGCTCAAGTTCATCAGAATCCAGTTCAATCATCAAATCAATTTCAGCAACCCACGGTTGCTTTTCAGCAAGCCCATAGGGTCGAAGACATCGACCACTATGCCGAAGAAGAACGTGCCTTACTCCAGGAGGCACCAGTCGCTCGAATAGATCACTCAGGACTGGACGAGTTGCGGGAGCAGTTCCAGATCTTGCAAAATCAGCTTCAGCGACAGCAAGGAATCGACTTACCTTCGACCAAGTTCAGAGACTTGTGTCCTTTCCCAGATGCTCAAGTACCTCAAAACTTTGAGGTTCCGAAATTCAAGAGATACGATGGCAGCGGTTGTCCCACAGCACATCTCAAGGCTTTCTGCGGGGAGCTGAGTGCAATCGCAGGAAATGAAGGGGCCCTTATTCGTTTGTTCCAAAAATCTCTGAAGGGCGATGCCCTAGATTGGTACACTTCATTGGACTGCCACCGCATCAGAACATGGGAACAACTTTCCCAGGCTTTCGTCGACAGATTCGCATACAATCTCAACATGACACCCAGAAGAGCCGACCTCGCAGCTCTCAGGCAAAGGAGTGATGAAACACTGTCAGCCTACGTGGGACGTTGGCGAGCTATGGCAGCCAGAATGCGGACACCCATCGACGACGAAGAACAAATCTCCATGATTGTTCATTCAACATACCCAGGCATATCCGGGTATCTCATCTTGCATCCATATGCGAATTTCTCACAATTGATCCGTGCTGGAGAGCAAGTCGAAGCAGGAATCCGGGCTGGGACAATCTCCCCATGGCCTCATCAAGCCACTATAGTCAAGAGGAACAGAGTGGAAGGAAGACCTATCGGGCACGGGAATGGAAACCGTAGTGGTTCTCCTCCTCGCCCAACGGAGGTAAACAATATCAACACCACTGCTCAAGGGAATCAACGTGCTCCCCCACAGGGACGTCAACAGTATCAGCAGAATCAAGTTCAGCATCAGCCTCAGCGGTATCAGCCACAACCGAATCCTCAGCCACAACCACCTCGACAACAACAGCAATTCAGAGGAAACGGTCAATACTCATACCAGAACAGGCAGAATTTCAGGGAGCTCAGGAAGTTCACTCCACTCAGTCAACCACTTAGTCAAATCATGACTACACTGGTACAAAAGCAATTACTTACTCTAATAGCACCTCGGCCTCCGCCTCATCCTCTGCCACCGAACTACCGAGAAAATGAGTATTGCGCCTATCATCAAGGACGTGGTCACGCCACTGATCGATGCTATACTTTGAAGAATGCCATACAAGACCTGATTGATGACCGCAAGATCGTCATCTCGGTCCCTGGAACTTCTCCAGCAGCTTCCACCAAATCCTTCAGAATCCTCTGCCTCAGCATCCAACGGACCCCAGTTCGTCTCGTGGCCCTGCAGTCAATAGTATAGAAGAAGGGGACCATCTCGATCGCTTCTTCTCCCCCATCCAGTCCATTCATGCTTACACTTATGGGCCGAGAAGTCCTCCTCCAATCTTGCAAGGGTTAGGTCCCTTTCTTCCTTCAATCTCCGAGCCAGTAGTGCTCGAAGGAGCACCTCCATATGATATGCCAGTTGTTCAAGGGGCACCTTACAACCATTCAAGCTGGGAACCAGTCATCCTGGAAGGAGCACAGTCATACATTGAGCCCACATACGAACCTGTCATCTTGCAAGGGGCAACTCCAGAACAATCCAATCCGCAATGGAAGGATTACACTCATCAGCAGCAAGAGCCCGTTGTCTTGGAAGGAGCTCTTCCAGTCAAGCCTGTCATATTGCAAGGGGCAAGTCCCGGAGGCGTGTCAATCACACTACAGCAACTGGGACGAACAGAGAGACCCCCTGCCATATCAAGAGGACCAGTATTCATTCCATGGGAGCCTCCTGCCCCAGGAACAGTCAAGCCAGGACCACGACCTTATGTGGTCTATGAAGACAAGCCTCGATACTACCCCTTCAGCACAGGCAACAATGTAGTCCTCAAGGCAAAAGCTCCATACGAGGAAGATCTGGTACCCACACAAGCATCGTTGCAAGAGCCGGTGGTCCTAGAAGGCAAGGGTGAGGAAAATTATAAAGAGGTCCCATGGCACTATCCAGAATGCGCAGAAGTGGGGAACATGAATCCCAACGGGCGTTGCATCCGAAGAGATAATCAAAATAGAGGAGATCCCAAAGGCGTCCTCTCAGGCCTCGGCAGCAAAAATGAAGCCGCATACGATGTGGTGACTCATCTCAAGTCAATCCCTGCACAAATCTCAGTATGGGAGCTACTCTGCACATCTCGCATACACCGAGAAATGTTTGCCAAGACCTTGAACGATGCTCACGTCTCCTCTGATACGGCACCAGAAATGATAGCTTTGATGATTGGACAACTCCTGGCTCCGCGCGCCATCACCTTCACTGATAATGAGTTGCCACCAGAAGGACGAGATCATGGGCGATCCCTCAACATAGCCTTACGATACAAAGACCTCTGCGTCTCATTGGTCCTTATCGATAATGGCTCAAGCTTAAACGTCTGCCCGCTCAAGACTGCGGAACGTCTGGGAATCAGTCCCTCTTCATTTCGACCCAGCACCATATGTGTCAGAGCATTCGACAACACCCGCCGATCAGTGGAAGGGGAAGTCGACATAGAGGTACAGATAGGCCCGGAAGTCTCCACCATCACATTCCAAATCCTGGATATATCAGCCTCTTTCAACATGTTACTTGGACGACCTTGGCTGCACAAGGTTGGAGCTGTGCCGTCAACCCTGCATCAACGAGTGAAGTATATCTGTGGAAATCAAGTGATCTCTATCCATGCAGAGAAAGAGCTCATCATTCCTTCCAATGCTGCTGCCACTGAACCAGACATCCCGGTCATCGATATCCAGCACTCTGAAGAAGACATCCCGTTTCACAGTTTCGAATTCGAGACTGTGAACTCTATCGCCAATCCAGAACCAATAAGGGTGAACCATGTCTTTTCAACGGCAGAGCGTCTGAGCCTCAGATATCGAATGAAGAATCACTTCAAGTCCAGAAAGGTACCACTGATATTTAACCAATGCAAATGGGGACTCGGATACAAGGCAACCTTCATGGACAAAAGAAGGAAGAAATTTCGGTGCTCACCCATCCAGTTCGTCAAGCCAGGAGAACCTTGCAAAGATCCAGGAGGGAATCAACCGACTGCACTACACAAAGGCCTCCCGATGAGCCTAGTTTGGGCCACGTGGCCCCCCATTCGATGGGATCAGATTCTCGAACCATCTAAGCCTCCAGAAGAAGAAGAAAAGGATGAAGACGAAGAAGGAAGTCAAATACAGCAGCTTCAGGACCAGGTTACCCTGACACCTGCTCCCAACCAGGGGCACAACCTGCCCACGTCAGCATCAATAAACCAGGGGCACAACCTGCCCACTTCTCTCAACCAGGGGCACAACCTGCCCACTTCAATCAGCAAGGGGCACAACTCGCCCATCTTAGCACCAATTAGCAAGGGGCACGACTTGCCCATCTCTGCAAAGTCAACATCATCAATCATCAGCCAGGGGCAGAAGCAGCCCATCCATTGGACCAAGAAAGGGAAGTGGTCAGCCCTAGATTGGTCTGATGTCCAGGTTCCAAACTTGTGTCTCACTGTGAAACCCGACGAACTGCAATGCGAGGTAAGTGATCCGGGAGGGACTGAGTGCGACTCAGATCTCGAACCCGACCAGCGAGAAGTCATGGTCATTGGGCCAGACCATGATTCTTCGCCCAAATCATCAACCCCCACCTCTTCAGGGGAGGAAGTGTGGGGTCCTGAATGGTCATCTGTTCCCCTCACTGTTGAATCAGCCAAAGAGCCATCTGAGGGCTCTGGCTTCCAAAAAAAACGCCTGTTTAAGCAGCGACAGGAACTTTGGAACAAGTTGGGCTCAATCATGGTCTGCAATGCCTGCTTGTTCAAAGTCCCACGAATTTCGAAAATCCAAAAAAATCAAAAACTTTCAAAAGTCAAAAACATCTAGCATTTCAATTTCAGAAAAATCTCAAAAACCAAAAAATATTTCTTTCCCTGCATTCAATAGTGTGCCAAGTTCGTCTAAAGAGTCGCATGAGTTTGAAGTCAAATCATATGACTTTGACATCGAATTAGACTTCGAGCTCATGGGTCTGGACGAAGCTCGGGATGAGGAAGATGATAATTGAGGATCTCCTCAAAAAGTTCGAATCTAAAGCCAATGTTGTAGCCGATGATTTTGAGATAGTAAACTTGGGGACACCTGAGATCCCTAGGGAAGTACGCATTGGAAAATCGTTGCCACCTGAGATGAAACAGAAAATGATAGAGTTCCTAGCTCCAAGATTGTCCAACTTCGCGTTCTCATATGAAGACATGCCGGGGCTCGATGAAGAGCTCGTTGTACACCATCTGCCAACCAAGGCAGATATGAAGCCAGTGAAGCAGAAACTTCGAAGAATGAAGCCAGAGTGGGCCCTGAAAGTCCGAGATGAAGTCATCAAACAATACAACGCGGGATTCTTGGTAGTCTCCAATTACCCTGAATGGCTCGCCAACATCGTACCAGTACCGAAGAAGGATGGCAAGGTTCGAATGTGCATCGACTTCCGAGATCTCAACAAAGCCAGTCCAAAAGATGACTTCCCTTTGCCACATATCGACACTCTGGTCGACAACACTGCTGGATACAAGATCTTCTCATTCATGGACGGGTTCTCAGGTTACAATTAGATTAAGATGGCCGTCGAAGATCGTGAGAAGACAGCATTTATCACTCCCTGGGGAACCTTCTGTTACAGGGTGATGCCGTTCGGTCTGAAGAATGCAGGAGCAACATATCAGCGAGCAATGACAGCACTATTCCACGACATGATGAACAAGGAGCTTGAAGTATATGTGGACGACATGATCGTCAAATCTCGCACACTTGAAGGACACTTTGAAGATCTGAAGAAGTTATTCAACAGATTAGAAAAGTACAAGCTCCATCTCAACCCTCAGAAATGTGTCTTCGGTGCAATGGGAGGTAAGCTCCTCGGCTTTATGGTGAGCGAGGATGGCATCAGGGTCGACGAGACCAAAACCAGAGCAATCATCGAGATGCCCCCTCCTAGAACAGAGAAAGAAATTCGTGGCTTCCTCGGCAGAATTCAATACATCAGTCGATTCATCGCACAGCTCACACCTATCTGTGAGCCCATATTCAAGCTCCTTCGGAAGAACGTCCCAAAAGAATGGAATGATGATTGCCAAGTCGCCTTCGACCGCATCAAGAAGTATCTCATGAATCCTCCAGTCCTAGTACCGCCCGCTCCTGGACGACCACTATTGTTATACATCTCGGTAGCAGCAGAAGCCATTGGCTGTGTCCTCGGCCAACACGACCAGACCGGGAAGAAGGAACAAGCAATATACTATTTGAGTCGAAAGTTCACCGACTACGAGACCAGGTATTCCCCGATCGAGAAGACTTGCCTCGCCCTAGTCTGGGCAACTCAGCGACTCCGTCAATACATGATTGCATTCCCTATTCTCCTACTCGCTCACATGGATCCACTCAAGTACCTGTTCGAGAAACCGGCACTCACTGGAAGGATAGCTAAATGGCAGCTACTCCTGTCTAAGTTCGACATCACCTATGTCACTCAGAAGGCAATCAAGGGACAGGCCCTCGCCGATCATCTTGCGGCTCACTCTCTCCTGGATTATCAACCACTCAAGACGTTCTTCCCTGATGAAGATCTCTTGCTTATTGAAGGGGATGAAAAGAAGAAAAAAGATGAGTGGACGTTATTCTTCGACGGCGCAGCAAACTCTAAAGGGAGCGGTATTGGAGCAATCCTCTACTCTCCAGACGATTTCCCTATTCCTATCTCAAGGCGCATAGCATTCGAGTGCACCAACAACATGGCAGAGTACGAAGCATGCATCGTTGGCTTAAGGGAAGCCATAATCTTGGGCGTCAAGAAGCTACGAGTATTTGGAGACTCACAGCTTATCATCAATCAGACCAATGGCGAATGGAAGACCAAGGATGAGAAGTTGATACCATATCATGTGTATCTTGACAATCTGATCGAAGAATTCAAGGAAATCACCTTCTCATACATGCCCAGAGCCAAGAACCAGTTTGCAGATGCTCTCGCCACACTCGCATCAATGCTCGAGATCCCAAAAGGAGCTTCAGAATGGGAGCTCACAGTCGAAATTCAAGAAGAGCCTGCTTTCTGCCTGCAAATAGAAGAAGCTGAAGCTGTCCCTGACAAACCCTGGTATGCTGACATCAAGCAATATCTCGAAACCCAGGAGTATCCAGAGTCAGCAACAGCAACAGATCGCCGAACCATTCAGCGTTTGGCCGGCCAGTTCACCATCAGTGGCGAAGTTCTTTACAAGCGATCCTATAATCACATCCTCCTTCGATGCGTCGATGAAACGGAAGCTGCAAAGATCATGAAAGAAATACATGAAGGAATCTGTGGCCCACACATGAATGGGCACATGATGGCAAAGAAGATTCTACGACTCGGCTACTATTGGCTCACCATGGAGACAGACTGTTGCCAGCACGTCAGAAAATGCTTCAAGTGTCAGGAGCATGCAAATCAAATCCATGCCCCATCATCAGAGTTATACAACCTGACCACCCCCTAGCCCTTCTCCATGTGGGGACTTGACATCATCGGCAAGATCAGTCCCAAAGCATCAAATGGTCATGAGTACATACTTGTGGCAGTCGACTACTTCACCAAGTGGGTAGAGGCAGCCTCCTACACCACGATTGCAGCATCTCAAGTGATCAAATTCATGAAGAACAACATCATATGCCGGTATGGAATCCCTAATGCCATCATCACAGATAATGGGACCCCGTTCGTCAACAAGAAGATGGATGACTTCCTCAGCAAATTAAAGATCCAGCGTCATCGATCAAGCCCCTACCGTCCTCAGATGAATGGTGGGGTAGAAGCCGCAAACAAGACAATCGTCAGGATACTCGAGAAGATGGTCGTGACCTATCGAGATTGGTCAGATATGCTCCCATATGCACTTTGGGCCTATCGAACGTCTGTACGGTCTGCTACGGGCGTTACTCCTTTCGAGCTTACTTACGGAATGGAAGCAGTCCTGCCAGTTGAGGTGGAAATACCATCACTACGGGTGTTACTAGAAAGCGGAATTGAAGAAGGAGAATGGCAACGGGCCAGATCCGATCAGTTGCAGCTAGCAGATGAAAAGCGCATGCGTGCACTAAGTCATTCACAGTGTTATCAGAAAAGGATCGCTCGGGCCTACAACAAGAGAGTCCGAAAAAGAAGTTTCAAGGTAGGCGACATGGTTATGAAGAAGATTCTACCGTCGCACCTTCCGGATCCCAGAGAAAAGTTCAAACCCTCGTGGGATGGGCCGCTGATCATCAGAGAAGTACTTCCTGGAGGCGCTCTCAGACTCACCAGCATGAGAGGGGTGGATCTTCCTGAGCCAACCAACGCCGACAACGTGAAGATCTTTCACGGGTAAGTCATTCTGACCTTATCAAGAGTTACTTTAATAGAGCTGAAGTCAAGAGGTCGAAGCTAAGACCCCTGAGAAGTCGTGCCCGTCCACCAATAAGTGTTTCAAATAAGGAGAGTCAAAAAGAGAAAATACAAATACAAAAAAAGAGGAGGAAAAATACAAAAAAAAAAAGAGAGAAAAAGAATACAAAAGAAGAAGAAAAGAGAAAGAAAAAGGGAAGCCAAAGCAAAGCACTCAAGAAAAAAAAATCAATCCAAGAAACACAGTCATCCATCCATTCATCTCAGAGGGGTCTTTAGCAAAGACCGACAGCTCTATCATCGTAACTTAGGATAAGGGCTGAAAGACTGCCATCGGCCGGCAACGACGGAATCCCGACCTCTAGCCGCCGCAGTTATCCAGAGATCCAAAAAGAAAAGAAAAAGAAAAAGAAAAGAAAAAGAAAATGTGTGCCTAAACAAAGAGGGGGGAGTGAAAACCCGAAAGGGCGCTCCGAGTAAAAACAGTGGGCATACAGCGGACTTGGTGAAAACCCGAAAGGGCACTGAGGGTAAAAACAGCATAGCTGCCAAGGGGCAGGCAAGATCAAACACCCGGGACGTGGTGAAAATCCGAAAGGGCGCCACGGGCAAAAATGACGGGAAAAAGCTGGCTGTGGTGAAAACTCGAAAGAGCACTGCAGGCAAAAATGGCTCAAATAAAAAAAAGGAGAAAAATAAAAGTGCAGGTACCAAGAAATCAGACAGTCCAGATCGGTTCAAGCAGTGAAAGTGCAAGAACAAGAGGAAGTACAGTCAGGAGCGAAGAACTCTACAAACTCTGACAATCTCAGGAAGCAAGAGTTTCCATTGCCTACATCTCTAGGGAACCAAAGGATCAAGCAAGACAAATCTCGAGACATCGGTCAAATCATTAACCGAGCCCCAGTTCTGATTCCTATATCCCGACGCAAAGTCCAGAAACACTCACAAGACAACTCATGGCACAGTAGATTTTCAAACAGTTTTCTCTTTTCAATTAAAGGCATCATATTTCTTTTACATATCATATCATCTTTTTCAAAAAATACAAAAAAATGCATCATCATCAATCATATATGCAAAAAAGAATGTGCAGGTGGCCAACACAATCAATCTCTACCCTCCTCCTCGGCCACATCAGGTGAGTCCTCTGACTCATAAAAAGATAGTCTCGCTCTCAACCTGCTCACCTCCATACGCAGGTAATGCACCTCATCGCGCTCAAGGGTACGGATCGCTATCTCCTCATCAGACAACCTCCGATCGGCAGCCAATCTCCTCGACATCATCTCACAATGATACCGAAGTGCGGAGATCTCAGACAGCAAATGGCCATGAGTGGCCAAAAGGAAGCCAGGATCGATAAACGGGCGCTCCTCAAAAGGTTCATATGAAGCAGATGAAGAGCCAGCATCTCCAAGAATATCCTGCTCATCCTCATCAGCAGTCTGGTGCCAACAAGGGATACGTCGATACAAAGACTGCTCAGCAACCCAATACTGATATGGGGCGGTCGCCATCGGAAAAGTCCGTAGCTCAAATCCCAACAAATCAGCTGTCAAATAACTCGCCCAAGAACAATCAATCCGAGTCCTAAAGTCAGAGGATCTGGATGGAAGTGCTCGACGCCCGATACCCGCGAAAGCGAAAAGAGGAACATCCTGCTCGTACCCAAACTGCCGCAGGAACCGAATGGGGTGATAAGAGAAGTAAGATCGAAAGCCTACCAACATCAAAGGAAGGCGGTGTGCATCGCAAAGCACTGGAGGAAGTGAAAGCTAAGATGACTCCCAACGAACGTTCCAGTCACGCAGATCAGCGAACATCCTGCGATACAAGGGCTCTCTCATCCTAGCCGTATGCGGAAGGAACTCCATGATATAACGCATGACGTCAGAGCTAGGGATGCCAGGAAGAGGTACAGGAACGGTCAGAGAAAGACGCTCCCATAGCCATACCTGATCACAGAAAGCAAAAGAAGTTCAGCTAGAGCAAAACAATTCCTAGCAAAGCAAGAAGAAAAAAGGTGCAGAAAAGATACCTGAAGGAAAGCACAACAGCCGCGAAGGACACGAGTGCGGCACAGGGCACAGTCGGTCAGCCCATCAAATAGCTCGGCCAAGATGAGAGAAATGATCCCCTGCCGACGGACAGCTCGGCTCATCACCTCAAAAAGCAAAGGAGTTTGGGACCTGCGCCATCCCGAGAACAGCACCTCAGCAATCAAACAGAACATCAGTGCGTTCCGAGCAAAGGTGGAACCGGCTGTACCCTGAGGACCCGAAAAAAGATCATACAGCAAGTCCAAAGAGAACACAACAGCATCCTGGCCACCAGCTGCAGGCCGAACAAGATAGGGGATCCCAAACCAGTTCTGCGGTGTAGCAGTCTTCGACGAAAAATACTGGGCATAATCCCAGGGTAGGCCTGTTAAGTGTGCAAGCTCATCCAAAGAAGGCCCCATCTCCATATCGTTGAACGCAAACAAGTTCAACGAAGGGACACAGTCAATCAAGGAAGCTCCAAGCATCCTCCAATCAATATCAACTCTGGCCAGATGAATCAGACTGCCAAAGCCATAAGACTCCAAATCTCGAATCTCATAAACTGACAAGCTGTCAAGCCAAGCAAGCAGTCGTGGCGAGCAAGAAGGACGAGGAAGCAGCTGACAAGTCCTCACTGGTATCCCCTCCAGCACAAAAGGCCCAGAAATCGAGGACAACTCATCGAGGATCGGAAGGTCAACGGGCGAAGGAGAAGGAAAAGCTGGAACCTCTGCCGACTCGACAACCCCTGATCGGTCCTCAGTGACGGCTATGTCTGATATAGTCGCATCGCCATCTGAAACTGTCATAATCTCAGCCGCATGAGAAGACTCGCCCACCTCATGAACAGAGTGCGCAAAGGGCCGATGACCAAAAGAAGGACAATGCTCCCAACCAAAAGAGCCATCAGTGAAGATCACACCGCACATCGTGGCATCCTGGCTAATCTGACCGTCAAAGAATACATCTGAACCATCAAAAAGGGTCCGGGCAGCCCCGACCGAAGAATCAACGGTCAGATCTGGACCTGCGGCCCCCTCCAACTGGAAATCATGAATCCAATCACCATCCTGGCCGATCAAAGGGATCATCGAGGCATCCACACCGTCCATCATCAAGGGGACATCATCAATGATCACATCAAGACCACCCAAACAAGTGTGCCGCACATCTCGGCCCTCATCCAGAGCATCCAAACCGTCAAAGGTACCATCTGAGCCATCCATACCATCCAGACATGAGATTAGCCCATCTATGTCCCTCATAGTCCCATCATCACCGTCCATCACGTCATCCATGGGACCCACACTCAAGGGATGCATAGCCTCACCTATGTCCCATCCCATCATCTCATCCATACCATCCATTCCTCCCATAATGAGGGGCCCATTCAAATCTGAAAATCCAGCCATCCCACCATTAATGGAACTATTCAAAGCTCCATCAACCACCATCCCAAGCCCCTCATCAATGCTTCCATTCAATGCACCATCTCCACCATCCATTAAAGAAATCCCTCCATCATTAAAGCCTTCAATACTCTCTGAAGTGCGGGACCCACCATGAACAGCCCCCACAGCCCATAAATCCCCACCATCCATTATCCAAGAAAGGACAAACCAAGATGAAGACAAGATGATGAGGAAAGAAGAGACAAAAAGAATATTCATGGCTGCAATCGAACCCGGACGTGCACGGAATGAGGGGACAAAGACAGTGGACAGTGAAGAATGTCCGAACCAGGGCCAGCCCAGGCCGCTCAAGAGGCGAGCCTTGGGCGGCCTGCCCTGGGCCGCCCGTACGGACACAGATTCCCTCTCTCCGCGGGATTGGCTCCAGGGTTCTTGGTAGGTGAGTCTGACAGTCCACGTCAGCAGATGGCGCTCCGTGGGCCGCCCAAGGCTCCGGTCCACTCCAGATTTCGACTGAGATTGATCAAGATCATATGAAAGGTGCCCCACCGGTCCAATCACGAAGCAATGCGGCCAGAACATGGCTGATCAAGTCAAAGAGAAGGAAAGGTGATCAAGTGGGGGCCACAAGCAATCCAAGCCATTCAAAGTCTAGATCATCATGATCTAAACCATTGAAGAACCTACATGAGCCGTCAAACAACAAGATCAAAGGTTTGATCATCACGAAAAAGGCCAGAATCCAAGATCTGATCATCAAGTGGACCCACAGGGCCAAATCAAGCAATCTGAGCCATTCAAGTCATCATCCACACCAGAAGAAGCCTTCTTAGCCTCACAAAACATCAAGAAAATGTGCTTCAAAGCAAAGCTGAAGTTTAGAAAGGGCCCACAGGGCCAAATCAAGCAATCCAAAAGTTGAACCATCATGATCCAAACCATCAAAGAGCTTCCTTAAGCTACCAATCTCCAAGATCAATGGTCCAATCAGCAAGATCTGGCTTCCGAGTATGAGAATCGAAGTACAAGAGGTCCTACAGGGCCAATTCAAGCAATTCGGATCACTCAAATCACAGTCAACCCCGTCGGAAGCTAAACAAAGCAAGATAAGTATGCCCAACCCCAAAAACTGGGTCCGAAGACCTTAAACTACGTCGGGATTCACATCCCGAGAGATTTTCAATAAAAGTCGGTATTGGTCTTGATTGCTCGAATCAAAATCCGACAACACCGGGTACTTTCAAAAACCACAAAAAAATATATTTATGCATTTCCAACACTTACCTGTACAGTTTCATGGTCCGAAGACCTTAAACTACGTCGGGATTGACATCCCGAGAGATTTTCAATAAAAGCCGGTATCGGTCTTGATCGCTTGAATCAAGATCCTACGATACCGAGTACTTTAAAAAAAAAAATGTTTGCCCCTTTTGTACAGTTTCAGGGTCCGAAGACCTTAAACTACGTCGGGATCGATATCTCGAGAGATTTTCAATAAAAACCAGTGTTGATCTTGACCGCTCAAATTGAGACTTAACAGCCTGGAACATTTTTTCAAAAAAACACAAAAAAGAATGTATTTTCAGCATGTACAGTTTCTGGTCTGAAGACCTTAAACTACGTTGGGATCAACGTCCCGAGAGATTTTTAATAAAAACCAGCATCGATCCCAGCCTTTCAGGCCAAGGTCTGATGATCTGGATCATTTCAAAAAACACAAAAAATGTTTGCCCCTCTTTTATAGTTTCAGAGTTCGAAGACCTTAAACTACGTCGGGATCAACATCCTGAGAGATTTTCAATAAAAACCGGCATCAGCCTTGATCAAGGTTCGATAACCCGGATCATTTCAAAAACACCAAAAATATTTTAAAGCTTTCCACAAAAACCAGCATCAATCTCGATCACCCGAGTTGAAATCTGGAACCTTTTCAAAAAAAAAAAAAAAACAAAAAATTGATTCATCAAGAATTTCAAATTGCACCAATTTATCCCTAGCGGTCCGAAGACCTTAAACTACACTGGGATTAACTTCTCGGGGGCTTTCTTTCCTAACCTGTTCCAGGCATGGCTGACACTTGATCGTACGGGTGTCTGGAATCTCTTAAACAGGTAAGGGCTGTGGCGGGCAGAACTCCGCAATCCTGTTCGTGTTGAACGCACCGTGATAGACAACCTTGATTTGGAAGTCGCTGTTGAAGCTGACGGATGTTCCCTGTTCCTAGAACTCATGAAGGGGATTAAGGCTGTTGGGAGGTGGAGCTCACCCTCACGGAATTGTGAGCAACGTAAGACCCCAAACTGGATTGACTAAGGGAAATGTGAGGATGTGGCTCATTTTGTGGCCGAAGGAGTCCGTCGGACGATACGTGGTCTATGTGCATTGCACATGAGGAACAGGCAACTTTGTGGGTGTGTTGACTGAAAACCCTCAAAATCCCCTCATCCGAAGATGTAAAACTACGGCACTTGACTGTGTGAGACCCGTCTTGCTCGCTGACGTAAAATGGAGCGGGTGCCTTACCAGCAGTAGAAGCTGGAAGTGGATGGAAATTCCACATCTTTTCCCTGCATTTCAGAAAAATCACAAAATACAAAAACATTGCAAAATCACCTCTTGAAAAATCACAGAAATATTTCCATCGCTTTCAAATCAAATATCTGCAAAAATCACAAAAAATATTTCCATCGCTTTCAAATCAAATATCTGCAAAAATCACAAAAATATTTCCCTTGCTTTCAATCAAAATATTGTCAAAAATCACAAAAATATTTCTCTTGCTTTCAAAGAAAATTTTCAAAAACACAAAAATATTCCCTTTGTTTTCAATAACCGATCTCTATCCTGACCTCTCAGGTAAAGATTCGGCCCCACATATTTACAAAAATCACAAAAAAATTGTCAGTATCCCCAGCACTACAATTCAGGAGTCTTGAACTCCGCTCACTTCACAGTATGGGATGACGGATCCAATCGTCCGCAAATTGGAATCTTGACCAAAACAGGCGACCAAACACCATCTCAATCACATGTATGCCTAGAAGAACATCTTGAAGTCGGATAGCATCCTCGTACATTCTCATTCGCAAAGAAACAGCATCCTTGGGACGATGGACCTGATCGACCACGGGTCGGCATCTTGACCAACCCGCTGTCCAAACCTCCGTATCAAAAAGAAAAATCCCCAAGGGAGTACAACCCTGCAAGCAATAAGCTCAAAATTCTCTGCATCTCCAGCAAAAGCAAAATCATCAAACTGAAAGAGAATGAGCCAAGCCATGCATTCATCATGCATCTCCATGCATCAGCATCCATCGCATCAATCATCATGTTTACCTGCTTTCAAAATAAAAGCCGGTTAGCCAAAGACCCCACAGGCATCCCTAGTGGAGGCACGTGCAAACCAGATTTCCATTTCAAAAAGATAAAAAAATATTTCTATTTGCAAATAAAAACCCCACGGAGTATCACTCCCCAGAGTGGGTGCCTTTTCAAAAATCCAAAAAATATTTTCCAGTAGAGCGTTCTGCCTCCAACACATCCGGAGATCTTCCATATCTCTGGGTAGGAGCCGACGCAAAAATCAAATAAGATCCGATGTCTCGCGGTTTTCCCGGAGACCATCGGACCCAATGCACTCAAAGTACGATCGAACTGAACTCCAGTGTCAGTGCGGTCGTGCCACATGCCAAGATACAAAAAGATGAAAGCCAAAAGGCTCGGTCACAGAAACCATTTGAACAGGTGGAAACGATGAATTGTAACCCAAGTATCAAAATCAGCAGATTGGGTGGAAAGAGTTCACCCGCACATACCTAGGCGTGGATGCCTGAAGTACCTTGACTGAGTCCAAGTCGGCGTAGTAGAATCCCGTAAGACTATCTGACGCAGGGCGTCTAACCACTTTGACAGTCAAGCGAAACAAGTACTCCTGGAGTGATCTGGGAGAACATCGAACATACAATCAATCACAGGGTCAGTAACCTCGTAAGACTGTCGACGCAGAGGCTCTGCTGTACCTTTCCGATGTTAGTACCGATCGGGAATGGAAGGGTTGCGATTGGGTACCCAGGTTGCAGCGCATGCAGGGACAATCGCAACGTTTTCTCCAAACTCCCGCGGTATGTGCGAGTGATCGATTTCCAAACGATCAACTGGCACAGATGCAAAGGCAAGCAATGATTTCAGACCATGATCCATGAATGACCGGGTCAGAAGTGGGGTGTCCACTCACTTTGGCATTCGGTTGCACGCAACCTCTGCCAAAGAGGGGCATCTGTAGACACCCCACCTTCGGCTACACTGTTGGTAGAGATAGCTGGTTGAACGGAGGACCATACCCCCAAATCCCAAGTCCAAACTCAGCCAAACTCACCCTTGTAAGCCCCATTCCATAGCCCAGTTCAAGCCTGAACCCAGTCAACCCAGTCCTAAACACCACCCTGAAAAACCCCCATAAAAAAGGCCAGTCAAAAAATCCCAAAAAAGTCAAACTCACTGAGTCAACTCGCTGAGTTAACCCGCTGAGTCAACCCGTCGAGTCAAAACACCGAGTCAACCCGTCGAGTCAACCCGTCGAGTCAAACCACCGAGTCGACTCGCTGAGTCAACTCACTGAGTCGACCAGCGAGTCCAACAGCAGCCCCGAGGGAGCGACCGTACTCGCTGGAAACCGAGGAGCGGCCGTACGGGCGGCCCATGGCAGGCCGCCCGGAAAAAATTACGAGAGTTGCCACTCTCCGCTGCTATAAATACCCCCTCCCCCTTCTCTTTTAAACGGAACAACCGGCCAGAGAGAGTCCGTCCATTAGAGTCATCCTTCTCCACCCTTAGCCCATTTTTCCACCAAGGAGAGCCCGAGTGAGGAGAGCCTAGCCCTGGTCCAGCCCAGCCTGACCACTGGTCCAAGCCTCCCAAGCCATCCAAGTCTTGATCCAACCACTCGAAGCCAACCCTTGCGACACCTCCGTCCATCCAGCTACTCTTTTTCCAGCATCATCTCATTTGCATCTAGCATAAGTGCAATATTTACTTTTCTTCCAACCCCCTTGCTTCACTATAAGCACCTTGATTCGTCAAGTACACATGCATATGTCTTTATATTAAGCACCTGTCAGTTCGAGCGTATGCTCTGGGCTTGCCCGTTGTTGGAACTTGCCCATCAGAAACTCTTACTGTTCAGACCTGCATTCATGCTTCACCATAAAACACCTTGATCATTCAAGCACACTGCATACGTCTTACATTAAGCACTTGTCAGTTCGAGCGTACGCTCTGGGCTTGCCCGTTGTTGGAACCTGCCCATCAGAAACTCTTACTGTTCAGACCCGCATTCATGCATCATGTCATTCATGAGAATATACGAGGATTAAATTAGACTTTCAAGTATTCGATCGATTCTGTGAAGTAGAGACCGTACTTCGGTACGGGCAGTGTGTGGGGTGCTTAACCTCTTCCCACCCTGTAACCGTGATCCCTTACCTTGAATCTCTGACCGCAGATCAACAGGAGTCATTTTAGAGGAAGGAATCTTCAGATTCCCTTCTCTAACGTTTCTACGGGGTCTAGCCGACTGTAGATTCGAAATAACTGGCTAGTGGCGACTCTGGTCTTATATAAATTCACTTAAACACATCCAGCTCAATACGACAACCAAACAAAGCCCTCGAGAACGAGGCAAGCCAGTGGCACAAACGGCGATTTCGCACTCACGCATCCTCATCTCCTTCTTTTCCGAAAGGAAAGGGGAAGGGAGAAGAACGTCGTGTGGGAGCGCGGAAAATCGGCGAGGGTCCACAACGTCCAAGGTGAGAAAAATGCGAGAGGATTAGCAAAAGGGCCATCTCTGTGCATGGGAGCATAGGAGAAGGTAAGTGTATTGCTTGTAACTTCATTTTTTTCGTAGTGAAGTTTACACCAGTGGTTTTTTACCCTTGTTGGGGTTTTCCACGTAAATCTCTGTCTTGTGGATTGTTGGTTTGTGTGATTCCTTTTCTAGTTATTATTACTTCCTGTTTATCGTTTGTGGGTGAGACCGGAGATTGGATCTCACTTCACCGACGTTGTTGGCATGCTGCGCAACAACTGGTATCAGATCTATTGATTTAGTTCAAGTGGAAGCGATGACGGAAGATGGGAAAACTAGAATTGAGAAGTTTGATGGATCAAACTTTGCCTTCTGGAAGATGCAGATGGAGGATTATCTGTATCAGAAGGACCTCTACATTTCTCTAGGAGGAAAAGAAAAGAAATCAGAAAAGATGACAGATGATGAATGGGCTTTAGTGGATCAAAAGGCTTTAGGAACGATTCGACTCTTTTTGTCTAAGAGCGTCGCCTTCAATATATCCAAAATAAATACCACAAAAGAATTGATGCAGGCTTTGGCTACGATGTATGAGAAACCCTCGGCGTCAAATAAGGTTCATCTTATGAAGCGGCTATTCAACATGAAGATGTCAGATGGTGGGGGTGTGGCTGAACATTTAAACGAGTTCAATACAGTCACAAGCTAATTGGAATCGGTTGGCATCACTTTTAATGACGAGGTCAGGGCTCTATTGATCTTGTCAAGTTTGCCAGGCAGTTGGGATGGTTTGGTAATTGCCGTGAGCAATTCCTCAGGGTCTATAAAGTTGAAATTCGATGATGTGGCCGGTCTAATTCTAAGCGAAGAATCTAGAAAGAAGGCATCAGGAACTTCAGGGGATTCAGGAAATGCTCTAAACGTTGAAGGAAGAGGAAAATCTTCGAACAAAGGAGGCAATAAACACGGTCGTTCTAAGTCGAGGAATAAGTCCAAGGGACCGAAAGACAAGGACGGGTGTTGGCATTGCGGGAAGAAGGGGCACATGAAGCGTGATTGTAGGGCGCGTAAGAAATAAGAAGGAAGCTCTCAAGGTGGGAAGGATTCAGTGAATCTATCTGAGGAGAGTGACACAGAGTCGTTGATCTTGTATCTTGATACGCGTAATGAGTCTTGCGTTATAGACTTAGGTGCTTTGTTTCATGCTACTTCATCAAAAGAAGTTCTTCGTGATTATGTCTCGGGTAACTTTGGAAGAGTCTACCTGGGTGGTGATGAGCCATGCAGTATTGTTGGCAAATGAGACGTTCATTTAAGTCAGAAAGACGGAACGGTCTTGAAGCTGAAGGATGTTAGACATGTACCAAGTTTGAGACGAAATTTGATCTCAGTGGGGCAGTTGGCCGATACCAGATATGTGACGACATTCACGAGCGATGCATGGAATGTCATAAAAGGTGCCTTGGTTATATCTCGAGGCAAGAAGGAAGGTATACTTTGTATGTGACTTCTGGATCGTATAGTTCACTCGCAGTCATATCAACTGGAGTGAACGGGCAGTTATGGCATCAGAGGTTGGGACATATGAGTGAGAAAGGGATGAAAGTGTTATTGTCAAAGGGGAAGCTACCAGGGTTGAAGGCAATCAATCTGAAATTCTGCGAGGACTGCGCGTATGGCAAGCAAAAGAAAGTTAGCTTCAAAAAGACTGGACGCGCTTCAAAGACGCATCTATTGGAGCCTGTACACACTGATGTGTGGGGACCGACACAGGTATCATCTCTTGGTGGCTCACGTTACTTTGTTTCTTTTATTACTGATGCTAGTAGAAAAATGTCGGTTTACTTCTTAAAACACAAATCAGATGTATTCAATGTATTCAAGAAGTGGAAAGTTATGGTAGAAAATGAGACCGGTAAAACTGTGAAGTGTCTCAGATCGGATAATGGGGGAGAATACTGTGACGAGAGATTTGAGGAATATTGTGCAGCAAATGGAATCAAGCATCCGAAAATGATTCCAAGGACACCGCAGCAGAACGGTGTGGCTGAGTGCATTAACAGGACCATTCTTGAATGCGTTAGAAGCATGAGGCTACATGCAGGGTTGCCCAAGACCTTTTGGGCAGATGCTGTGAATACTACCGTATATCTCATTAATAGAAATCCCTCAGCACCATTGGACGGTGGGCTAACAGAAGAAACCTGGACTGAAAAATAGGTGAACGTTGCACATCTCAGAGTGTTTGGTTGTATCTCTTATGTTCACATTGATGCAGAGCACATAAACAAGCTGGATGTGAAGTCTAGGAGGTGCACATTTATAGGCTACGGGCAGAATGATTTTGGCTACCGATTTTGAGATATTGAGAACCGAAAAATCATCAGAAGCAAGGATGTCGTCTTTAATGAAAAAGTGATGCATAAGGACAATGTGCAGCAAAAGCAGAACAAGACCGATGAGAAGGGATTCATAGAGTTGGAAGAGTTACCAGACATGGGTGTTACAGTGCCACAGGATGAGCATGCATGGGAGCATGATGAGGCAGAGCCGCAGACACCGGTTGTGAGGAGATCTACTCGAAAGAGGAGACCCAAGGTCCGATACTCACCCTCCTTACATTATCTACTGTTGACAGATAATGGTGAGCCAGAGTGTTTTAAAGAGGCGTTACGGTCAGATATGCGGGTTAAGTGGGAGCAAGCCATGGAAGATGAGATGGACTCTCTTGAGTCTAATCATACATGGGAGCTAGTCACTCTACCCATGGGTAAGAAAGCTCTTCATAACAAGTGAGTTTACAGACTGAAGGAGGAGCACGATGGTTCGAAACGGTACAAGGCTAGACTGGTTGTGAAAGGGTTCCAACAAAAGGCAAGTATCGATTTCATAAAAATATTTTCACCTGTGGTGAAGATGTCTACGATTCGCATGGTCTTGAGTATAGTGGCTACAGAGGACTTACATCTAGAGCAGCTAGATATTAAGACAGCCTTTCTTCATGGAGACCTTGAAGAAGAGATATACATGCATTAACCGATAGGATATGTGGCACCAGGAAAGGAGAACAAGGTGTGTAGACTGAAGAAGAGTCTATATGGTCTGAAGCAGGCCCCGAGGCAATGGTACAAGAAGTTCGACAGTTTCATGTCGGAAAACGGGTATAGGAGATGTCATGCAGACCACTGTTGTTACTTGAAGAAGTTTGATACGTCGTACATCATCCTTCTTCTGTATGTTGATGATATGCTTGTGGCTAGATCAAGCATGAAGGACATCTCAGATCTCAAAAGACAATTGTCTAGAGAGTTTGCCATGAAGGATTTAGGAGCTGCAAAACAAATCCTAGACATGAGGATAAAGCGTGACAGGGGAAACAAGAAGCTAGTTTTGTCACATGCAGAGTACATAGCCAAGGTACTTGATTGATTCAGCATGGGAGGTGCTAAGCCGGTTAGCACTCCATTAGCCAACCACTTCAAGCTTTCTAAGGAGCAAGGAGCTAAGACGCAGGAGGAACGGGATTACATGACTAAAGTCCTTTATGCGTCAGCCATAGGGAGCCTCATGTATGCTATGGTTAGCACGAAGCTAGATATTGCTTAAGCAGTGGGAGTTGTTAGCAGGTACATGAACAACCCTGGGAAGGAACATTGGGAAGCTATGAAGTAGATCCTCAGATACCTGGTAGGTACTGTGGATGTAGGGCTGTGTTATGGAGGATCGAAAATTAAGCTACAAGGCTACGTCGACTCAGATTTGGCAGGGAATATCAACAACAGAAGGAGCACTATAGGGTATGTCTTTACCCTGGGTAGTGCTGCAGTCAGTTGGATCTCTCAGTTACAGAAGATAGTATCCATCAATACAACGGAAGCAGAATATGTTGCAGCTATAGAAGCGTGCAAGGAGATAGTATGGATGCAAGGTTTTATGGAAGAGTTGGGAAAGAAACAAGCAGATGCAAGCTGTACAGTGACAGTCAAAGTGCAATACACTTGGCTAAGAATTCAGCCTTTCATTCGAGGACCAAGCATATTAACATCAGATATCACTTCATACGTTCGTTACTGGAAGATGGATCGATTACTTTGGAGAAGATTCATACAAGAGAGAATCCTGCAGATATGTTGACCAAGGCGGTCATACGGGAGAAGCTGAAGATCTTTTCAGCTTTGGTTGGTCTTCAGGCTTGAAGACTGGGAGGTGGTGCACTCCAGATGTAGAAGACGAAGGATCATGTGGTGATGTATCTCCAAGTGGGAGATTGTTGAGTGTGGAGACAGCCACACTAGACCATGGTCGAGCGCCCGGACGGTCTGATGGCCGGGTGCCCGATATTCATACCTTTTTTAGCATCAACCCGTCGGACTGTTTTGTGAGCAGCCGGGCGCCCGGCGGTCAAAGTGACCGGGTGCCCGATAATACCCTGAATTAAGTCCTTTGTTGCTAGACATATTTTGTAATGGCCGGGCGCCCGACCCAGTTATGACCGGGCGCCTGACCGGCTGCGGAGTTAAAGTGCGGGTTTCCTATTTAGTGTTCTAATTGTGGGGTTTACTATATAAAGGGGTGTAAACCGGGATTAGACATGGGGATTAGGGCTTCTATACATCCAAGGTGAGAAAAAGGTGAGAGGATTAGGTCCATCTCTGTGCATGGGAGCATAGGAGAAAGTAAGTGTATTGCTTGTAACTTTGTTTTTCTTCATAGTGAAGTTTGCGCTCGTAGTTTTTTACCATTGTTGAGGTTTTTCCACGTAAACCTCTGTTTGTGGATTATTAGTTTGTGTGATTCCTTTTCTAGTTATTATTACTTCCTGTTTATCGTTTGTGGGTGAGACTGGAGATTGGATCTCGGTTCACCGGCATTGTTGGCGTGCTGCGCAACGCACAGGGGATTGAATAATTGCTTAACGTTGGGGCCACAAAAGTTTTGGATCAAGCGATGAAACTATTCCTACAACATTTGTTGGTGAGAGTTGAGAACATCTCTGTGACAATTGAGAAAAGAAAATGAGAAATAGGATCACCCTAGTAAAAGCCCCTATTATTATTGAAAAACTCACAAATCTCCCCATTGATGATAGTTGATAAAATAAGAGAGGAAATCCAAATAGATATCCAACTTAGAAGAAAATTTTAATTGATAGAGTTAAAGGCTTTACTTAGGTCAACTTTGAGATACATTCTGGTAGGACCTTTGTCTAAGTGAATTCCACGAAGACGATCATGTCTAAAAATGATATTGTTAGATATATTTCTTTCTAAAATAAAAGTCGATTGGTAATGACTTATAATATGGGACATCACAACTTTTATTTGATTGGCCATAATTCTAAAATTAATCTTATAAATCTCATTAGTGAGTGACATGGGCCTCAAGTTATTAGGAGTAAAAATAACTTCAAATTTAGGAATCAATGTGATGAAAGTGGTATTTAGCTACTTTAAAATTTTGAAAGATTGAAAGAAATTATTTATTGCAGTGTAAACATCACATTCAATAATTAACCACCAAACTTTAAAGAAATGGTCATTAAAATCGTTTGGGTCAAAAGCCTTGTTGGGACATGTATATTTAATAGCATATTTGATATTAAGAATAAAGATAGGCAAGCAAAGTGCCTCACCCTAAAATGATAGCCGATTTAACTTATCTAATAGGCTCAAGTCAACTTGAATTTCATTTTGATCACTAAAAGAATTAGGATAATTTTAATTTCTAAGAGATCTTTGCAAATGTTTTCATGTTCATCTTTTATCTCCAAGATTTTAGAGGAGGTAAAGCTAGTCTTAATCAAAGAATAAAAAATTTAAAATTAGTATTTTTAAAATTAAGGTTAATTTGCTGAGTTTTTTAGTTGATCATAAACATTTCAAGTAATTGAACATGATTGAGATTCACCTTCGCCTTCATTTTCTTCTCAACATTATAGCTTACAAGGAAAGATTTGATGGCTAACTGGATGAAATCAAGATTTTTTTAGCATTCATAATTTAGGATCGAAGCTTAGGCTTGTGGGCAATCCACTGTATTATAGAGGGTTCCGAATTGGTCCCACATATAGTAAAAGAGGTCCACAGGCCTAGAAGCCCAGGCACGAGCCCTCGGCCCTTCCTCGAAATGAAGAGGCAAAATGACCGACTTGGAGAGATTAACGAGTCCTTTGAGTAGGGGATAACAACCATCAAAGTAGCCAGATTAACATCTGTAGTGGCCGAAGCGAAGGCGATGACCTCGGTCTTTTGTCAAGTCGAGAATTGAGCATCCATCTACACGTGCTTCGCCTACTAAGCTGAGGAGTGAGCGACCAAGGTCCATGAGAGAAACCCAAAGGGATGAAGCTCGACCACCGAGCTTCACATCCCGAGCTAACCTGGACAACCACCGTCAGAGGCGCGCATGATAAGTGCAGGGCAAATAAGCCAAATAAGAACAAGATAAAGGTAACGGATCCACCTTGGTTATAAATCCCTCGTATTAGTACGGTATGGGACTCCCGCTCATTTTTTACTCTCCAGTAATGTGTCCTAGATTGACTCTGACACTTAATGCCCATCCGAACCCTATAAATAGGGTTCCCTTCTACAAAGTACGCGATTCCTCCCCTACTTAATCCTAAGCACCCCTACCCTGCATCTGACTCAGGCATCAGAGAGTTTACAGCCAGCCACCGGCACCTCCCCTTTGCCTATTTTCGTTCATCCTTTGCAGGTCCGATGATCCCTGGGCGTCACAAGCTTGTTTCGTCTTGGGAAGATAAGGGAGGAAAAGACCACAAGGCCGGGTTCAGACGACCTTATCTGTTGACCAATTTGAAGCAACAACACACTGTTTTAGAGCAAATTTGACATTCTGAAGTTTTAAGGCGACCACAAACATAGATCTCCATAATTTGATGCATAAGATGATTCATTGTTTCATTAATTTAACTTACAAGGGTATCAAAGCCCTCGTATACTTCATTCATGAGATTGTTGAAGGGTCACTCACATCATCAAATGTGTTTGTACATAATCACAATATCATAATCACCATCATCAATCTCATTCTAAGCCTCACCAGCTAACCCTTATCATGACTGATGCAAAGAACATATTATCGCCCCACATGTGAAGGGCATTCTTCTTCTTTTTTCCCAATCTCATTAGGATTCAAACCCCAAATGTAGGAAGATCTTGGTTGGGCACCACTACTCTCACAGCTATAACCTCATGGTATTAAAGGTCTTACCAAAAGCCTAATGAGGGATGTCAAATTATGGTAGTGAGCAAAAACTTCAATACGAACTTCAGGTACTATAGTTCATAGATAACCTTAACCTGAAGACCAGTAAAGAAATTACAGGCTAAGATGTCTATTTTTTCTTTAAGAAATGAGGTCATTAAAAAGAAAATACAGGTTAAGATATCTGTTTTTCTTTAAGAAAGTAGGCCATTAAAAAAAAAAGAAATGTACTATATTTAGTGAATAACTTGCAAAGAATGGTTATATTATCATTTCCACTCCATTAAGATTTTAGAGACTGAAAATGCAAAGTTTATTAAGGATACTGGAAATAGTGAAAGTGTGATGTAGGACGTGGCACAGATACATTCCTAGCATGGTTAGACCAAAAGAGGACTAAACAAAAGTGGAAGTAACCCATCAAATTTGAAACTAGTTCTACGTAAGGCATAATGTAACTGGGTCCTAAGCGCATCCGATTCAAAGAAATTCAATCCTAAGAGGAAGAAATTGTTGTTTAAAGTGTAAACCGTAAATCAGACATAACTTTTGATTCAGGTATCGTTACAGGACGCACAACCTATGAATTTTGACTAGAATAATCCATTCAAGGTCAACCAACTCACATAGTGGGTCACGTCTGTCCATTTTGCAATAAAACACACTTTTATCTCAAAAATGAGATTTTAGGAAACATTATCATTTTTAGTAATTTTAATTTTTGTAGTATTTCGTTATTTTTAGAGTTTTAGATTTTCATATTTTCTTTTAAATTACTTGTAATTATGCTAGGACTCTTTTAACAAAAGTTTATTTAAAATTTTTATTTTTAGAAATTTGACTTTAGAAGAGTTTTGTTAAAATTATGACTTTTATTAGGGTTATGATTTTGCTATTTTTGGTAATTACGAATTTTAGTTTATTTTTTTTTATTAATGGTGTGATTGTGAAAAATGGACAATTAGACATTATTTGAATAAAAAAAATTGATTTTTATCTTATGAATTCAAGAAAATACCCCTATGGATTTAAGGTTTTATGCACTAGAGGCAGACAGTAATCTTTCTCATTACCTCATCACGCTCTTCCCTTCATTAGAGTGTAAATTAAAAAAACATTATATTTGAGGAAGAACGTACTAGATTTTCACAATTATTTCAAGTAATGTAATAATTTATCGTACATTTGAACCTCCAACGAATGTAGATCACTATGTAGAACTTTAATTACAATCAAGTGTAGAAAAAATACAAAACGTAATTCAAAATTATGAGCTATTAACAAGATCACAAAGAGAGAAGAGATCTATAATCCATACAATTATGTCGTTTATTTGTAGGAGCATGAATTTGACATAAGGGTGGAAAATGATCTTGTATCCTTTAGACAAGATAAGTATAGTGCTAACTCTTCTATGGATGGTAAATTGCGTTCCTCAATAACTTAGGGGTGGAAAGTCTCTTTTATGCTTATAATAATACTTGTGGCTCATATAAGTTTAGAAGCTAAGTCAAATGGATGTTAAATTGCATTCCTCAATATACGTTTAAATGAGAATGTATATATGAAGCAGTTAGAAGGTTTTGTAGTCAATAACTTAGAATTTTTGGCTTGCAAACTTAATAAGTTTATTTATGAGTTAAAACAAACGTCATGTCAGTGATACATAAAATTTTAAGAAGTGATTTCTTCATTTAGTTTTATAAAAACTATTACTGATAAGTAAATCCATGTAAAAATCAATGAAAGCAATATTGATTATGTATGTTGATCGCATCTTATTAACTATTAGGGACATTAAAATTTTGCTTAAACTAAAAAATTTCTATCATAAAATTTTAAAATAAAAAATCTTGATGACACTTTTTTATTGGTATTGAGATATATTGTGATAGATCACGTGTACTACTTAGCATGTCATAGAGAGCCTGTATTAAAAGGTTCTTGAAAGGTACGTGTAAGAGCCCGATTTTATGTAAATACATTACACCCTTGTGCACTCACAAATTTATATCATATGAAAGGTAGTGAACGCCTACATACACCATAGGATAAGAGGAGTATCCTCATCCATTTACAAGATAAGTGCATTTGAATTTCGAGGATAAAATCTTTTTAAGGGTTGTTAGAACTAATATGTGACAGGTATTTTAATGTTTGTTTGATTCATATTTGTTACATTATTTTGCTTGGAGAATTGGAGAATTTATAAGCATTCATGAATAACATAAACAAGTACACAAAAGATAAGGCGTAAAGAGAACCTTTTATTTTTAAAGATTCTAGATTCTTTACATTTTAGGCCGTGATGTAGCACAAGTCTTTAATTACATCGTACGATTGATAACCCTTAATTAAATGACGAAAGTAAACAATTTTGTGCATCAGAGATAAATTAAACAAATCATTAAGCAATCACAATCATTAAATGCAAACACAAATTTTTTTACGTGGAAACGTTTGTGGAAGAAAACCACAATACAAAGTAACAATGCTCCACTGTGAATAACAATTGTATAAAAGATAAAGTATTTAAGAAAATCGGTATCAAAAGGTAAAATTTTTTACCTGTGGGGGACTGTGTCTTTTAGAAAGGTCACGCAGACCAGTAGTCTCAGGGACTATTTTGGGGAAGCGGTTTGACCGCACCATCTTTAAAAAATGCTAGAATGCCTATGTGTCATGTTGTTTTTGGTCTAAGTTGAGAGACAGCCGAGCGTAGTTGAGTGGTGTGACATTGGGCCTGCTCCCATCATAGAGACGAGGACTGTGGGAACACTAGACCGCAACCATGAACTCAGACGGCTCAACCAACATATTTCAATTTTAATGGGTAGTACATTGACCAATCTCTAATGGCGATGTCTTTAGCAATTGGGGATTATTGTCATTGTATTGTGAAGTCCTCGGCAGATAAAGCTTTTGTCATTCCACAAAGTTTTCGAGGATTACAAGATTATGTGATCACAATTGTACAAGTATTATATATGTAGCGTAATTAGGCTAAAAGGTTGATAATGTAGCAATACAGTTTGAGACCTTGGAGCTAATGGTGCAACAGAGTAATGTGCATATGTATACACGCTACAGTAAGAATAGTATGCATAGTATGTTAGTATAGGATGTGTGCGCATGGTATACATATAAAGTGTGTACGCATGGTATGTATGTATATATATTGTAGGTGAAGGATGTGCATACATGATGCATTTATAGGGTGCGTATATGATGTGTGTGTAGGGTGTGTATGCACGTAGTGTGGGTGCATATATGTGGGGTGTGTATGTGCATAGTGTGTATATAGGGTGCGTGTCTAAGGCATGCAAGAGGGTCCATGTGCATAAGCCTACTCGCTGTCACGCTGAAGTCCTTATTGTAACACTATTGATGCACTCGCTGTCGTGCTGCTGATTCACCAGGGAGAATTGTTAATGCATCAAGGAGAACTGTGGGTGTGCTAGGGAGAACTGCTGATGTGTCGGGGAGATGACGGATGCGCCAGGGAGATCAACAGATGTGTGAGAGAATACTGTGGATTCGCTTGCTACGCTGGTGGATGCACCGCGGAGATAGACGGATGCACCGAGGAACACTGCGGATGTGTCGGATGAACTGTGGATGCACCAGATGAACTGCGAATGCGCCGAAAAATACTGCGGATGCGCCGACTGCAATAGTGGATGGGTCGGCAAAAATGCTCTGGGAAATACTACAGTGCGCCGGCTAAATTGCGAATGCACAGGAGAGGTCTACCCCCATCTCTCTCCACTCTCTTAATCTCTCTAAATCCCCTCTAAATGAGCCCTGAAATGTTATTTATAAGTGGCGAAGGGGAAGATGATGTGGCATACACTGGATGCACTCGGTTAAGGCGGTGGGCCACTTGGTGTTTTGTGATGCTGTGGGCTTTATCTTGAGAATCGGATGGATGTGCCAGACTATTGGACTCAGGCACATGTCATTTTCTTACCTGACTTTTGTCATTTTCTTAAGTGGGCCCCATTTTGTACTAGGTAGCCCCTTAGCGCATCCACCTGTGTGTGCACCTTAATGACTATATTTACAAAATTGGCTGTAACTTCCTTGTTATAACTTCAATTGAGGCGATCTTATTTCGATGCTTTATGTAATAGACCTATAATGGTCACATTTAGATGCTATCTACCTCTCTGAAAGTGGGCCCAAAGTATCCAATGTCATTAACAATATAGTTTTTTGTAAATGGTTCATATCTCTTTCGTTACAACTCGGAATGAGATGATCTTGGGCTTGTTGGAATCGTGACTTGATTATCTTTCCAATGAGGTATCATTTTTTTCAAACGGATATTACTTGCCTAGTCATCTTCTGACTTGAAGTGAACTCTTTACTGATATCCATTCTTGCACTTTTTTAGAATATATATCTTGATATTGATATCCTGAAAATTAATAATCTTGTGCTGAGTCTTGTGATAATAAGATAAAACATCTCATACTCCTTTTAATAATAAAAGATAGAAGAACCACACAGCATTAAATAAAATCGGTTAAACTGTCTTTGTCATATAAACGGTAAAATGCGCAATCAGATGGACGAATTCATGATTAAGTTGAATATATATGATTTAAGATTTAATCAGGCTATAAATCACTGAGCAATGGATCTATAGATGAATTTCATATATATCACTTTTTAGGCCTCAACAAGGGGGTATAATTTAATAACTCGAGGTTTCGTAAGCCTTCATGTTCATGTGTATTTATCTATGCATCCATGTATGCATACATTTATTAATTCGTGAAAGTTGTAGCCATTTCTATGCATGCGTTATCTGTGTAGTGTAAACCACTGACTTATATAATTACTAATTACATGACTTTGTGTGTGTGTGTATATATATATATATATATATATATATATATATATATATATATATATATATATATATATATAAGTATGTACATGTGTAATTTTACTAGTTATACTTACGAGATTACTCGTTAATCTATAACCTAACTTAAATTTAATCGTTAAACTTACTATAAAACTACCCGATCACGATCGTGTTTATGTGTCAAAACTATGCCACTAAAACCTTGTAATCACATAAAAAAATTTGCGCTAATAAGATTCATAACTTTCAATTAAATTGCCCAATTCTAACCATCTAATCTTGAGTTATAATAACCCTTATCAAACTCGTAAAATTTGAGATAAATCAACTTTTAATTGACCTATGATTTTTAACATAGACATCATCATTAATAACTATTAAATCATGATCTAAATCAGCTCATTCAAAGATGTGGTATGAACTCAAATAACTCAAATCAATCCAAGCAGGAAGATAAATCAATCTCTTGATTTTTGTCCTAATAACAACATGTACAAATCCTTCAACTCGATTATAGATTTGAGGCTATTTATTCATCGATCTCCATAGCTATTAATAAAGTTGATTATTCATTGATCTAATTGTTGAGATAATTTTATGTGGATAGAATAAGCTATTGAACTATTGATTTTGAAGATAAACCATTATATCATCGTGAAATAAATAATTGATGTAATTTAAACTATTTATACCTAATTATTAACAAATCAATTCTAATGGTTATATACGTATTATTAATAATCTTAAATTCTCTACTGTGTATATATTCATATCCGACACTGAAACTCAGAAAATTTATTTCTAAGAATCCAATTACGATAAAATTTTAGAAAATGCTTAGTTTAATTGAGTCACACAATTAATTTCCGCTTCTAATTCACAATATCTACCGTCCAACGAATTTCACATCATATTCGCTAGATGACTCGCATAAAAATCATATAAACAAATCGTTTCGATTTACGGACGATTCCCGATAAATTTATTGGCTTATATCTTACATTGGGGTAGGTCTAAATTTACTTTTGGAGTTTCCAAATTTTTTAGGAAGAATCTTATATATTCTATAGTTTTTAAATTAAAAAAGGATGCGGTAGTCGTGTTTGCAACTTATACCATACACCTTCGCCCAATAATAGCATGACCTGACCATTGATTTGAGAAACCAACCGTGTATCATACCTTAATACCTTAATAGAACACTGTGGACCATTGATATGTGATTGAAACATGATTCGGGTGTTACTTTAAGACATAAACTTCTTTTAGCTGTTCAATTTAGAATAATCAATTGGAGTTAACTTTTAATGGTTAAAACTTTACAACAGGCGAGCCATTAGACCTTGTACATGAAATCAACCTACAATCACTCAGACCATTCACACATGCCAATTAGAGATGAATACAACAGTGCATATGCGGGTATTCAAAATTGGAAACTAAAAAAATGATCAAATCTCGTATGAGAAGCAATTTCTCCTTCGTTTCCTACCATGCAACAATCAAATTACCCGAATAGATTTTTTGACAAATCATAGCTATTTAATATAAAGATATTGGTCATCTAGAACTCCTGTATATGTGCATGTGTAAGAACCGAAAAAAAAAGACAATTCAAAGTGCATGAACAATATTTTAAGCTAGAAAGTTTTGATATTCTCTTGTAGGAGATGGATCTAACTATGAATTTGAATGAGTTTTTCTCCAATCAATCACAATCTATTACGCATGTGATTTCAGTAATCCAAATGGCTTCTTCGGTCTTTTATTTACCGTCTCTTTGCTTATATTCAATGGTATAATTTTCTTCATCAGATCTACATTGCTTTACATAAGGCTCATATTTTCTATATTTCTAACACCTGATTTTAACCTATATCTATTTGAAAATTGCCTTTATCGTTGTTATGGTGGGTGACAAAGATCATTGACATTTTGAGATTTTTAGTGATTTTGGCAAAATTTTGAGAATTTCTTATTAAGCTACGACTTCTCATTCCACAGGGTTAACCACATGTTTGTAAAATGAAAGCATTATTAAGCTACAACTTCTCATTCCACAGGATTAATTATATGTTTGTAAAATGAAAGCATTATTAAGCTATGACTTCTCATTTCACAGGGTTAACCACATATTTATAAAATGAAAGAATCATTGATTATATCCACCATTTCAGAACCACTTTGAGCTTCTTATCTCCATCTTTTAAGAACAACATTTCTTATAGCAATATATTTACCGTTTCCCCATAAATGACTTATTTTGTTGAATTAACACGCTTACAACATCAAATTCGATTTGTAAATATGTTAAGAGATTGTTAAATTGTCATTTTTTATCTTCCCTCCATTTGCATGTATCTTTCACTTGTTGAGAAAACTCTGCCATGGAGTCGTTGCCTTACTTAATCACCCTCAATTCCGCATAAAAAATACAATCCTAGTGTTGCTTGCTTTTTCATATATGGTGGCCAAGTAATTTCATGCTTCTTTTGTCAAATCTATTTTTTTAATATAAGAAAGAATATCTGACCACAAGAGATTTGAATTGTAATAGAGCTTTTACATTATAATTTTGCATTCAATTTGCAAGTCCTGCTTGGCCTGTCACTAGTTTGGGATTGCTATTGTTGACGATATCCCTAAAGGCTTGGCTTATCCAATAGCTTCATAGCTATATTATTTAATTCTCATAGTTTTTCATTATAAGAATTTTAGGAACAATAACACTCAACATGGGCAAAATTAAGTGCACTAACACCAATTAAAAAACTTGCAAAGGAGAAGAACTAACACAAAGTGTAAGCATAAAAAATCAAATCACGACATAGCTACTTACTAATGAAGCTCTAATAACATGTAGAAGATCACACAAATAAGGAGAGAGAGAGAGAGAGAGAGAGAGAGAGAGAGAGCTTTTGCATACGCACTGTGTACATACTAGCTAGCTTTTATGTAAAAAAGAGCTCTTTAATTTATTTTCTAATTTTACTAACACTCTACTTCTAAGTAGAAAATTTTCTAACTTACTACTTTTCTTATTTGACTCAATAAACTTGCTTAATATCTAAGTATCACAATTTAATTACATTAGGAATTTACAATGCACTTGGGACTGATTAGTGTATTGCGTCTATGGTGCATATATTTTCTAACTATAGCTGTCTTGTTGCAATTGGATGAAGCACCACTGTATGATGGTGGGGTGTAGCCTTTTATGTTGCAATCTTGGGATATTGTGTAAATTGGGCCATGTATGCTTGGTGAAGCCTTATTTAATTTCTTGTATCATGTTCCCTCAACCTAATGTCATGTTTGGATGCAATTCTTCAAAAGGGGTTTTTGCGCATGTTTTTTCGAATAGTGTTAATTTTATTAAGCAAACTAATGGCAATTGCTTCTAAGGCTGATTTTTGCGGTACACGCAAAGTTGTTTTTGACACATTCGCCCTAAACTAAGAGAAATCGGATTCCTTGTGTCGATCAGTGTCCTTTTTTTTATTTTTTTATTTTCATAAAAAAACTGAAATTGTTATAGTAGGGCATCAAATGAACTGCCTGAATTTTTAACCTAGAACCAATTCCATTTCACCTAACTTCACGATTTGAAGGCTCCAAATGCAGCATAACCTAGCTCCAAAGGAGAACTTAGATGCCCTTGGTTGAGTGTGATGGTAATTCATATGCATGCATTCAACAATTATAAACCTGACACACCTTTAACTCAAATTCAACCGTTTAAGTCATAGGCCACATTTTAGATGGGTCACAACACAAAGTAACACAAAACTGATGACCCACACATTGCCGGATGATTAAAATGAAAAACAGCCAATGGTCCAAATTCAATAAATAAATGTTCACCAATCAAAGTAAGGATTGTGGATTAATCTGTTGGGGTAGTCTTCAAACTATGCACGGATTGGGTACTTCGACTGGTCAGATGGCGTGACCTAAATGCATGTGAAGAAACTTCTAGACCAGTTTTCGTGTGCCCCAGACCAGTCGGCCGACCGGTCTGCAGAGGGCTCCGGTCGGTCGGTGGTGAGGCAGCAAGACCTGTTTTTCTCCCGGGACTGACTGTGCACTGGTAGTACTGCTGTGGACCCTCGCCGTTTCGCGCTCCCACACGACGTTCTCGTCCCTTCCCTTTCGAGAAAAGAAGGAGAGGATGCGTGAGTGCGAATCGCCGTTTGTGCCATTGGCTTGCCTCGTTCTCGAGGGCTTTGTTTGGTAGTCGTGTTAAGCTGGATGTGTTTAAATGAATTTATATAAGACCCGAGTCGCCACTAGCCAGTTATTTCGAATCTACAGTCGGCTAGACCCCATAGAAACGTTAGAGAAGGGGATCCGAAGATTCCTTCTTCTAAAATGACTCCTTTTGATCTGCGGCCAGAGATTCGAGGTAAGGGATCACGGTTATAGGGTGGGAAGAGGTTAAGCACCCCACACACTGCCTGTACCGAAGTATGATCTCTACTTCACAGAATCGAACTAACACTTGAAAGTCTGTTTTAATCCTCGTATATTCTCATAGATGACATGATGCATGAATGCAGGTTTGAACAGTAAGAGTTTCTGATGGGCAGGTTCCACTAACAGGCAAGCCCAGAGCATACGCTCGAACTGAAAGGTGCTTTATGCGGGATGCATGCTGTGTGTTTGAATAATCAAAGTGCTTGTAGTGATATGTACATGAATGCAGGTCTGAACAGTAAGAGTTTCTGATGGGCAGGTTCCACTAACAGGCAAGCCCAGAGCATACGCTCGAACTGACAGGTGCTTTATGCGAGATGCATGCAGTGTGTTTGAATAATCAAAGTGCTTGTAGTGAAGCAGGGGGGTTGGAAGAAAAGTAAATGTTGCACTTATGCTAGATGCGAATGAGATGATGCTAGTAAAGAACAGCTAGATGGACGGAGGTGTCGCAAGGATTGGCTTCGAGTGGCTGGATCAAGACTTGGATGCCTTGGGAGACTTGGACCAGTGGTCAGGCTGGGCTGGACCAGGACTAGGCTCTCCTCACTTGGGCTCTCCTTGGTGGAAAAATGGGCTAAAGGGTGGAGAAGGAAACTCGGAACGGACGGGCTCTCTCTGGGCTGGATGGTCTGTTGAAATGAAAAGGGGAGGGGGTATTTATAGCATTGGAGAGTGGCAGATCTTGTAAATATGTTTGGGCGGCCCCCTGTGGGCCGCCCGTATGGACGCTCCTCGGTTTCCAGCACGTGGTACGGTCATTTCTCGGGGCTGCTGTTTTGACTCGGTGGGTTAACTCGGTGAGTTGACTCAGCGGGTCAACTTGGTGATTTGACTCAGCGGGTTGACTTGGCGGGTTAACTCGGTGTTTTGACTCAACAGGTTGACTCAGCGGGTTGACTCAACGGGTTAACTCAGCGGGTTGACTCAGTGGGTTGACTCAGTGAGTTTGACTTTTTTAGGATTTTTTGACTGGCTTTTCTTATGGGGGGTTTTTCAGGCTGATGTTTAGGAGTGGGTTGACTGGGTTCAGGCTTGAGTTGGGCTATGGATTGGGGCTTACAAGGGTGAGTTTGGCTGAGTTTGGACTTGGGATTTGGGGGTATAGTCCTCCATTCATCCAGCTATCTCTACCAACAGTGTAGCTGAAGGTGGGGTGTCTACAGATGCCCCTCTTTGGCAGAGGTGCGTGCAACCGAATGCCAAAGTGAGTGGACACCCCACTTCTGATCCGGTCATTCATGGATCATGGTCTGAAATCTTTGCCTGCCTTTGCATCCGTGTCAGTTGATCGTCTGGAAATCGATCACTCGCACATACCGCGGAAGTTTGGAGAAAACGTTGCGATTGTCCCTGCAGTTTGCTGCAACCTGGGTACCCAATCACAACCCTTCCATTCCCGATCGGTACTAACATCAGAAAGGTACAACAGAGCCTCTGCGTCGCTAGTCTTACGAGGTTACTGACCCTGTGATTGATTTTCCCAGATCACTCCAGGAGTACTTGTTTCGCTTGACTGTCAAAGTGGTTAGATGCCCTGCGTCAGATAGTCTTAAGGGATTCTAATACGCTGACTTGGACTCCGTCAAGGTACTTCAGGCATCCACGCCTAGGTATGTGCGGGTGGACTCTTTCCACCCGATCTGCTGGTTTCGATGCTTGGTTTGCAATTCATTCTTTTCTAGATTGTGGTCTGGAATCTTTGTTGTCCTTTGTATCTGAGTCAGTTGATTGTTTGGAAATTGATAACTCGCACATACCGCAGGAGTTTGGAGAAAACGTTGCGATTGTCCCTGCATGCGCTGCAACCTGGGTACCCAATCGCAACCCTTCCATTCTCGATCGGTACTAACATCGGAAAGGTACAGCAGAGCCTCTGCGTCGCTAGTCTTACGAGGTTGCTGACCTTGAGACTGATTGTGTGATGTTTGATGTTTTCCCAGATCACTCCAGGAATACTTATTTCGCTTGACTGTCAAAGTGGTTAGACGCCCTGCGTCAGATAGTCTTACGGGATTCTACTACGCCGACTTGGACTCAGTCAAGGTACTTCAGGCATCCACGCCTAGGTATGTGCGGGTGAACTCTTTCCACCCAATCAGCTGATTTTGATACTTGGGTTACAATTCATCGTTTCCACCTGTTCAAATGGTTTCTTTGACCGAGCCTTTTGGCTTTCATCTTTTCGTATCTTGGCATGTGGTACGACTGCACTGACACTGGAGTTCAGTTCGACCGTACTTTGAGTGCATTAGATCCGATGATCTTCGAAAAAACCGCGAGACATCGGATCTTATTTGATTTTTGCGTCTGCTCCTACCTAGAGATATGAAAGATCTCCTGGTGTTTTGGAGGCAGAACGCTTTACTGGAAAATATTTTTGGATTTTTTTGAAAAGATACCCGCTCTGGGGAGTGATACTCCGTGGGGTTTTTATTTGCAAATAGAAATATTTTTTTATCTTTTGAAATGGGAATCCGGTCTGCACGTGCCTCCACTAGGGATGCCTGTGGGGTCTTTGGCTAACCAACTTTATTTTGAAAGTAGGTAAACATAATGATTGATGTGATGGATGCTGATGCATGGAGATGCATGATGAATGCATGGCTTGGCTCATTCTCTTTCAATTTGATGATTTTGCTTTTGCTGGAGATGCAGAGAATTTTGAGCTTATTGCTTGCAGGGTTGTGCTTCCCTAGGGTTTTTCTTTTTAATGCGGATGTTTGGTCAGCGGGTTGGTCAAGATCCCGACCCGTGATCGATCAGGTCCATCGTCTGAAGATGCTGTTTCTTTGCTTAATGAGAATGTACGAGGATGTTATCCGACTTCAAGATGTTCTTTTGAGCGTAAATGCGATTGAGACGGCGCTTGGTTACCAGTTTTAGTCAAGATTCTAATTTGCGAGCGATCGAATCCGTCATCCCAAATTGTGAAGTGAGAGGAGTTCAAGACTCCTGAAGTGTAGTGCTGGGGATAGTGCCAATTTTTGTGATTTTTGCAAATATTTGATCCGAACGTTTACCTGGGTGGTCAGGATAGAGATCGGTTATTGAAAACAAAGGAAATATTTTTGAGATTTTTGAAAATATTTGATTTGAAAGCAAGGGAAATATTTTTTTGTGATTTTTGCAGATATTTGATTTGAAAGCAAGGAAAATATTTTTTTGTGATTTTTGCAAATATTTGATTTGAAAGCAAGGGAAATATTTTTGGTTTTTTGAAAAGGTGATTTTGCAATGTTTTGGTATTTTGTGATTTTTCTGAAATGCTAGGAAATGTGTGGAATTTTCATCCACTTCCAACTTCTACTACTGGTAGGGCACCCGATCCATTTTACGTCAGCGAGCAAGACGAGTCTCACGCAGTTAAGTGCCGTAGTTTTACATTTTCGGATGAGGGGATTTTGAGGGTTTTCAGTCAACACACCCACAAAGTTGCCTGTTCCTCATGTGCAAGCACATAGACCACGTATCGTCCGACGGACTCCTTCGGCCACAAAATGAGCCACATTCTCACATTTTCCTTGGTCAATCCAATTTGGGGCCTTACGTTGCTCACAATTCCGTGAGGATGCGCTCCACCTCCCAACAGCCTTAATCCCCTTCATGAGTTTTAGGAACAGAGAACATCCGTCAGATTCAACAGCGACTTCCAAATCAAGGTTGTCTATCACGGTGCGTTCAACATGAACAGGATTGCGGAGTTCTGCCCACCTCAGCCCTTACCTGTTTAAAAGATTCCAGACACCCGTACGATCAAGTGTCAGCCATGTCTGGAACAGGTTAGGAAAGAAAGCCCCCGAGAAGTTAATTCCAGTGTAGTTTTAGGTCTTCGGACCGCTGGGGATGAATTTGTGCAGTTGAAATTGATGGTGAAATTTTTATTTTTTTATTTTTTTATTTTTTGTATTTTTTGAAAAAGTTCTAGACTTCAACTCGGGTAATCAGGGTTGATGCTGGTTTTTATGGAAAGCTTGAAATCTTTTTGATTATTTTTGGAAATGATCCGGGCTATCAAACCTTGATCCCAGCGGTTGAGGTCGATGCCGATTTTTTGTTGAAGGCAGGAAAAGGTCCCCCGAGAAATTAATCCCAGTGTAGTTTAAGGTCTTTGGACCGAACTTATGTACATGCTGAAAATACATTCTTTTTTGTGATTTTTTGAAAAATGTTCCAGGCTGTTAAATCTCAATTTGAGCGGTTAAGATTAACACTGGTTTTTATTGAAAATCTCTCGGGATGTTGTTCTCGACATAGTTTAAGGTCTTCAGACCAAAACTTAAAAGTGAGACTGGTAATCTATTTTTTCTGTGATTTTTTTAAAAATGTTTTGAGTCATCGATTTTGATTTTGATGGTCGAGATCGATGCCCATTTTTATTAAAAATCCCTCGGGATCTTGATCCCGACGTAGTTTAAGGTCTTCGGACGAAAAATACTGTACAAAACATGGCAACACATTTTTTTTTATTTTTTTTGGAAAGTGTCCGGTGTCAGCGGATCTTGATCCGAGCGGTCAAGACTGCTACCGGTTTTTATTTAAAAAGTCCCTCGGGATCTTGATCTCGACGTAGTTTAAGGTCTTCGGACCCAAAATATACAAGTAAACAGTAATCAAGGGCGGAGATTCCTGGAATTCTTCTTGGAATGGTTCAGATCATCAGGTCATGACCTTGGATGGTTGAGATCACTGTTTGACCAAGTCAATTTTTCCTTTCTTTTCCTTGAAAATTTCATGGAGCTTTTCCACATCATCAAGCCAATTTCTCACCAATCTCTCACAAGATGGGATTTTGGTGAGATTTCTTTCTTTTTCTCACCATTCCCTTCCATCACTTCATTCTTACAAGGAGGTACAAGATTCACTTGCAACCACCCTTCCCAAGGAGGAGTTCTTCCCAAGGAGAGGAGGTGAGAAGTCGTTTCACCTAGGTGGAGGGTAGGACGGCCCCCTGGGCACTACCCGGACTGCCTCTGACCCCTGATTTCTTCAATGGGTTGGGTAAAGGGGTGCACCCCCCTTTTCTATATAACATGGGGCACCCTTGCCCCCTCCAACGTGCAATCTCTTTCTTTTCTCTTTCATATTCTCTCTTTCTTCAAGTTTTATCTCTCTTTTTGGTGGTTCTTTGCTTCTCTCAAGTGGTAGGCCTTAGAGAAGTTTTGGGACAGGAAGGTGGTCCCTCTTTGGTGAGTAGTAAAGGTATGGACCACTCCCTTTCTCTTTTGTCTTTTTTCCTTCTTCATTGTTTCTCATGGTTCCTTTTTTTTCTTCATGTAGCTATTTCAAAAGAAGTGAAGGTGGGCCCAAGTGTTCTTGACCTTTTTCTAGATCCCCAGTCTCTTTCAAAGGTGGTGCATGGAGAAGGACATTGCAAGCTTTCCATTTCATTTTTTTCTTCTCTTCTTTTCACACTCCCTTCATGTGTATGTAAAGGGTAATTTTGCCATGTCCATCAAGTGTGCATGGCAAAATATCCTATCTTTCTTTATGGGAGTTGGGCCTCTTTTCATGTGTATCAAATAGGCTCAAAGTGAAGTCATGGACCTTGGTGTATTTGATGGGCCTAATGCTTCATTTTGAGCTCCTTCTTACTTTCTCTTTCTTGTCATTTCCTTTGAGCTTTCTTTTCTTTTCCATTTTCTCTTCAAGGTTTGGGCCTGTGGGAATGGTAGGGCCCACCTCAAGTTTTGGGCTCATGGGGCTTACTTTGGGTGGCCCCATCTTTCTTCATATGTGTATGGACAAAAATGACTAGCCCATTCTTCACTTGGATCTCAAGTGGGCTAGATTTCTTAGTTAGGCCTTTATGGGCAAGTAGCCCAAATCTTCTACCATCTCTTGATTATGATGTACATCCTTACGTACAAAGTGCGTTGGGTTCCTTAGGATTTTTCCATATGGATGGGCTTTTGGGCCCTCATTGAAATTTGGATTTCTTTGGACCATGTGTGCACCACTACACTTTGTTCATGTAGGATTTTTTTTCTTTCATGCTTTTTCTTTTGATGGATGGAGGACTTGAGTTACTTGATCATCTACAAGTCCCATGAGTGAGTTGTTCCAACAAATCTCACTAAGTTCAAATGTTTTTTCCTTGTGGGAGGAAAGTGGTCCTCAAGAGTTTCCTTAGATGTTATCAATCTCAAATGGATGATCCTCCTTTAAGTGAGCTCTCCATGCGACCATAGCTCCTTGAACTTTTCTTGGGGTGCTTAATGGGTCATCCACCATCATTCTCAAAGATGAGTGATTTTTATTTGTGAGAAAGAATGATACCCATAAGTTGCCCAATTTTGTCCCATGCTTTGGGGCATTTTGGATTTTGATTTTCAAGTGGGCTATGTATATCATTCTTAGCCATTTTCGTGATGGTTGGGTGACTCATCAAGCCATGCCCTCTTGTGCTCAAATGGTCCCCTTGTTTTGTAAAGAAATTGGTGCACATAGGTTGCCCAAACTTGCCCTTACATGGGATTTCCAACTTTGATTCTTCATGTGGGCTATGTGCATCAACTTTTTACCATTAGCTTCTTTGATTCATATGTTTGTGGGTAGACCGCCATGTTGTGTTCTCATGGTCAAAACTTTCATCAAGATGGTGCGCATAGGGGTGCCCATGGTTAGCCTATGAATGGGTCCTCATGTTCTTCAAGTGGGCTATGTGCTCCCTTCAATCCATTGAGATTAGTCATTTGGGTTGCTCTTGGGGGCCCATTTCCTTTCTGTTCCCCACTTGTCCATGTACATGTGTAAAAAGATGAGAATGGCCTTGGTATAAAAAGTAGATCAATCCTTGGCCACATATGGACTTTGAAGAGGAGCTTCTCATGTGAAGTAGGATTCTTATCCTTTGTTGATCTCATGGCACTTGAGTTTCCTGGATGATAATCTGGATTTTAACGGGTAAGGGATAGGGACTTACCTTGCCAAGCTTGTAGGATTCAATGGCGGACGGTACCTGAGGACGTCGAGTGATTGATGAGGATGATCCTGCCTTCATCATCCGCCGAGGGGACCATATGTGTTCCTTGGCTATGGAGCACCAACCTCTTCCTACCATCAAGGGTCGAGGTACCAGGGATCACTGGGATAACTGGGTGAAGCATCCATAGCCTTTGCTTGAACGAGTATTGGCTGGTACTCCTTTTGCTGGCCTCCTCACCTTACGCTTCCATAACAACAGTGCCAACCGCATGATGCTCGCGGCCCTTTGCGAGAGGTGGCGGGATGAGACCCACACCTTCCAGCTCCCTTGTGGTGAATAGGGAATAACTCCCTTGGATATTTATATGCAAATTGGCTTTCCATTTCATGGGGCAGTTGTTCCCCAGGTTGTCTCTCTGGCTCCCATCACTTCCACTGACTGGCTACGGCTTGTTGGTGATGTCCCACCCGAGGATGAATTCCAAGGCCATCAAGTAAAGATGCGATGGTTCTACAACACTTTTGCCTCCGTCACCCCCACTACCGAGCTAGAGGCCCTCCACAAAGCATGGGCCATGATCACTTATGCCTTCGGGTCCTTTCTTCTCTGCCACGCCAATGAGAGGGTTGATCCTAAATTTCTTCGTTTAGTCGAGGATCTTCACCACCCCTACAATTGGAACGGGGCTATCCTGACTCATATTTTTCAGGGTCTGGATAAAACCAGTCGGAATAGTCAGTCCTACACAGGTTTCTGGCCTGTCGTTAAGGTACTTCTTCTTTCTCCTGTCTTGGAGACATTTACCCTCTTCCTCTCTCTAATTGTTAGGTGTGCCCTTGCCCAGACTTGCTTTTATGACCATTTTCCCCACCTCTCGCCGAGGATGCGGGACGATATTGAGCCCTCTTTGTATCGCCACATGTACTGGCACCAACAAAACCGTCAGCGGAACTCCCGAATTTCTGGGGACAATTGGCGCGCTGACATAGATGGGTTGACCGTTGATGATGTAAGTATCTTGCTTTCCTTATCCCTCGCTCTGTACTGTAATTGACCGTGGTGACCTCATTTGCTGTAGCTCGCTCGGATGCCATATGCCAGCTTCCCTCTCTATTACACCCCTCAGCGTATAGAGGCATATGATGCTTCATGTCTCCGTATCATGCTTTCTGACATTGAATCATTTCAGTGGTATCTGGGTGAGAGGCTGCTTCGGCAGGTCACTGGGGTGGCTCGGGTCCCTTGTTCTGCACCTCCTCCAGCTGCTCAGATCCCTGCTGACGAGATGGCTAATGCTCTTGTGGGCCAGCCCGGGTTTCATTTCACGATCCCAGATCGCGACTATGATGAGTGGTATTTGCTGTACGGCCAGGGGCCCCTGCTTCCTCCGCTCTATGTTCCAGGGGGCCGTCGCAGATCCGCTGGAGGTCAGTGACAGCTCCTTTGATGGATCTTTATCGTCGAGAGCGGGACGAGAGGAGGGACGATGACGACTATGTTGGCGACTTGTAGCCTATTTTTGTGAAGGTGTATTCAGCTTTCTTGATGTACAACTTTTTACTTTTACTTTCTTCTGTATCGAAATCTTTTGGATAAATATACAACCTCAATTCTTCTCAGATTACTTGATGACGCCTGGATGCTTTGATTTCTGACTCATTCTTTAATGACTTGTGGGAGATGAGACTTCTTAACTGCATGGATGATGACTTGAATGGTTCAGACGGCTTGATTTGGCCCTGTGGGCCCACTTGAGACCTCGGCCTTACTTTGGAGCACCCTTTCTTGATGTTTTATGAGGCTAAGAAGGCTTCTCATGGTGTGGATGATGACTTGAACGTCTCAGATCGCTTGACTTGGCCTTGTGGGCCCACTTGATGATCAGATCTTGGATTCTGACCCTTCCTTTGATGATCAAACCCTTGGTCTTGCTATTTGATGACCCATGCGAGCTCTTCCATGGTTTGGATCATAATAATCTAGTCTTCGAATGGCTTGGATTGCTTGTGGCCCTCTCTTGATCATCTTTCCCTCTCTTTGACTTGATCAGACCCATTCTGACCGCAGCGCTTTGTGATTGGGCAGGTGGGGTACCTCCCAAATGATTCTGATCAATCTCAATCAAAATCTGGGATGGATTGGAGCCTTGGGCGGCCCTCAGCGTGCCATCTGCTGATGTGGACTGTCAGCCTCACCTACCAAGAACCATAGAGCCAATCCCGCGGAGAGAGAGGGAGCGCGTCCTTACGGGCGGCCCAAAGCGGGCCGCCCAAGGCTCGCCTCTTGTGCGGCCTGGGCTGGCTCGGGTTCGGACATTCTCTGTTGTTTGCTGCCCTTGTCTCCACTTGCTCTGTACGTCCAGGTTTGATTTCAACCATGAATCTTCCCTTTGTCTCCTCTTTCCTCCTCATCTTGTCCTCATCTTGCTTTGTCCTTTCTTGGGCAATGGATGGTGGAGATTTAGGGGTTGTGGGGGCTGTCCATGGTGGGTCCCACACTTTAGAAAGTGTTGAAGGCTTTAATGATGGAGGGATTTCTTTAATGGATGGTGGAGATGGTGCATTGAATGGGGGCATTGATGAGGGGTTAGGGATGGTGGTTAGTGGAGCTTTGAATGGCCCCATTAATGGCAGCCATGCTGAAATTTCAGATTTAAATGGGGCCCTCATTATGGGAGAGATGGATGGCATGGATGAGATGGGAGGATGGGACATAGGTGAGGCTATGCACCCCTTGAATGTGGGCCACCTAGATGATGTGATTGATGGAGGTGATGGGACCATGATGGACATAGATGGGCTGATCTCATGTTTGGATGGGATGGATGGTTCAGATGATACTTTTGATGGTTTGGATGCTCTTGATGATGGCCGAGATGTGCGGCATACTTGTTTGGGTGGACTTGATGTGATCATTGATGATGTCCCCCTGATGATGGACGGTGTGGATGCCTCGATGATCCCCTTGATTGGATAGGATGATGATTGGATTCATGATTTCCTGTTGGAGAGGGCCGCAGGTCTAAATTTGACCATTGATTCTTCGATCGGGGTTGTCGGGACCCTTCTGGATGGTTCAGATGCATTTTTCGATGGTCAGATTGGCCAGGATGCCACGATGTGTGGTGTGATCTTCGCTGGTAACCCTTTTGATGGAGGGTGTCGTCCTTCTCCTAATCGTCGGTCTTCTGCGCACTCTGTTCATGAGGTGGGCGAGTCTTCCCATGCTGCTGAGGTCGTGGCGGTTTCAGACAGTGATGCGACTATATCAGACATAGTCATTACTGAGGGCAGGTCAGGGGCTGTCAAGTCTGCAGAGGTTCCAGCTTTTCCTTCTCCTTCGCCCATTGATCTTCCGATCCTCAATGAGTTGTCATTGATTTCTGGGCCTTTTGTTCTGGATGGGGTACCCGTGAGGACTTGTCAGCTGCTTCCTCGTCCTTCTTGCTCGCCACGACTGCTTGCTTGGCTTGAAAGCTTGTTAGCTTATGAGATTCGAGATTTGGAGTCCTATGGCTTCGGCAGTCTGATCTATATGGCTAGAGTTGACATTGATTGGAGGATGCTCGGAGCTGCCTTGATTGATTGGGTCCCTTCGTTGAACTTGTTCGTGTTCAACGATATGGAGATTGGACCCTCTTTGGAGGAGCTTGCACGCTTGACAGGCCTACCTTGGGATTATACTCAGTATTTCTCGCTGAAGACATCGCCGAAGACTGCCACACCGCAGAACTGGTTCAGGTTTCCCTATCTTGTTCGGCCTGCTGCTGCCGGCCAGGATGATGTAGTGTTCTCCTTGGACTTGCTGTATGATCTTTTTTCGAGTCCTCGGAGTGTGGCCGGATCTGTTTTTGCTCGGAATGCACTAATGTTTTGCTTTATAGCTGAGGTGCTATTCTCGGGATGGCGCAGGTCCCAGACTCCTTTGCTTTTTGAGGTGATGAGCTGAACTATCTGACGGCAGGGGATCATTTCTCTTATCTTGGCCGAACTGTTTAATGGGCTGACTGACTGTGCCCTTGGTCGCACTCGTGTCCTTCGCGGCTGCTGTGCATTTCTTCGGGTATCTTTTCTGTACCTTTTTCTTCTTGCTTTTTAGAAATTGCTTTGCTCTAGCTGAACTTCTTTTCCTTCTTATGATCAGGTTTGGCTATGGGAGCGTCTTTCGCTGACTGTTCCTGTACCATTTCCTGACACCTGTCGCCTCGACCTTATGCGACATATCATGGAGTTTCTTCCGCATACAGCTAGGATGAGCGAGCCTTTGTATCGCAGGATGGTCGCTGATCTTCGTGATTGGAATGTTCATTGGGAGTCATCTTGGCTTTCACTTCCTCCAGTGCTTTGCGATGCACACCGCCTTCCTCTGATGTTGGTAGGCTTTCGATCTTACTTTTCCTACCACCCTACCTGGTTCCTGCGGCAGTTTGGGTACGAGCAGGATGTTCCTCTTTTTGCTTTTATGGGTATCGAGCGCCGAGCGCTTCCATCTAGGATCTCTGACTTTAGGACTCGGGTCAATGGATCCTGGGCGAGTTACTTGATTGTTGATTTGCTTGGTTTTGAGCTGCGGGCTTTTCCGATGGCGACCGCCTCATATCAGTACTGGGTTGCTGAGCAGTCTCTGTATCGACGTATCCCTTGCTGGCATCAGACTGCTGATGAAGATGAGCAGGATATCTTTGGAGATGCCGACTCTTCATCTGGTTCATATGAACCCTTTGAGGAGCGCCCATTCATTGATCCTGGTTTCCTTTTGGCCACTCATGGCCATTTGCTGTCTGAGATTTCCACACTTCGGTATCATTGTGAGATGATGTCGAGGAGGTTGGCTGCCGATCAGAGGTTATCTGATGAGGAGGCCATGATCCATACCCTTGAGCGCGATGAGGTGCATTACCTGCGTATGGAGGTGAGCAGGTTGAGAGCGAGACTATTTCATTATGAGTCAGGGGACTTACCTGATGTGGCCGAGGAGGAGGGTAGAGATTGATTGTGTTGGCTACCTGCACATTCTTTTTTGCATATATGATTGATGATGATGAATTTTTTTGTATTTTTTAAAAAAGATGACATGATATGTGTAAAAGAAATATGATGCTTTTAATGAAAAAGAAGAAACTTTTTTGAGAATCTATTGTGCCATGAGTTGTCTTGTGAGTGTGTCTAGATTTTTTTGTTGGGATGTAGGAATCAGAGTTGGGGCTCGGCCAATGCTTTGACTGATGTCTCGAGATTTAACTTGTGAGGTCCCTTCGGTTCCTTAGGGATGTAAGCAACGGAAACTATTGCCTCCTGGGATTGTCGGGATTTATAGAGCTCTTCGTTCCTGACTGCGCTTCTTCTTATTCTTGAACTGTAACTGCTTGAACCGATCTAGACCGTCTGATTTCTTGGTACCTGCACTTTTAATTTTTCTTTTTTTTTATTTGAGCCATTTTTGCCTGCAGCGCTCTTTCGAGTTTTCACCACAGCCGGCCTTTTCCCGTCATTTTTGCCCGTGGCGCCCTTTCGGGTTTTCACCAAGTCCGCTGTATGCCCACTGTTTTTACTCGGAACGCCCTTTCGGTTTTCACTCCGCCCTCTTTGTTTAGGCACACATTTTTTTTCTTTTTTTTTTTTGGATCTTTGAATAACTGCGGCGGCTAGAGGTCGGGAATCCGTCGTTGCCGGCCGATGGCAATCTTTCAGCCCTTATCCTAAGTTACGATGATAGAGCTGTTGGTCTTAGCTAAAGACCCTTCTGAGATGAATGGATGGATGATTGTGTTTCTTCTTGGGTTGAGTTTTCTCGGGTGCCTTGCTTTGGCTTCCCTTTTTCTTTTTCTCTTTTTCTTTTGTTCTTTTTTTGTATTCTTTTTTTTTCTTCTTCTTCTCTTTTTTTTTGTATTCTTTTTTCCTTTTTCTTTTTGAATCTCCTTATTTGAAACACTTGTTGGTGGACGGAAATGATTTCTCAGAGGTCTTAGCTTTGACCTCTTGACTTCAGCTCTATTAAAGTAACTCTTGATAAGGTCAGAACGACTTACCCGTGAAAGATCTTCACTTTGTCGGCGTTGATTGGCTCAGGAAGGTCCATTCCTCTCATGCTGGTGAGCCTGAGGGCGCCTCCGGGAAGTACTTCTCTGATGATCAGCGGCCCATCCCACGAGGGTTTGAACTTTCCTTTGGGATCCGGAAGGTGCGACGGTAGAATCTTCTTCATGACCATGTCGCCTACCTTGAAGCTTCTTTTTCAGACCCTCTTGTTGTAAGCTCGAGCGATCCTTTTCTGATAACACTGGGAATGACTTAGCGCACGCATACGCTTTTCATCTGCTAGCTGCAACTGATCGAATCTGGCCCGTTGCCATTCTCATTCTTCAATTCCACTTTCTAGTAACACCCGTAGTGATGGTATTTCCACCTCGACTGGTAGAACTGCTTCCATTTCATAAGTAAGCTCGAAAGGAGTAGCGCCCGTAGCAGACCGTACAGACGTTCGATAAGCCCAAAGTGCATATGGGAGCATATCTGACCAATCCCGATAGGTCACGACCATTTTCTCGAGTATCCTGACGATTGTCTTGTTTGTGGCTTCTACCCCACCATTCATCTGAGGACGGTAGGGGCTTGATCGATGACGTTGGATCTTGAATTTGTTGAGGAAGTCATCCATCTTCTTGTTGACAAACGGGGTCCCATTATCTGTGATGATAGCATGGGGGATTTCATACCGGCATATGATGTTGTTCTTCATGAATTTGATCACCTGAGATGCTGCAATCGTGGCGTAGGAGGTTGCCTCTACCCACTTGGTGAAGTAGTCGACTGCCACAAGTATGTACTCATGACCGTTTGATGCTTTGGGACTGATCTTGCCGATGATGTCGAGTCCCCACATGGAGAAGGGCCAGGGGGTGGTCAGGTTGTATAATTCTGATGAGGGGGCATGGATTTGATTTGCATGCTCCTGACACTTGAAGCATTTTCTGACGTGCTGGCAACAGTCTGTCTCCATGGTGAACCAATAGTAGCCGAGTCGTAGAATCTTCTTTGCCATCATGTGCCCGTTCATGTGTGGGCCACAGATTCCTTCGTGTATTTCTTCCATGATCTTTGCAGCTTCTGTTTCATCGACGCAACGAAGGAGGATGTGATTATACGATCGCTTGTAAAGAACTTCGCCACTGAGGGTGAACTGGCTGGCCAAACGCTGGATGGTTCGGCGATCTGTGGCTGTTGCTGACTCTGGATACTCCTGGTTTTCGAGATATTGCTTGATGTCGGCATACCAGGGTTTGTCAGGAACAGCTTCGGCTTCTTCTATTTGTAGGTAGAAAGCAGGTTCATCTTGAATTTCGACTGTAAGCTCCCATTCTGAAGCTCCTTTTGGTATCTTGAGCATTGATGCAAGTGTAGAGAGAGCATATGCAAACTGGTTCTTGGCTCTGGGCATGTTGAGAAGGTGACTTCTTTGAATTCTTTGATCAAATTTTCAAGATACACATGATATGGTATCAACTTCTCGTCCTTGGTTTCCATTCGTCATTGGTCTGATTGATGATAAGCTGTGAGTCTCCAAATACTCGTAGCTTCTGATGCCCAAGATTATGGCTTCCCTTAAGCCAGCGATGCATGCTTCATACTCTGCCATGTTGTTGGTGCACTCGAATGCTATGCGCCTTGAGATAGGAGTAGGGACATTGTCTGGAGAGTAGAGGATTGCTCCAATACCACTCCCTTTAGAATTTGCTGCGCCGTCGAAGAATAATGTTCATTCATCTTTTTCTTCTTTTCTTCCCCTTCAATAAGCAAGAGATCTTCATCAGGGAAGAATGTCTTAAGCGGTCGATAATCCAGGAGGGAGTGGGCCGCAAGATGATCGGCGAGGGCCTGCCCCTTGATTGCCTTTTGAGTGACATAGGTGATGTCGATCTCAGACAGGAGTATCTGCCATTTAGCTATCCTTCCAGTGAGTGCCAGTTTCTCGAACAAGTACTTGAGCGGATCCATGTGAGTGAGTAGGAGAATAGGGAATGCAATCATGTATTGATGGAGTCGCTGAGTTGCCCAGACTAGGGCGAGGCAAGTCTTCTCGATCGGGGAGTACCTGGTCTCGTAGTCGGTGAACTTTCGGCTCAAATAGTATATTGCTTGTTCCTTCTTCCCAGTCTCGTCGTGCTGGCCGAGGACACAGCCAATGGCTTCTGCTGCTACCGAGATGTATAACAATAGTGGTCGTCCAGGAGTGGGCGGCACTAAGACTAGAGGATTCATGAGATATTTTTTGATGCGATCGAAGGCGACTTGGCAATCATCATTACATTCTTTTGGAACGTTCTTCCGAAGGAGCTTGAAAATGGGCTCACAAATAGGTGTGAGCTGTGCGATGAAGTGACTGATGTATTGAATTCTGCCGAGGAAGCCACGAATTTCTTTCTCTGTTTTAGGAGGGGGCATCTCGATGATTGCTCTGGTTTTGGTCTCGTCGACCCTGATGCCATCCTCGCTTACCATAAAGCCGAGTAGCTTACCTCCCATTGCACCGAAGACACATTTCTGAGGGTTGAGGCGGAGCTTGTACTTTTCTAATCTGTTGAATAACTTCTTCAGATCTTCAAAGTGTCCTTCAATTGTGCGAGATTTGACGATCATATCGTCCACATATACTTCAAGCTCTTTGTTCATCATGTCGTGGAATAGTGCTGTCATTGCTCGCTGATATGTTGCTCCTGCGTTCTTCAGACCAAATGACATTACCCTGTAGCAGAAAGTTCCCCAGGGGGTGATAAGCGATGTCTTCTCGCGATCTTCGACGGCCATCTTGATCTGATTGTAACCTGAGAACCCGTCCATGAATGAGAAGACCTTGTATCCAGCAGTGTTGTCGACTAGAGTGTCGATATGTGGCAAAGGGAAGTCGTCTTTTGGACTGGCTTTGTTGAGATCTCGGAAGTCGATGCACATTCGAACCTTGCCATCCTTCTTTGGTACTGGTACGATGTTGGCGAGCCATTCAGGGTAGTTGGAGACTACCAAGAATCCCGCATTGTACTACTTGATGACTTCATCTCGGACTTTCAGACCCCATTCTGGCTTCATTCTTCGAAGTTTTTGCTTCACTGGCTTCATATCTGCCTTGGTTGGCAGATGGTGTACGACGAGCTCTTCATCGAGCCCCGGCATGTCTTCATATGAGAACGCGAAGTTAGACAATCTTGGAGCTAAGAACTCCATCATTTTCTGTTTCGTCTCAGGTGGCAACGATTTTCCAATGCGTACTTCCCTAGGGATCTCAGGTGTCCCCAAGTTTACTATCTTGAAATCATCGGCTACAACATTGGCTTTGGATTCGAACCTTTTGAGGAGATCCTCTAGTTCGAGAGCCGGATCATCATCTTCCTCATCCCGAGCTTCATCCAGACCCATGAGCTCGAAGTCTAATTCGATGTCAAAATCATATGATTCGACTTCAAACTCATGTGACTCTTTAGACGAACTTGGCACATTATTGAATGCAGGAAAAGAAATGTTTTTTGGTTTTTGAGATTTTTCTGAAATGGAAATGCTAGATGTTTTTGGCTTTTGAAAGTTTTTGATTTTTTTGAATTTTCAAAATTCGCGGGACTTTGAACAAACGGGCATTGCAAACCATGATTGATCCCAGCTTGTTCCAAAGTTCCGATCGCTGCTTAAACAGGTGTTTTTTTGGAAGCTAGAGCCCTCAGATGGCTCTTTGGCTGATTCAAAAGTTAGGGGAACAGATGACCATTCAGGACCCCACACTTCCTCCCCTGAAGAGGTGGGGGTTAATGATTCGGGCGAAGAATCACAGTCTAGCTTAATGACCATGATTTTTTGCTGGTTGGGTTCGAGATCTGAGTCATACTCAGTCCCTCCCGGGTCACTTACCTCGCATTGCAGTTCATCTGGTTCTACGGCTAGACATGAGTTCGGAATCTGGACATCGGACCAATCCAGGGCTGGCCATTTCCCTTTCTTGGTCCAATGGATGGGCTGCTTCTGTCCCTAGCTGATGATTGATGGTGTTGATTCTGCAGAGATGGGCGGGTCATGCCCTTTGCTGATCGATGTTGAGATGGGCAAGTTGTGCCCCTGGCTGGCTGAAATTGAAGTGGGCAGGTTGTGCCCCTGGTTGATTGATGCTGAAGTGGGCAGGTTATGCCCTTGGTTGGGAGCAGGTATCAGAGTAACCTGGTCTTGAAGCTGCTGTATTTAACTTCCTTCTTCATCTTCATCATTTCTTTCTTCTTCTGGAGGCTTAGACGGTTCAAGAATCTGATCCCATCGAATGGGGGGCCACGTGGCCCAAACTAGGCTCATTGGGAGGCCTTTGTGTAGTGCAGTCGGTTGATTCCCTCCTGGATCTTTGCAAGGTTCTCCTGACTTGACGAATTGGATGGGTGAGCACCGAAATTTCTTCCTTTTTTTGTTCGTGGGGTTTACCCTGTATCCAAGTCCCCATTTGCGTTGGTTATATACTAGCTGTATCTTTCTAGACTTGAAATGATTCTTCATTCGGTATCTGAGGCTCAGACGTTCTGCCGATGAAAAGACACGGTCCACCCTTATCGGTTCTGGATTGGCGATAGAGTTCACAGTCTCGAATTCGAAACTGTGAAACGGGATGTCTTCTTCAGAGTGCTGGATATCGATGACCGGGATGTCTGGTTCAGTGGCAGCAGCATTGGAAGGAATGATGAGCTCCTTCTCTGCATGGATAGAGATCACTTGATTTCCACAGATGTATTTCACTCGTTGATGCAGGGTTGATGGCACAGCTCCAACCTTGTGCAACCAAGGTCGTCCGAGTAACATGTTGAAAGAAGCTGATATATCCAGAATTTGGAATGTGATAGTGGAGACTTTCGGACCTATCTGTACCTCTATGTCGACCTCCCCTTCCACTGTTCGGCGGGTGTTGTCGAATGCTCTGACACATATGGTGCTGGGTCGGAATGAAGGACTGATTCCCAGATGTTCCGCGGTCTTGAGCGGGCAGACATTTAAGCTTGAGCCATTATCGATAAGGACCAGCGGGACACAGAGGTCTTTGTATCGTAAGGCTATGTTGAGGGATCGCCCATGATCGCGTCCTTCTGGTGGCAACTCATTATCAGTGAAGGTGATGGCACGTGGAGCCAGGAGCTGTCCAATCATCAATGCCATCATCTTTGGTTCCGTATCGGAGGAGACATGAGCATCGCTCAAGGTTTTGGCAAACATTTCTTGGTGTATGCGAGATGTGTAGAGTAGCTCCCATACTGAGATTTGTGCAGGGATTGACTTGAGCTGAGTCGCCACATTGTATGCGGCTTCATTTTTGTTGCCGAGGCCTGAGAGAGTGCTTTTGGGATCTCCTCTGTTTTGATTATCTCTTCGGATGCAACGCCCATTGGGATTATTGTTTCCCACTTCCGCACATTCTGGATAGTGCCATGGGACCTCCTTATAATTTTCCTCACCTTTGCCTTCTAAGACCACCGGTTCTTGCAACGATGCTGGTGTGGGTACCAGATCTTCCTCGTATGAAGCTTTTGCTTTGAGAACTACATTGTTGCCTGTGCTGAAGGGGTAATATCGAGGCTTGTCTTCATAGATCACATAAGGTTGCGGTCCTGGCTTGACCGTTCTTGGAGCAGGAGGCTCCCATGGAATGAGTACTGGTCCTCTTGATATGGAAGGAGGTTTTTCTGTTCGTCCTAGCTGCCGTAGTGTGATTGACACGCCTCCGGGATTTGCCCCTTGCAATATGACTGGCTCAACTGAAGGAGCTCCCTCCATGACAATGGGCTCTTGCTGCTGATGAGTATGGTTTCTCCATGGTAAATTGTATTGTTCCTGTGCTGAAATTACTCCTTGCAAGATGACAGGTTCGTATGCGGGCTCGATGTATGACTGTGCTCCTTCCAGGACGACTGGTTCCCAACATGAAGGGCTGTAAGGTGCCTCTTGCACAACTGGCGCATCATATGGAAGCGTTCCTTCGAGTACTACTGGCTCGGAGACTGAAGGAAGAAAGGGACTTGCCCCTTGCAAGATCGGAGGAGGATTTGTCGGCCCATAAGTGTAGGCATGAATGGACTGGATAGGGGAGAAGAAGCGATCGAGGAGCTCTCCTTCTTCTATGCTGTTGACGGTGGGGCCTCGAGACGAACTGGGGTCCGTCTGATGTTGAGGCAGAGGATTCTGAAGAATGTTGGTGGGAGCTGCTGTAGGAGTCCTAGGGACCGAGATGACGATCTTGCGGTCATCAATCAGATCTTGTATGGCATTCTTTAAAGTAAAGCATCGGTCAGTAGTATGGCCACGTCCTTGATGGTAGGCACAATACTCATTTTTTCGGTAATTCGGAGGCAGAGGATGAGGAGGAGGCCTGGGTGCCATTAGAGTGAGTAACTGCTTCTATACCAGCATAGTCATGACTTGACTAAGTGGTTGAGTGAGTGGGGTGAACTTCCTGAGCTCCCTGTAATTCTGCCTGTTCTGGTATGAGTATTGACCTTTCCCTCTGAACTGCTGCTGCTGTCGAGGTGGTTGTGGCTGTGGTTGAGGATTTGGTCGTGGTTGATACCTCTGAGGTTGGTGCTGAACCTGATTCTGCTGATGCTGTTGATGTCCCTGTGGGGGAGCGTATTGGTTACCCTGAGCAGTGGTGCTGATGTTGTTTACCTCTGTCGGGCGGGGAGGAGAACCACTGCGGTTTCCATTCCCATATCCGATGGGTCTTCCTTCCACTCTGTTCCTTTTGACTGGAGTGGCTTGATGAGGCCATGGGGAGATTGTCCCAGCACGGATTCTTACTTCGACTTGCTCTCCAGCATGGATCAACTGTGAGAAATTTGCGTATGGATGCGAGATGAGATATCCAGATATACCCGGATATGTTGAATGAACGATCATGGAGATTTGTTCTTCGTCGTCGATAGGTGTTCGCATTCTGGCTGCCATAGCTCGCCAACGTCCCACGTAGGCAGATAGTCTTTCATCACTCCTTTGCCTGAGAGCTGCAAGGTCGGCTCTTCTGGGTGTCATGTTGAGATTGTATGCGAATCTGTCGACGAAAGCCTGGGAAAGCTGTTCCCACGTCCTGATGCGGTGGCAGTCCAATGAGGTGTACCAATCTAGGGCATCGCCCTTCAGAGATTTTTGGAACAAACGAATGAGGGCCCCTTCATTTCCTGATATTGCACTCAGCTCTCCACAGAAGGCCTTGAGATGTGCTGTGGGACAACCGCTGCCATCGTATCTTTTGAATTTTGGTACCTCAAAGTTTTGAGGTACTTGAGCATCTGGGAAAGGACACAAGTCTCTGAACTTGGTCGAAGGTAGATCGATTCCTTATTGTCGCTGAAGCTGATTTTGCAAGATCTGGAACTGCTCCCGCAACTCGTCCAGTCCTGAATGATCTGTTCGAGCGACTGGTGCCTCTTGGAGTAAGGCACATTCTTCTTCGGCATAGTGGTCGATGTCTTCGACCCTATGTATTTGATGAAAAGCAACCGCAGGTTGCTGAAGTTGATTTGATGACTGAACTGGATTATGATGAACTTGTGCTTGAGAGGATTGTAACTGAACTGGAGACTGTACTGAAGGTTGAACTGGAACTTGCTGGAAATTAACTGGAGATTGCTGAATTGAAGATTGCTGGAAATTAACTGGAGTTTGCTGAATTAAAGATTGCTGAAAATTAACTGGGATCCCATCGGTGGGGATGTGTTGGAATTGAAAAGTGCTCCCGTTTGCAGGAGGCTGAGATGCTGGGAAGTGACCCTCTTGTTAGGTATTTGCCACTGTCCGCTGATTAATGTGGGCTTGACACTGACCCCCATTGTGGGCATTCGCCAGTGCTGTCCCTGTTGCTAGAAATTGAATTGAAATCCCATCGACGGGGATGTGCTGAAATTGAAAAGGGGTCCCCTCGGCGGGGACATGTTGAGATCTACTGAGACTGTTGTTTGCAAGATTGACTGGAAGCTGACTGGAAGTATCTGCGACGGGAGCACTCTGAGATGGCCTTGTCATTGCAGGAAGGTACTAAGGAGGATGCCCCATAGCGAAGGGCTGAGACGGCTGCTGTCGGTAGTCTTGGGCAGACTCCGATGGTTGTGCTTGATTTGAACTGGAGGTCGGAAGGACCCGGCATGGTTGCTGAGATTGCTGAACTGGGCCAACCTGATTGTTGGCTGCTGCGGTGGCTTGTGCTTGCATGAACTGCAAGAGCATTTCTTACATTGCTCTCATTCCTTGTGCTAATTCTTGTATGATTGGCGTATTCTCAATTGGCTGTTGTGCTGAAGGTTGCGCTTCGGTCATCTCAAGAGCAGGGAAGAGATGAGTTTCTTCTTCGTGGTTGGACATGGCTTGCTGTGCCCGAGTGCGGATTATGCTGCGGAAGGGAAGTTGTTTCTGAACACGTTGAGCCCGAGGAGGAGCAATGGTGAGGACTATACTCTTTTTGGGTTTTGAGATTTTCTATTTTCTATTTTTTTTTGGTTTTGGGATTTTCTATTTTTTTGTTTGTTTTGGGTAGAATGCTATGCAGATGAGATTGTATGAGGATTAGTAACTTTCAAGTACGGGAAGGATTCTGTTTTTCAAGTCAGATCACGACTAGTGGGACTAGCTCATCCCCAGTGGAGTCGCCATTCTGTGGACCCTCGCCGTTCCGCGCTCCCACACGATGTTCTCGTCCCTTCCCTTTCGGGGAAAGAAGGAGAGGATGCGTGAGTGCGAATCGCCGTTTGTGCGCCACTGGCTTGCCTCGTTCTCAAGGGCTTTGTTTGGTAGTCGTGTTAAGCTGGATGTGTTTAAATGAATTTATATAAGACCAGAGTCGCCACTAGCCAGTTATTTCGAATCTACAGTCGGCTAGACCCCGTAAAAACGTTAGAGAAGGGGATCCGAAGATTCCTTCTTCTAAAATGACTCCTTTTGATCTGCGACCAAAGATTCGATGTAAGGGATCACGGTTACAGGGTGGGAAGAGGTTAAGCACCCCACACACTGCCCGTACCGAAGTACGGTCTCTACTTCACAGAATCGAACTAACACTTGAAAGTCTGTTTTAATCCTCATATATTCTCATAGATGACATGATGCATGAATGCAGGTCTGAACAGTAAGAGTTTCTGATGGGCAGGTTCCACTAACAGGCAAGCCCAGAGCATACGCTCGAACTGACAGGTGCTTTATGCGGGATGCATGCTGTGTGTTTGAATAATCAAAGTGCTTGTAGTGATATGTACATGAATGCAGGTCTGAACAGTAAGAGTTTCTGATGGGCAGGTTCCACTAACAGGCAAGCCCAGAGCATACGCTCGAACTGACAGGTGCTTTATGCGAGATGCATGCAGTGTGTTTGAATAATCAAAGTGCTTGTAGTGAAGCAAGGGGGTTGGAAGAAAAGTAAATGTTGCACTTATGCTAGATGCGAATGAGATGATGCTAGTAAAGAACAGCTAGATGGACGGAGGTGTCGCAAGGATTGGCTTCGAGTCGCTGGATTAAGACTTAGATGGCTTGGGAGACTTGGACCAGTGGTCAGCTGGGCTGGACCAGGACTAGGCTCTCCTCACTCGGGCTCTCCTTGGTGGAAAAATGTGCTAAAGGGTAGAGAAGGAAACTCGAAACGGATGGGCTCTCTCTGGGCTGGATGGTCTGTTGAAATGAGAAGGGGAGGGGGTATTTATAGCATTGGAGAGTGACAGATCTTGTAAATATGTTTGGACGCTCCTCGGTTTCCAGCGCGTGGTATGGTCATTTCTCGGGGCTGCTGTTTTGACTCGGTGGGTTAACTCGGTGAGTTGACTCAGCGGGTCGACTCGGTGATTTGACTCGGCGGGTTGACTCGGTGTTTTGACTCGACGGGTTGACTCAGCGGGTTGACTCAGTGAGTTTGACTTTTTTAGGATTTTTTGACTGGCTTTTCTTATGGGGGGTTTTTCAGGCTGATGTTTAGGAGTGGGTTGACTGGGTTCAGGCTTGAGTTGGGCTATGGATTGGGGCTTTCAAGGGTGAGTTTGGCTGAGTTTGGACTTGGGATTTGGGGGTATGGTCCTCCATTCATCCAGCTATCTCTACCAACAGTGTAGCCGAAGGTGGGGTGTCTACAACTGCGTAAGGTGTTTTTAATTTCGGAATATTGCTTATTTAAGGAGTTGTAATTCGACTTAGATGTGCATCCTAAGGTGTCCAAGGTTTCCTATTCGTGTTAGGAAGATGGGAGAAGTGTGTGTGAGAGAGAACTTGGGGTTTTCTCTGTTTTTCTTTGCTAATGGGCTGTCAATCTCTGTAATCTTTTGATATTCATAGTGGATCGCTTTGTGCCTTGGTTTTTTACCCGTTGAGGGGTTTTTCCACGTAAATTCGGAGTCTCTTATGGTGAATGCTTGTGTTATTGATTGCATCTTGTTTACTTGTTTGATTTCGCATTACTTCACGTGTTCGGCGTTCCGCTTCTGCTGCCGGTTTTTCCATCAAGTGATATCAGAGCTAAAGTTGGGGTGGAGTAGATTCGAATCTAAGACGAGAAGATGGGATCAGGCGCAAGGTTCGAGGTAGAGAAGTTCTCCGGAAAAAATAACTTTGAGTTATGGAAGGTGAATGTTGAATCCTTCCTAGTTCAGTAAGGGCTTGATGATGCTCTTGGAAAGCGACCTGAGGCTATGAAAGATGATGAGTGGACGAGGCTCGACAAGAAGCCTAGAACCTCAATCCTGTTAAACCTTATGGATGATGTTCTCTATCATGTCATTAAGGAGAAGACTGCGGCTGAAATGATGGTGAAGCTAGAGAAGGTTTATGCCAAGAAATCTCTAGAGAATCGCATGTACGTGTTGATGTAGTTGTTCACCTTGAGGATGACTGAGGGAACTGAGGTAAAGGACCACCTGAGCACGTTCAATAGACTGGTTTGCAAGTTGGTGGAGATCGATGAACCGATGAAGGATGAGTATCAAGCATGCATCTTGTTGAATTCTCTTCCAGATTCATATGAGTCGTTCAGGGATTTTGTGTGGGTAAGGAGGGAAACCAGCGTTGAGACCATTATCTCAGTTCTCCATTCGAAGGCAATGAGAAAGAAAAGCGGTGACATGGCTTCTCGTTATTCCTCAGAAGCACTGGCTATGATAGGAAGAAGTTCTAAGCATGGAGGATACTCGAAATCGAGATCTAGGGCCAAGGGCAAAGGTAAGGCTAATGTGAAGTGCTGGAATTGTGGCCAGTAGGGTCACATGAGAGGGGATTATTAGAATCCCAGGTTGAAGTAAGAGAGGTATTGTGGACCCTCGCCGATTTTCCCGGCGCTCCCACACGACGTCGTTCTCCCTTTCCCTTTCGGAAGAAGAAGAAGAAGAGGTGCGTGAGTGCGAAATCGCCGTTTGTGCCACTGGCTTGCCTCGTTCTCGAGGGCTTTGTTTGGTTGTCGTATTGAGCTGGATGTGCTTAAATAAATTTATATAAGACCAGAGTCGCCACTAGCCAGTTACTTCGAATCTACAGTCGGCTAGACCCCGTAGAAACGTTAGAGAAGGGAATCCGAAGATTCCTTCCTCTAAAATGACTCCTGTTGATCTGCGGTCAGAGATTCAAGGTAAGGGATCACGGTTACAGGGTGGGAAGAGGTTAAGCACCCCACACACTGCCCGTACCGAAGTACGGTCTCTACTTCACAGAATCGATCGAATACTTGAAAGTCTAGTTTAATCCTCGTATATTCTCATGGATGACATGATGCATGAATGCGGGTCTGAACAGTAAGAGTTTCTGATGGGCAGGTTCCAACAACGGGCAAGCCCAGAGCGTACGCTCGAACTGACAGGTGCTTAATGTAAGACGTATGCAGTGTGCTTGAATGATCAAGGTGTTTTATGGTGAAGCGTGAATGCAGGTCTGAACAGTAAGAGTTTCTGATGGGCAGGTTCCAACAACGGGCAAGCCCAGAGCATACGCTCGAACTGACAGGTGCTTAATATAAAGACATATGCATGTGTGCTTGAGTAATCAAGGTGCTTGTAGTGAAGCAGGGGGGTTGGAAGGAAAGTAAATGTTGCACTTATGCTAGATGCAAATGAGATGATGCTGGAAAATGAGTAGCTGGATGGACGGAGGTGTCGCAAGGATTGGCTTCGAGTGGCTGGATTAGGACTTAGATGGCTTGAGAGGCTTGGACCAGTGGTCAGGCTGGGCTGGACCAGGGTTGGACTCTCCTCACTCGGGCTCTCCTTGGTGGAAAGATGGGCTAAAGGGGCGGAGAAGGGCTTGGAACGGACCCGGACTGGATTGGAATCGATTGTGTCGAATGGATTCCTGAAATGAGAAGGGGAGGGGGGTATTTATAGCAGCAGAGAGTGGCAGCTCTCGTAATTTTTTCCGGGCGGCCTGCCATGGGCCGCCCGTACGGCCGCTCCTCGGTTTCCAGCGAGTACGGCCGTTCCCTCGGGGCTGCTGTTGGACTCGCTAGTCGACTCAGTGAGTTGACTCAGCGGGTCGACTCAGTGGTTTGACTCGACGGGTTGACTCGACGGGTTGACTCGGTGTTTTGACTCGACGGGTTGACTCGACGGGTTGACTCAGCGGGTTAACTCAGCGGGTTAACTCAGCGAGTTGACTCAGTGAGTTTGACTTTTTTGGGATTTTTTGACTGGACTTTTTTATGGGGTTTTTTCAGGGTGATTTTTAGGACTGGGTTGACTGGGTTCAGGCTTGAACTGGGCTATGGAATGGGGCTTACAAGGGTGAGTTTGGCTGAGTTTGGACTTGGGATTTGGGGGTATGGTCCTCCGTTCAACCAGCTATCTCTACCAACAGTGTAGCCGAAGGTGGGGTGTCTACAGATGCCCCTCTTTGGCAGAGGTTGCATGCAACCGAATGCCAAAGCGAGTGGACACCCCACTTCTGACCCGGTCATTCATGGATCATGGTCTGAAATCTTTGCTTGCTTTTGCATCTGTGCCAGTTGATCGTTTGGAGATCGCTCACTTGCACATACCGCGGGAGTTTGGAGAAAACGTTGCGATTGTCCCTGCAGTTTGCTGCAACCTGGGCACCCAATCGCAACCCTTCCATTCCCGATCGGTACTAACATCGGAAAGGTACAGCAGAGCCTCTGCGTCCGTTAGTCTTACGAGGATGCTGACCCTGAGACTGATTGTGTGATGTTTGATGTTTTCCCAGATCACTCCAGGAGTACTTGTTTCGCTTGACTGTCAAAGTGGTTAGACGCCCTGCGTCCGATAGTCTTACGGGATTCTACTACGCCGACTTGGACTCAGTCAAGGTACTTCAGGCATCCACGCCTAGGTATGTGCGGGTGGGCTTTTCCACCCGATCTGCTGGTTTTGATGCTTGGTTTGCAATTCATTCTTTCCTTGATTGTGGTTTGGAATCTTTGTTGTCCTTTGTATCTGAGTCAGTTGATTGTCTGGAAATTGATAACTCGCACATACCGCGAGAGTTTGGAGAAAACGTTGCGATTGTCCCTGCAGTTTGCTGCAACCTGGGTACCCAATCGCAACCCTTCCATTCCCGATCGGTACTAACATCGGAAAGGTACAGCAGAGCCTCTGCGTCCGTTAGTCTTACGAGGATGCTGACCCTGAGACTGATTGTGTGATGTTTGATGTTTTCCCAGATCACTCCAGGAGTACTTGTTTCGCTTGACTGTCAAAGTGGTTAGACGCCCTGCGTCCGATAGTCTTACGGGATTCTACTACGCCGACTTGGACTCAGTCAAGGTACTTCAGGCATCCACGCCTAGGTATGTGCGGGTGAACTCTTTCCACCCAATCCGCTGATTTTGATACTTGGGTTACAATTCATCGTTTCCACCTGTTCAAATGGTTTCTTTGACCGAGCCTTTTGGCTTTCATCTTTTTGTATCTTGGCATGTGGTACGACTGCACTGACACTGGAGTTCAGTTCGATCGTACTTTGAGTGCATTGGATCCGATGATCTCCGGGGAAACCGCGAGACATTGGATCTTATTTGATTTTTGCGTTGGCTCCTACCCAGAGATATGGAGGATCTCCTGGTGTGTTGGAGGCAGAACGCTCTACTGAGAAAGTATTTTTGGATTTTTGAAAAGATACCCACTCTGGGGAGTGATACTCCGTGGGGTTTTTTATTTGCAAATAGAAATATTTTTTTGTCTTTTTGAAATGAAAGTCTGGTTCGCATGTGCCTCCACTAGGGATGCCTGTGGGGTCTTTAGCTAACCGACTTTTATTTTGAAAGCAGGTAAACATGATGATTGATGCGATGGATGCTGATGCATGGAGATGCATGATGAATGCATGGCTTTGGCTCATTCTCTTTCAGTTTGATGATTTTGCTTTTGCTGGAGATGCAGAGAATTTTGAGCTTATTGCTTACAGGGTTGTACTCCCTTGGGGATTTTTCTTTTTGATACGGAGGTTTGGACAGCGGGTTGGTCAAGATCTCGACCCGTGGTCGATCAGGTCCATCGTCCCAAGATGCTGTTTCTTTGCTAATGAGAATGCACGAGGATATCATTCGACTTCAAGATGTTCTTCTGGGCATACATGTGATTGAGATGGTGTTTGGTTGCCCGTTTTGGTCAAGATTCCAATTTACGGGCGATTGGATCCGTCATCCCATACTGTGAAGTGAGCGGAGTTCAAGACTCCTGAATTGTAGTGCTGGGGATGCTAATTTTTGTGATTTTTTTTGCAAATATGTGGTCCGAATCTTTACCTGAGCGATCAGGATAGAGATTGGTTATTGAAAACACAGGAAATATTTTTGTGATTTTTCGAAATATTTTTGATGAAAGCAAGAGAAGTATTTTTGTGATTTTTGCAGATATTTGATTTGAAAGCGATGGAAATATTTTTTGTGATTTTTGAAGAGGTGATTTTGCAATGTTTTTTGTATTTTGTGATTTTTCTGAAATGCAGGGAAAAGATGTGGAATTTCCATCCACTTCCAGCTTCTACTGCTGGTAAGGCACCCGATCCATTTTACGTCAGCGAGCAAGACGAGTCTCACACAGTTAAGTGCCGTAGTTTTACATCTTCGGATGAGGGGATTTTGAGGGTTTTCAGTCAACACACCCACAAAGTTGCCTGTTCCTCATGTGCAATGCACATAGACCACGTATCGTCCGACGGACTCCTTCGGCCACAAAATGAGCCACATCCTCACATTTCCCTTAGTCACTCCAGTTTGGGGTCTTACGTTGCTCACAATTCCGTGAGGGTGAGCTTCACCTCCCAACAGCCTTAATCCCCTTCATGAGTTCTAGGAACAGGGAACATCCGTCAGCTTCAACAGCGACTTCCAACTCAAGGTTGTCTATCACGGTGCGTTCAACACGAACAGGATTGCGGAGTTCTGCCCGCCTCAGCCTTTACCTGTTTAAAAGATTCCAGACACCCGTACGATCAAGTGTCAGCCATGTCTGGGACAGGTTAGGAAAGAAAGCCCCCGAGAAGTTAATTCCAGTGTAGTTTTAGGTCTTCGGACCACTGGGGATAAATTGGTGGATCAAAACTGGTGATGAAAACTTTTTTTGTTTTATATTGTATATATATATTTTTTTGTTGTTTTGAAAAAGTTCCAGACTTCAACTCGAGTAATCGAGATTGACACTGGTTTTTATGGAAAGCTTTAAAATATTTTTGGTATTTTTGAGATGATCCGGGTCATCGAACCATGATCCCAACGGTCGAGGCCGATGCCGGTTTTTAGTTGAAAGCGAGAAAGGTCCCCCGAGAAATTAATCCCAGTGTAGTTTAAGGTCTTCGGACCATGAAACTGTACAAAGAGGGGCAAACATTTTTTTTTGGAAAAATGTCCGGTGTCAGCGGATGGACAATCCAGACTGATGCCGTTTTTTATTGAAAATCTCTCGGGATGTCGATCCCGACGTAGTTTAAGGTCTTCGGACCAAAATTTTAAAAGCGGGGCTGGTAATATATTTTTATGATTTTTGAAAATGTCCGGAGTCATTGATCTTGAGCAGACAAGACCGGCGCCGGCTTTTATTGAAAATCTCTCGGGATGTCGATCCCGACGTAGTTTAAGGTCTTCGGACCCAGACTTAGTAAAGGGGGGGGCAAACACATTTTTTTTGTTTTTTCGAAATGATCCAGATCATCAGATCTTGGCCGGAAAGGCTGGGATCGATGTTGGTTTTTATTAAAAATCTCTCGGGACGTTGATCCCGACGTAGTTTAAGGTCTTCGGACCCAAAACTTTAAAAGAGGAAAGACATTTTTTTTTGTTTTCTTTTTTGAAAAAAATTCTGGGTCATCGATTCTGATTTTGATGGTCGAGATCGATACCCATTTTTATTAAAAATCCCTCGGGATCTTGATCCCGACGTAGTTTAAGGTCTTCGGACCAGAAACTGTACAAGTGATGTATATATTTTTTTTTTAGTTTTTTGAAAGTGTCCGGAGCCACCAGATCTTGAAGAAGACTGATGCCGGTTTTATTGACAATCCCTCGGGATCTTGGTCCCGACGTAGTTTAAGGTCTTCGGACCAGAAACTGTACAAGTGATGTATATATTTTTTTTTGGTTTTTTGAAAGTGTCCGGAGCCACCAGATCTTGAAGAAGACTGATGCCGGTTTTATTGACAATCCCTCGGGATCTTGGTCCCGACGTAGTTTAAGGTCTTCGGACCAGAAACTGTACAAGTGAATAGTAATCAAGGGCGGAGATTCTTGGGATTCTTCTTGGAATGGTTTGGATCATCTGGTCATGCCTTTGGATGGTTGAGATCATTGTTTGACCAAGTCAAATTTTCCTTTCTTTTTCTTGGAAATTCCATGGAACTTTTCCACATCATCCACCCAATTTCTCACCCATTCTCATGAGATGAGATTTTGGTGAGATTTTCTCTTTTTTTCTCACCATTCTCTTCCATCACTTCATTCTTACATGGAGGTACAAGATTCACTTGCAACCACCCTTCCCAAGGAGGAGTTCTTCCCAAGGAGAGGGAGAGGGAGGTCGTTTCAAGTAGGTGGAGGCTAGGACGGCCTCCCATGGGCCGCCCGCCGGGTCTCTGCCTCCTGGTCTCTTCAGGGGGCTGGGTAAAAGGGTGCCCTCCCCTTTTCTATATAACATGGGGCACCCTCCCCCCCTCAAACGTGCAATCTCTCTCTTCTCTCTCTCATACTCTTTCTTTCTTTAAGTTTCCTCTCTCTTCTTTGGTGATCCTTTGCTCTTTTCAAGTGGTGGGCCTTAGAGAAATCTTGGGACAGCAAGGTGGTCCTTCTTTGGTGAGTGGTAAAGGTATGGACCACTTCCTTTCTCTTTCTTGTCCTTTTCCATCTTCATTGTCTCTTCTCATGATCCTTTTCCTTTTTCATGTAGCTATTCAAAGGGGTGTGAAGGTGGGCCCAAGCATTCTTGATCTTTTCTTAGATCTCAAGTCTTTCAAAGGTGGTGCATGGAGAAGGACATTGCAAGCTCTCCACTTCCTCATTTTTTCTTTTTCACACTCCCTCCATGTGCATGTAAGGAGTAATTTTGCCATGTCATCAAGTGTGCATGGCAAAATACTCTATCTTTTTCATGGGAGTTGGGCCTCTTTTCATGTGTATCAAATGGGCTCAAAGTGAAGTCATGGCCCTTGGTGTATTTGATGGGCCCAATGCTTCATTTTGGGCTCCCTCATGCTTTCTTGCCTTTGTCATTTTTCCTTTGGAGCTTACTTTCTTTTCTATCTTTTTCAAGGTTTGGGCCCATGGGCATGGTAGGGCCCATCTCAAGTTTTGGGCTCATGGGGCTCATTTTGGGTGACCCCATCTTTCTTTACATGTGTATGGATCAAGGTGGCTAGCCCATTCTTCATTTTGGATCTCAAGTGGGCTAGCTTTCCTAGGTGGGCTTATATGGACAAGTAGCCCAAGTCTTCCACTATTTCTTTGATTATGATGTACATCTTTGCACAAAGTGTGGTGGGCTCCTTGGAGTTTTTCATGTGGATGGGCTTTTGGGCCTTCATTGAAACTTGGGCACTTCTTTGGACCATGTGTGCCACACTACACTTTGTTCATGTAGGCTTTTTCTTTTCATGCTTTCTCTCTTGATGGATGGAGGACTTGAGTTACTTGACCATCTACAAATCCCATGAGTGAGTTGTTCCCACAATCTCACTAAGTTCAAATGGCTTCCTTTGTGGTAGGATTGTGGTTCTCAAGAGTTTCCCTTAGATGTTATCAATCTCAAATGGATGATTCTCAAGTGAGCTATCCATACAACCATGGGTCCTTGATCTTTTCTTTGGGGACTTGGTGGGTCATCCATTATCATTCTCAAGTATGAGTGGTTTTTCTTTCCATTTGTGGGAAAGAATGATACCCATAGGTTGCCCATTTTTGTCCCATGCCTTGGGACATTTTGGATTTTGATATTCAAGTGGGCTATGTGCATCAACTTTCTACCCTTAGCTTCTTTGATTCATATGTTTATGGGTGGACCTCCTTGTTGTATTCTCATGGTCAAAACTTTCATCAAGATGAGGCACATAAGGTTGCCCATGGTTAACCCATGAATGGGTCCTCATGTTCTTCAAGTGGGCTATGTGCTCTCTTCAATCCATTGAGATGAGGCATTTGGGTTGCTCTTGGAGACCCGTTTCCTTTCTACTCCCACTTGTCCATGCATATGTGTAAAAAGATGGAGACATCCTGAGTGAGAATCATGACCTTGGCATAAAAGTGAGTCAATCCTTGGCCACATGTGGACTTTGAAGAGGAACTTCTCATGTGCAGTAGGACTCTCATCCTTAGTTGATTTCATGGCACTTGAGTGCATTTGTTGTCCAAAATGTGTCCTTGGATGATGGACTTTTCTTACCTGAGGCATGCCATGCCACCTTCTTTAAGGCAGGCCTTACTTTTTCCAATGGGTCCAACACATATCCTAAGTGACACATGGAATTGGACTTTGGATTTTGCATTTGAATGTGAGTCCAATCCCATGGGTTTCTTGGATGAGAATTTGGATGTTAATGGGTAAAGGATAGGGACTTACCTTGTCAAGCTTGTAGGATTCCATGGCGGATGGTACCAGGGGCCACCAAGTAGTTGACGAGGATGATCCTGCTTTCATTGTCCGCCGGGGGGACCACATGTGTTCCCTAGCTATGGAGCATCAACCTCTTCCTGCCATCAAGGGTCGAGGTACCAGGGATCGCTGGGACAATTGGATGAAGGAGCCACAGCCCTTGCTTGAGCGAGTACTAGATGGTACTCCTTTTGCTGGCCTCCTCACCCTACGCTTCCATAATAACGACGCCAACCGCATGATGCTTGCGGCCCTTTGTGAGAGGTGGCGGGATGAGACCCACACCTTCCAGCTCCCTTGTGGAGAATGGGGAATAACCCCTTTGGACATTTATATGCAGATAGGTTTCCCATTTCATGGGGCAATTGTCCCTCAAGTTAGCTCTTTAGCTCCCCTCTCTTCCACTGATTGGCTGCGGCTTGTCGGTGACGTCCCTCCTGAGGGTGAATTCCAAGGCCATCAAGTGAAGATGCGATGGTTTTACAACAATTTTGCTTCCGTTATCCCTACCACCGAACGAGAGGCCCTCCACAAGGCGCGGGCCATGATCACTTATGCTTTTGGATCCTTTCTTTTTTGTCATGCGAATGAGAGAGTTGATCCTAAATTTCTTCGTTTAGTCGAGGATCTTCATCACCCCTATAATTGGAATGGGGCCATCCTGACCCGTCTCTTTCAAGGTCTGGACAAGACCTGTCGGCATAGCCAGTCCTTCACAGGCTTCTGGCCTGTTGTTGAGGTACCTCTTCTTTCATCCTCTTTGGAGCCGTTTGCCTCCTTTCTCTCTCTGATCATTAAATGTACTTTCATCCAGACTTGCTTTTATGACCATTTTCCGCATCTTGCGCCGAGGATGCGAGATGACATTGAACCCGCTCAGTATCGCCACATGTACTGGCATCAGCAGAATCGTCAGCGGAACTCCCGAGTTCCCGGGGACAATTGGCGTGCTGATATAGACGGGCTGACCGTTGAGGACGTAAGTATCTTGCTTGTCTTTGTCCTTGTACTGTACTTGCAACTGATCGTGGTAACCTCTTCTGCTGCAGTTTGCCCGGATGCCGTACGCCAGTTTCCCTCTCTACTACACACCCCAGCGCGTGGAGGCATACGATGCTTCATGTCTCCGTATTATGCTTTCTGACGCTGAGTCCTTCCAATGGTACTTGGGAGAGAGATTGCTTCGGCAAGTCACTGGGGTAGCTCGGGTCCCCTGTTCTGCACCTCCTCCAGCTGCTCGGATGCCAGCTGATGAGAGAGTTGAGGCTCTGGTGGGCCAGCCTGGCTTCCGTTTCACGATCCCGGATCGTGATTATGACGAGTGGTATCTGCTATTTGGCCAGGGGCCTTTGCTTCCTTCACTTTATGTTCCAGGTGGCCGTCGCAGGTATGCTGGAGGTTCAGTGACTGCTCCTTTGATGGATCTTTATCGTCGGGAGCGGGACGCGAGGAGGGGCGATGATGATTATGTTGGTGACTTGTAGCTGGCTCTGCTTTATATGGTCTTGTACTTTTGTTTTTGTCCCCTTTTGTATCAAGCACTTTTGGATGAATATACAGGCTTTGATTTCTCCCAAATTCCTTGGTGATGTCTGGATGCTTTGATTCTTGACTCATTCTTTCATGATTTGAGACTGCTTAGTTGCATGGGTGATGACTTGAATGGTTCAGATTGCTTGATTAGGCCTTGTGGGCCCACTTGATGATCGGATCTGGGATTCTGGCCCTCCTTTTGATGATTGGACTTTCGATCTTGATACTTCATGACTTGTGTAAGCTTTCCCATGGTTTGGATCTTGACGATTTTGGCCCTTGAATGGTTCAGATTGATGGATTTGGCCCTGTGGGCCCACTTGAGACCTTAGCTTTACTTTGGGGCACTTCTTTTGATGATTTGTGAGGTTAGGAATGCTTCTCATGGTGTGGATGATGGCTTGAACGTCTCTGATCGCTTGATTTGGCTTTGTGGGCCCACTTGATGATTAGATCTTGGATTCTGGCCCTTCTTGTGATGATCAAACCTTTGATCTTGTTGTTTGACGGCTCATATAGGTTCTTCAATGGTTTAGATCATGATGATCTAGTCTTTGAATGGCTTGGATTGCTTGTGGCCCCCACTTGATCAACTTTCCTTCTCTTTGGCTTGATCAGCCCTATTCCGGTCACATTGCTTCGTGATTGGACCAGTGGGGCACTTTTTGTATGATCTTGATCATCTTCAGTCGAAATCGGGAGTGGACCAGAGCCTTGGGCGGCCCACGGAGCGCCATCTGCTGACGTGGACTGTCAGCCTCACCTACCAAAAGCCCTGGAGCCAATCCCGCGGAGAGAGGGGATCTGCGTCCGTACGGGCGGCCCAGGGCAGGCCGCCCAAGGCTCGCCTCTTGAGCGGCCTGGGCTGGCCCTGGTTCGGACATCTTCTGCTGTCTGTTGCTGCTGTCCCCACATTCCCTGTACTGGACCGTTCGATTCCAGCCATGAATCCTCTTGTCCCCTTGTCTTTTCTCTTCATCTTGTCTTCTTCTCATTTTGTCCTTTCTTGGGCAATGGATGGTGGAGATTTGGGGGCTGTGGGGGCTGTCCAAGGTGGGTCCCATACTTCAGATTTTCAATTGAGCTTTGATAATGAGGAGATGTCTTTAATGGATGGGGGAGATGGGGCATTGAATGGAAGCATTGATGAGGGTTTAGGGAATGGAGTTGGTGGAGCTTTGAATAGCTCCATTAATGGTGGGATGGCTGGATTTTCTGATTTGAATGGGGCCCTCATTATGGGAGGAATGGATGGTATGGATGAGATGATGGGATGGGACATAGGTGAGGCTATGCATCCCTTGAGTGTGGGTCCCATGGATGATGTGATGGACGGTGATGATGGGACTATGAGGGACATAGATGGGCTGATCTCATGTCTGGATGGTATGGATGGCTCAGATGGTACCTTTGACGGTTTGGATGCTCTGGATGAGGGCCAGGATGTACGGTATACTTCTTTGGGTGGACTTGATGTGATCATTGATGATGTCCCCCTGATGATGGACGGTGTGGATGCCTCGATGATCCCTTTGATCGGCCAGGATGATGACTGGATTCATGATTTCCTACTGGAGAGGGCCGCAGGTCCGGATCTGGCCGTTGATTCTTCAATCGGGGTAGCCGGGACCCTTTTTGATAGTTCAGATGTATTCTTTGACGGTCAGAGTGGTCAGGATGCCACGATGTGCGGTGTGATCTTCACTGATAGTCCTTTTGGTGGGGAGCATTGTCCTTCCCTTGGTCATTGGCCCTTTGCGCATTCTGTTCATGAGGTGGGCGAGTCTTCCCATGCGGCTGAGGCTATGACAGTTTCAGATAGTGATGCGACTATATCAGACATAGCCGCCACTGAGGACAGGTCAGGGGCTGTTGAGTCTGCAGAGGTTCCAGTTTTTCCTTCTCCTTCGCCTGTTGACCTTCCGATCTTCGATGAGTTGTCCTCGATTTCTGGGCCTTTTGTGCTGGAGGGGATACCGGTGAGGACTTGTCAGCTGCTTCCTCGTTCTTCTTGCTCGCCACGACTGCTTGCTTGGCTTGACAGCTTGTCAGCTTATGAGATTCGAGATTTGGAGTCTTATGGCTTTGGCAGTCTGATTCATATGGCTAGAGTTGACATTGACTGGAGGATGCTCGGAGCTGCCTTGATTGACTGGGTCCCTTCGTTGAACTTGTTTGCGTTCAATGATATGGAGATGGGGCCTTCTTTGGAGGAGCTTGCACGCTTGACAGGCTTACCCTGGGATTATGCTCAGTACTTCTCACCGAAGACATCGCCGAAGACTGCTACACCGCAGAACTGGTTTGGGATCCCCTATCTTGTTCGGCCTGCAGCTAGTGGCCAGGATGCTGTAGTGTTCTCTTTGGACCTGCTGTATGATCTTTTTTCGGGTCCTCAGGGTACGGCTGGTTCTACCTTTGCTCGGAACGCACTGATGTTTTGCTTGATTGCTGAAGTGCTGTTCTCGGGATGGCGAAGGTCCCAGACTCCTTTGCTTTTTGAGGTGATGAGCCGAGCTGCCCGTCGGCAGGGGATTATTTCTCTAATCTTGGCCGAGCTATTTGATGGGCTGACCGACTGTGCCCTGGGCCGCACTCGTGTCCTTCGCGGCTTGTTGTGCTTTCCTTCAGGTATCTTTTCTGCACCTTTTTTCTTCTTGCTTTGCTAGGAATTGTTTTGCTCTAGCTGAACTTCTTTTGCTTTCTGTGATCAGGTATGGCTATGGGAGCGTCTTTCTCTGACCGTTCCTGTACCTCTTCCTGGCATCCCTAGCTCTGACATCATGCGTTATATTATGGAGTTCCTTCCTCATACAGCCAGGATGAGCGAGCCCTTGTATCGCAGGATGTTCGCTGAACTTCGTGACTGGAACGTTCGTTGGGAGTCATCTTGGCTTTCACTTCCTCCAGTGCTTTGCGATGCACACCGCCTTCCTCTGATGTTGGTAGGCTTTCGATCTTTCTTCTCTTATCATCCCATTCGGTTCCTGCGGCAGTTTGGGTATGAGCAGGATGTTCCTCTTTTCGCTTTTACGGGTATCGGGCGTCGGGCACTTCCACCTAGATCCTCTGACTTCAGGACCCGGATTGATTGTTCTTGGGCGAGTTATTTGACAGCTGATTTGTTGGGTTTTGAGCTGCGGACTTTTCCGATGGCGACCGCCCCATATCAGTATTGGGTTGCTGAGCAGTCTTTGTATCGACGTATCCCTTGTTGGCACCAGACTGCCGATGAGGATGAGCAGGATATTCTTGGAGATGCTGGCTCTTCATCTGGTTCATATGAACCTTTTGAGGAGCGCCCGTTTATTGATCCTGGCTTCCTTTTGGCCACTCATGGCCATCTGCTGTCTGAGATCTCTGCACTTCGGTATCATTGCGAGATGATGTCGAGGAGATTGGCTGCCGATCAGAGATTGTCTGATGAGGAGACAGCGATCCGTACCCTTGAGCGCGATGAGGCGCATTACCTGCGTATGGAGGTGAGCAGGTTGAGAGCGAGACTATCTTTTTATGAGTCAGAGGACTCACCTGATGTGGCCGAGGAGGAGGGTAGAGATTGATTGTGTTGGCCACCTGCACACTGATTTTTGCATATATGATTGATGATGATGCATTTTTTTTGTATTTTTGAAAAAGATGATATGTGTAAGAGAAATATAATGCATTTAATTGAAAAGAGAAAAAACTGTTTGAAAATCTACTGTGCCATTAGTTGTCTTGTGAGTGTTTCTGGACTTTGTGTCAGGATATAGGAATCAGAACTGGGGCTCGGTCAATGATTTGACCGATGTCTCGAGATTTGACTTGTGTGTTCCTTTGGTTCCCTAGAGATGTAGACAACGGAAACTGTTGCCTCCTGAGATTGTCAGAACTTGTAGAGCTCTTCGTTCCCGACTGCGCTTCTTCTTGTTCTTGAACTGTAACCGCTTGAACTGATCTGGACCGTCTGCTTTCTTGGTACCTGCACTTTTATTTATTTATTTTTTCTCTTTTTTTTCTTTTTGAGCCATTTTTGCCTGCAGCGCTCTTTCGAGTTTTCACTACAGCCGGCCTTTCCCGTCATTTTTGCCCGTGGCGCCCTTTCAGGTTTTCACCACGTCCCGGGTATTTGGTCTTGCCTGCCCCTTGGCAGCTGTGCTGTTTTTACCCTTGACGCCCTTTCAGGTTTTCACCAAGTCCGCTGTATGCCCACTGTTTTTACTCGGAGCGCCCTTTCGGGTTTTCACTCCGCCCTCTTTGTTTAGGCACACATTTTCTTTTTTCTTCTCTTTTTTTTTTCTGGATCTCTGGATAACTGCGGCGGCTAGAGGTCGGGAATCCGTCGTTGCCGGCCGATGGCAGTCCTTCAGCCCTTATCCTGAGTTACGATAATGGAGCTGTCGGTCTTTGCTAAAGACCCCTCTGAGATGGATGGATGACTGTGTTTCTTCTTGGGTTGATTTTTTTCTTGGGTGCCTTGCTTTGGCTTCCCTTTTCTTTCTCTTTTCTTCTTTTCTTTTCTTTTTCTTTTTCTTTTGCATTCTTTTTCTCTCTCTTTTTTTTTGTCCTTTTGAAATCCCCCCCCTCAAAAAAACATAAATGGCACTTGCCACATACGAGCAACCGTGGATCTCGCTGCCTTTCCCACAACTCCACCGTGAATTGTGCTCCCGATCAACATATAAAGATGGCCACACCTTCGTGCCTTCATACACACGAGTGTCCCCTTCATCACTTCGCAACAACGATCGCGGCCAATAAACACGCACCCTTTCGTCTCGAGTGCTCCAAGAGAAATCACATTTATCTTCATCTTGGGAACGTGCTTCACATTTTCTAGGATTCGTTCAACCCCATCGAACATCCTGATGCGCACAGTACCAATACCCACAACCTTATGAGCGACTCCATCGCCCACAAACATCGATTCTCCACCATACTCCTTGTATGTCGTAAATGAATTCTGATTATGACAAACGTGACATGAAGCCTCTGAATCAAGGATCCACTCACTACCGTGAGATCCCTTGCCAGATACAGTCAGAACTTCACAAAAATCGTCACCGTCCTCTACGGTATTGGCTCCCTCTCCAAAAGAATTTTCATACCTGTAGACACCCCACCTTCGGCTACACTGTTGGTAGAGATAGCTGGTTGAACGGAGGACCATACCCCCAAATCCCAAGTCCAAACTCAGCCAAACTCACCCTTGTAAGCCCCATTCCATAGCCCAGTTCAAGCCTGAACCCAGTCAACCCAGTCCTAAAAATCACCCTGAAAAAACCCCATAAAAAAGTCCAGTCAAAAAATCCCAAAAAAGTCAAACTCACTGAGTCAACTCGCTGAGTTAACCCGCTGAGTTAACCCGCTGAGTCAACCCGTCGAGTCAACCCGTCGAGTAAAACACCGAGTCAACCCGTCGAGTCAACCCGTCGAGTCAAACCACGAGTCGACCCGCTGAGTCAACTCACTGAGTCGACCAGCGAGTCCAACAGCAGCCCCGAGGGAACGGCCGTACTCGCTGGAAACCGAGGAGCGGCCGTACGGGCGGCCCATGGCAGGCCGCCCGGAAAAATTACGAGAGCTGCCACTCTCTGCTGCTATAAATACCCCCCTCCCCTTCTCATTTCAGGAATCCATTCGACACAATCGATTCCAATCCAGTCCGGGTCCGTTCCAAGCCCTTCTCAGCCCCTTTAGCCCATCTTTCCACCAAGGAGAGCCCGAGTGAGGAGAGTCCAACCCTGGTCCAGCCCAGCCTGACCACTGGTCCAAGCCTCTCAAGCCATCTAAGTCCTAATCCAGCCACTCGAAGCCAATCCTTGCGACACCTCCGTCCATCCAGCTACTCATTTTCCAGCATCATCTCATTTGCATCTAGCATAAGTGCAACATTTACTTTCCTTCCAACCCCCCTGCTTCACTACAAGCACCTTGATTACTCAAGCACACATGCATATGTCTTTATATTAAGCACCTGTCAGTTCGAGCGTATGCTCTGGGCTTGCCCGTTGTTGGAACCTGCCCATCAGAAACTCTTACTGTTCAGACCTGCATTCACGCTTCACCATAAAACACCTTGATCATTCAAGCACACTGCATACGTCTTACATTAAGCACCTGTCAGTTCGAGCGTACGCTCTGGGCTTGCCCGTTGTTGGAACCTGCCCATCAGAAACTCTTACTGTTCAGACCCGCATTCATGCATCATGTCATCCATGAGAATATACGAGGATTAAACTAGACTTTCAAGTATTCGATCGATTCTGTGAAGTAGAGACCGTACTTCGGTACGGGCAGTGTGTGGGGTGCTTAACCTCTTCCCACCCTGTAACCGTGATCCCTTACCTTGAATCTCTGACCGCAGATCAACAGGAGTCATTTTAGAGGAAGGAATCTTCGGATTCCCTTCTCTAACGTTTCTACGGGGTCTAGCCGACTGTAGATTCGAAGTAACTGGCTAGTGGCGACTCTGGTCTTATATAAATTCATTTAACACATCCAGCTCAATACGACAACCAAACAAAGCCCTCGAGAACGAGGCAAGCCAGTGGCACAAACGGCGATTTCGCACTCACGCACCTCTTCTTCTTCTTCTTCCGAAAGGGAAAGGGAGAACGACGTCGTGTGGGAGCGCGGGAAAATCGGCGAGGGTCCACAGAATGGCGACTCCACTGGGGATGCTAGTCCCACTAGTCGTGATCCGACTTGAAAACAGAATCCTTCCCGTACTTGAAAGTCATTAATCCTCATACAATCTCATCTGCATAGCATTCTACCCAAACCCAAACACAAAAAAAAATAGAAAATTCCAAAACAAAAAAAAATAGAAAATCCCAAAACCCAAAAAAGTAGAGTACATCCTCACCATTGCGCCTCCTCGGGCTCAACGTACGCGGAGACAACTTCCCTTCCGCAGCATAATCCGCACTCGGGCTCAGCAAGCCATGTCCGACCACGAAGAAGAAACCATCACTTCCCTGCTCTCGAAATAGCCGAAGCGCAACCTCCAGCGCAACAGCCCGTTGACAATACGCCAATCATACAAGAATTGGCACAAGGAATGAGAGCAATGCAAGAAATGCTCTTCAATTCATGCAAGCACAAACCACCGCAGCAGCCAACAATCAGGTTGGCCCAGTTCAGCAAGCTCAGCACCATGCCGGGTCCTCCCGGCCTCCAGTTCAAATCAAGCACAACCATCGGAGTCTGCCCAAGACTACCGACAGCAGCCATCTCAGCCCTTCGCTATGGGGCATCCTTCTCAATATCTTCCTGCGACGACAAGGCCATCTCAGAGCACCTCCGTTGCAGGAACATCCAGTCAGCTTCCAGTCAATCTTGCAAACAACAATCTCAGTAGATCTCAGCATGTCCCGCCGATGGGACACCTTTTCAATTCCAGCACATCCCCGCCGATGGGATTTCAATTCAATTTCCAGCAACAGGGACAGCACTGGCGAATGCCCACAATGGGGGTCAGTGTCAAGCCCACATCAATCAGCGGACAGTGGCGAATACCCAACAAGGGGGTCACTTCCCAGCATCTCAGCCTCCTGCAAACAGGAGCACTTTTCAATTCCAGCACATCCCCGCCGATGGGATTCCAGTTAATTTCCAGCAATCTTCAATTCAGCAAAATCCAGTTAATTTCCAGCAATCTTCAATTCAGCAAAATCCAGTCAATTTCCAGCAAGTTCCAGTTCAACCTTCAGTACAGTCTCCAGTTCAGTTACCATCATTTCAAGCACAAGTTCATCAGAATCCAGTTCAGTCATCAAATCAATTTCAGCAACCCGCGGTTGCTTTTCAGCAAGCCCATAGGGTCGAAGACATCGACCACTATGCCGAAGAAGAACGTGCCTTACTCCAGGAGGCACCAGTCGCTCGAACAGATCACTCAGGACTGGACGAGTTGCGGGAGCAGTTCCAGATCTTGCAAAATCAGCTTCAGCGACAGCAAGGAATCGACTTACCTTCGACCAAGTTCAGAGACTTGTGTCCTTTCCCAGATGCTCAGGTACCTCAAAACTTTGAGGTTCCAAAGTTCAAAAGATACGACGGCAGCGGTTGTCCCACAGCACATCTCAAGGCCTTCTGTGGAGAGCTGAGTGCAATCTCAGGAAATGAAGGGGCCCTCATTCGATTGTTCCAAAAATCTCTGAAGGGCGATGCCCTAGATTGGTACACTTCATTGGACTGCCACCGCATCAGAACATGGGAACAGCTCTCCCAGGCTTTCGTCGACAGATTCGCATATAATCTCAACATGGCCCCAGAAGAGCCGACCTTGCAGCACTCAGGCAAAGGAGTGATGAAACACTATCAGCTTATGTGGGACGTTGGCGAGCTATGGCAGCCAGAATGCGGACACCCATCGACGATGAAGAACAAATCTCCATGATTGTTCATTCAACATACCCAGGCATATCCGGGTATCTCATCTCGCATCCTAGCGAATTCTCGCAGCTAATCCGTGCTGGAGAGCAAGTGAAGCAGGAATCCGGGCCGGGACGATCTCCCCATGGCCTCATCAAGCCACTCCAGTCAAGAGGAACAGAGTGGAAGGAAGACCTATCGGGCACGGGAATGGAAACCGCAATGGTTCTCCTCCCCGCCCAACAGAGGTAAACAACATCAACACCGCTGCTCAAGGAAATCAACGTGCTCCCCCACAGGACGTCAACAGTATCAGCAGAATCAAGTTCAGCATCAGCCTCAGCGATATCAGCCACAACCGAATCCTCAGCCACAGCCACCTCGACAACAGCAGCAGTTCAGGGGAAATGGCCAATACTCATACCAGAACAGGCAGAATTACAGGGAGTTCAGGAAGTTCACTCCACTCAGTCAACCACTTAGTCAAATCATGACTACGCTGGTACAAAAGCAGTTACTCACTCTGATGACACCTAGGCCTCCGCCTCATCCTCTGCCTCCAAATTACCGAGAAAATGAGTACTGTGCCTACCATCAAGGACGTGGCCACGCCACTGACCGATGCTATACTTTGAAGAATGCCATACAAGACCTGATTGATGACCGCAAGATCGTCATCTCGGTCCCTGGAACTTCTCCAGCAGCTTCCACCAACATCCTTCAGAATCCTCTGCCTCAGCATCCAACGGACCCCAGTTCGTCTCGTGGCCCTGCGTCAATAGTATAGAAGAAGGGGACCATATCGATCGCTTCTTCTCCCCTATTCAGTCCATTCATGCCTACACTATGAGCCAACAAATCCTCCTCCAGTCTTGCAAGGGGCAAGTCCCTTTCTTCCTTCAATCTCCGAGCCAGTAGTGCTTGAAGGACACCTCCATACGATATACCAGTTGTTCAAGGGGCACCTTACAACCATTCAAGCTGGGAACCAGTCGTCCTGGAAGGAGCACAATCATACATTGAGCCCACATACGAACCTGTCATCTTGCAAGGGGCAACTCCAGAACAATCCAATCCGCAATGGAAGGATTATACTCATCAGCAGCAAGAGCCCGTTGTCTTGGAAGGATCTCTTCCAGTCAAGCCTGTCATATTGCAAGGGGCAAGTCCCGGAGGCATATCAATCACGCTACGGCAGCTCGGACGAACAGAGAAACCTCCTGCCATATCAAGAGGACCAGTATTCATTCCATGGGAGCCTCCTGCCCCAGGAACAGTCAAGCCAGGACCACGACCTTATGTGGTCTATGAAGACAAGCCTCGATACTACCCCTTCAGCACAGGCAACAATGTAGTCTCAAGGCAAAAGCTCCATACGAGGAAGATCTGGTACCCACACAGCACCGTTGCAAGAACCGTGGTCCTAGAAGGCAAAAGGGAGGAAAACTACAAAGAGGTTCCATGGCACTATCCAGAATGTGCGGAAGTGGGAAACATGAATCCCAACGGGCGTTGCATCCGAAGAGATAATCAAAACAGAGGAGATCCCAAAGGCGTCCTCTCAGGCCTCGGCAGCAAAAATGAAGCCGCATACGATGTGGCAACTCAGCTCAAGTCAATCCCTGCACAAATCTCAGTATGGGAGCTACTCTGCACATCTCGCATACACCGAGAAATGTTTGCCAAGACCTTGAATGATGCTCATGTCTCCTCCGATACGGCACCAGAGATGATTGCATTGATGATTGGACAGCTACTGGCTCCGCGCGCCATCACCTTCACCGATAATGAGTTGCCACCAGAAGGACGCGATCATGGGCGATCCCTCAACATAGCCTTACGATACAAAGACCTCTGTGTTCCGCTGGTCCTTATCGATAATGGCTCAAGCTTAAATGTCTGCCCACTCAAGACCGCGGAACGTGGGAATCAGTCCTTCTTCATTCGACCCAGCACCATATGCGTCAGAGCATTTGACAACACCCGCCGATCAGTGGAAGGGGAGGTCGACATAGAGGTACAGATAGGTCCAGAAGTTTCTACCATCACATTCCAAATCCTGGATATATCAGCCTCTTTCAACATGCTGCTCGGACGACCATGGCTGCACAAGGTGGAGCTGTGCCATCAACCCTGCATCAACGAGTGAAGTATATCTGTGGAAATCAAGTGATCTCTATCCACGCAGAGAAGGAGCTCATCATTCCTTCCAATGCTACTGCCACTGAACCAGACATCCCGGTCATCGATATCCAGCACTCTGAAGAAGACATCCCGTTTCACAGTTTCGAATTCGAGACTGTGAACTCTATCGCCAATCCAGAACCGATAAGGGTGGACCGTGTCTTTTCACCGGCAGAGCGTCTGAGCCTCAAATACCGAATGAAGAATCACTTCAAGTCCAGAAAGGTATCGCTAGTATATAACCAACGCAAGTGGGGACTCGGATACAGGCAACCTTCATGGACAAGAGAAGGAAGAAATTTCGGTGCTCACCCATCCAATTCGTCAAGCCAGGAGAACCTTGCAAAGATCCAGGAGGGAATCAACCGACTGCACTACACAAAGGCCTCCCGATGAGCCTAGTTTGGGCTACGTGGCCCCCCATC
>ML058339.1:6994438-7163916 GCA_003013855.2 Liriodendron chinense | reverse complement strand
AGGGTCATATGAGAAGAGCGATAAATGGCGTGATTTTGCAAGGTTAGGGTCGATGGTGGCACGAGAAGCGGTGGAGCTATGATTGAAGATGAGATGACATTGTAAGGATGGTGTTGATTCGTCGTTTGAAGCCTCGGTGGAGATTGTTGGGATAGTCTTCAAACTATGCACGAATTGGGTGCCCTGACCGGTCGGGTGGTGTGACCCAAATGCATGTGAAGAAACCTCTGGACCAGTTTTCGTGTGCCCCAGACATGTCGGCCGACTGGTCTGCAGGGGGCTCCGGCCGGTCGGCCGACCAATCGGTGGTGAGGCAGCAAGACCTGTTTTTCTCCCTGGACCGTCTGTGCACTGGCCGGCTGGTCAGACGTGTGCACGGATTTCTTGTGCAACTCGTAGTATTGTGCAAGATGTTTCTAATTCTGGAATATTGCTTATTTAAGGAGTTGTAATCCGACTTAGATGTGCATCCTAAGGTGTCCAAGGTTTCCTATTCATGTTAGGAAGATGGGAGAGGTGTGTGTGAGAGAGAACTTGGGGTTTTCTTTGTTTTTCTTTGCTAGTGGGCTGTCAATCTCTGTAATCTTCTGATATTCATAGTGGATCACTTTGTGCCATGGTTTTTAACTCGTTGAGGGGTTTTCCACATAAATTCGGAGTCTCTTGTAGTGAATGCTTGTGTGTGATTGATTGCATCTTGTTTATTTGTTGGATTTCACATTACTTCACGTGTTCGGCGTTCCGCTTCCGCTGCCGGTTTTCCCAACACAATCTACAGTGGGGCCCACAATTTGGCTGGTTCTTTTGAGGTTACACATGTATATGCAATTGCTGAGTGCATGCATGTGGGCCATCATGGCACGCCAGACATCCAAACAGCTCCCGAGTACCTGATTATAGTGATGAGTTGTCCATCTCTGTCAACTGCATGCATACAAAAGGGAGTAGGGACATAGATGGGCCCCACCACAGTAGCATCTGCTATGGCAGTGGGCACATGGCTCATGGCCCACATTGCATTTTGTGGGAATTATCTAATAATCTTTGCACAACACTCGTCAATCTGCAAAGGAAGAATGGGAAATACGATGGTGGATACGTTAGGATTCTGGTGCACATATCAATCACACAGCTAAGATGGTTCCCTGAATGGTCAGTCATGCCATATGTTTCAACCCAAGTCTAGAGCTGGAAATGGTCCCATGCATGTGGTAGAGAGAGACTTTCGCATCTATCCCTTTCTTTCCTCTAAACTAGTCACTTGTATAGGTTGTCTGATCCGTCCAAACCATGATGATCACCTGTGCAAAAATCTGGCCAATTCACTCATTGGGCCAATGTGTCACATGTATAGGACATCAGATCCATGCAAAGGGGGGCCATAACCATAATTAAAAAACCCAAAAACTCAGATCGACTCAAACCCTGTCGAGAACTCGTGAGTTTCCCAAAAGCTCATATATGAGTTTTTTCAATATTATTTAATATTTGAAAAGTATAAATAATATATAAATAACCAGTTGTGTGAGTCAAGCCCAGTCGAATTTCTCTTATTTTGAGTCTTTGTTGAGTTTAGCTGTTTTTTCTTCTTCTTCTTCTTCTTCTTCTTCTTCTTTTTTTCGAGTCGACCCTAGTTTCCATCAAATTGACTGAGTCGTAACCAGATTTCGTTTTTTTTTTTTTTCCTTCTAAAACTCTGGTTGAGCCAACAACTCAGGCAAGTCAAGCCGAGTTTTTCCTGAAACAATGGCCATAACAGGATACTATTCAGTCGTCCAATAGGTGATCATCACGAAGTGGCCTACTTTTTTTGGTCAAGAAGATTTTTGCAATAGGTGATCATCATGACGTGGCCTACCGTTTTGACGGATTGGATCGGATATCCTAGGTATGTAACATGTTGGTGTGTGATAAATTTCTCACTGGTAAAAACTCTGAAATGATCCTATTTTAATTATATTTTCCTCAAATGACTAAATACTTGCATTAATATGTTACTTATCTCATAATTCTTAACAATTTTATGTAAATGACCTTTAATCATAAGTCAAAATACCTTTTTAAAGGAAACGACAAAAATGCCCTATCTGTACCCAACATAGGACACCAATGACAGGGTGATGATCAGGCCCACCCATATACTGACACCAGGGTGGATGGCTTAAATTTGAAAAATGAGACAATTCTATCTGTTACTTTTCCTATGATATATCTCACTTTTCACATACTTTTAGCTTTTCTACTTTATACTTTTACTTTAATGGGCATAGATGAGATGGATGAAATTTTGTAGTAGGTATGGCATTTCAAACATAAACAATACATACTGGGGCCCACACATGTTTGGGTCCAATTTGCATATGACCCTGCCATGTCTATTTTAGGGAAAAGAACTCCATCGTACGTACATTCATCTTAGCTAAAAGGCCGAGAAAGATAGTTGTATATGTAAAATCTGCTCCATCTATCAGGTTCTATTCTCGGTTCTACTCCAAGGTTATAAAAATAAGCTAAATCCACAATCACAATGGGCCACACCAATCAGAACTAGATAAAACACCAACCATAGGTTTCTTTGTGAAGTCACCATGTATATATTTAAGCAAACCTGTTAATCATGTAAGGTCACCATGAGCCAAAATGCCTTTTAAAGGAAATGACAAAAATAGCCTATCTACACCTGGCACAATACACATGACAGGGTGATAATCTGGCCCAACCATATACTGGCACGAGGGTGGATGGCTTAAATTTTAAAAAGAAGATGCATAAGACAATTCTATCTGTTACATTTTCTACTATCTATCTCACTTTTAACATACCTTTAACTTTTCTTCTTTATACTTTCACTTTAATGGGCATAGATAAGATGGATGAAATTATGTAGTATGTATGGCATTTCAAACATAAACAATACATGCTGGGGCCCACACATGTTTGGGTCCAATTTGTATATCACCCTGCCACGTCTACTTTAAAGAAAGAGCTCCACCGTACATTGATCTTAGCCAAAAGGCCAAGAAAGGTAGTACACACTAAAGTTATGCGAGCCATAGGCTGTATATGTAAAATCTGCTCCGTCTATCAGATTCTATTCTTGATTCTACTCCATGGCTTTAAAAATAAGCCAGATCCAAACTTATGATGGGCCATACCAACTAGAACAAGATAGAACACCAACTGTAGGTTTGTCACCATGTTGGGCATCTTTCATCAAAACCGTTAATCATGTGTAGCTCATCAGGATACAGTACATATATAAAAATAAGCTTGATCCAAAACTCAGGCGGTCACACGGCAGGAACTTAAAGGTTTTATTAGCAATTTTACATTGTTCCCATTGGTGTGGTAGATTGGGGTTTTATGTCATGTTGATCTTTTGTGCAGACAGTTCAAATAAAGGTCCACCTGAGTGGCAGAGTAGATTGGCATTTACAGCATGGCGGGCCCCACAGAGCTTGGATGTTTTAATTGCACCCTATCATCTCCAATGGAGTTAAAACTTTGATACTCTGGGAGAGTGGGATGGATAATACGCAAGCACTTAGACATTGCATACTTGGAATAAAATTTATTCAAATTAAACTGTCCAAATTATAGGCCCCTTTTTAGATGTGTCATAAAAAAAAAAAAATTTAGGCTACATGTTCAACTATCAGATTGGTGCACATTTATTGGACAGTTAAATGAAGAATATGCAACAGTCCTACATCGACAAATAGACATTGACAAAATCAAAGAACTTGGTACTGTGACTAAGAGAGTGACTTTCACACTTGAGTCTGTTAATTCGAGTTAATGTAGGCTATGCATACAATTTCCAAGTGCTTGTGTATTGAGCATCGTACTCAGGCAGAGTAACAAATAACTCCATTTGAATCCCAGCAGTGAGCAAAGAGAGACCAAGGGGCTGCTTGAATACACAAATAACTAGTTAAGTTTAAAATAAAAAAAAATAACTAGTTAAACCTTTTTTACATTGTTTGATTAAGCAATGACAAGTGGACAAATTCTTTATCCTGATAATATTAACAAAAAAAAAAAAAAATGAAGAAGCCTCAAATGGTTTATTCTTCAACCCTTAAATAGAATTTTTTTTTTCAATATTTATCGCTTTAAAAAAAAAAAAAAGACAATCTTAAATCTGTACAATGTGTATCTCCATAGTTTTGTCACTTCTTGGTAGTTCCGTGGCAGATTTTTTTGAACGTTTTCTAAGACAAGAAGGAACCGCTACATTTACATCTCTCTCCGTCCTTTCCTTGAATGCATAAGGGTGGCAATAGGTCGGGTTAAAGCAGACTCAGCTAGGTACGACACTTTAGGCCTTATGCCCAAGCTCCACCCAAGTCCAACGTGGACCTAGCAAAATAGGCCCAAGCCCAAGTCCATGCCTAGAAAATTAGTTGACCTATGTTCAACCAAGTTCGGCCCAAAAGATGGATAAAATCCTTATTTTTTTTTTATATGAATGCTGCTAATCTATCCACTGATCAAGTGGTCCATACATTCACACACACACACACACAAAGGAAAAAAAAAAAACAAAAAACAGAAAAAAACGTAGAAGGAACAAAAATAATGGCCTATATTCAGCATATATGGGTTGTCCAATGAAGGATTAGAATGACACTTGTAGAATATAAGATGTACATGGGAAGTTGGATTAGGCTTGACCGGATTAGATATAACTTAAGGCTGACTTGAAAATTTGATTGGGCCATGCATGTTAAGCCCAAGCTTAGCACACAGGCCAAACTAATAGGTCCAAACCTACTTCAAAGTGGAAATAGGATCACTAAGCACCTAACTCATTGCCATCTTGCCCTCAACTTCTCATGAGAAATATGAACTCAAAATTATATAGGTAAATTGGTAGGCCACATTTTAGATGGATCATAAACCAAACACATGAGAAGTATGCAATTTAAATTAAACTATTCAAATAAAATAAAAGAGTGAAATGATATTTTAGTTGTTAGATTAGTACATGCCCGATGGACAATACTTTATATATCTAATTTCAATTTTAGAATAGTGCATTATATTTTAAATAAAATTCTAAGCTGTTCCATATCAAAATATGTGTTTACTTAATTAAGTTTTAAAAAAGAGCTTTGTGGGACCCGCCGTAATGTCGGTGTAATATCCACTTTATCCATCTATTGCACCAAACCATGTTACAACATGAAACAAACAATTACATAGAGGTAAAACTCAAGTGGGCCACACCATTGGAAATAGTGGGAATGCGTGCCCATCATTGAAACCTTAGGGCTAGCTAAAGTTTTGGATTAGTAAGATATTTGTGTTTTTGGTATCTCATGGTGGGATTCACCTTATCAACAGGTTCGATAGAATATAAATATCACAGTGGGTCTTAGGAAGGTTTAAACGGTGGGCATCCATCTCCACACCATTTCAGTGGTGTGACTCACTTGAGCTATGGATCTGCCTGATTTTTGGGCTCACGCACTAACATAAGTCGGATCAACTGATGGATGTTATGGATGACATAGTGGGATTAATTTGGACCCCACAAAGCTACATCTGCCACGGGAAATTCATCATCAACACAAGTACCCTTTAAGGGTATTTTCATTGTATAATTAGAATGGAGACAAAGGCCTTTTTAACTTATACGGTTATTTAAATAAAATGCATCGAAAATTAGGTATAATATAAGAGTGACAATAGGGTAGAGTAGGAAGAACAGGAATACTGCAGAACTCCATCTGCATCACACGTGGAATGGTGATGAATCATTACCGTCCATCTAGTTAGTCCTACATTGGATTACAAATGCTTTAAGATAAACACTAACAGGATGATCTGATTAGTGGCATTCAAAGCAGCGGTCGGAAACAAAAGTAGAGAACTGATAAAGATTCATTGGGGAAATTCAATAGAAGTGATGGATGGGATTGTCCAGTTGGTGTGGATATTGAAGCATAAGCCATAGTGACAGACCTGACAATACATTACCTTGCAATGTGCAGCATAGGGAGATGCCCTACTGTATTCCTGTCCTTCTCTCTCTACTGTAGAATCTCAAATGATCCATTGCAAGGGATGCGGTTTGGCTAGTGGGTCAGTGACCCCACTAGTTGCCAGCTAGCTGATGTCAAAGCTGTGGTCCCTAACATGATGTATGTTCCTCGTCCACGCCATCCATACATTTTGCCAGCTCATTTTAGGACAGGAACTAAAAAATTAGGCAGATCGAAATCAAAGGTTGACCACACCACAGGAAACAGCCAGGATTGAATGATTACTGTTGATAACTTTTTGAGGGCCACATAAGTTTTATCTCAAGCTGATATTTGTGTTTTCCCTTCATTCAGGTCTGTGTGGCGTTATCGAGGGGGTTAGATGGCAAATAAACATTACGGTTGGCCCTAGGCACTTTTTAATAATGGACATTCAATCAATGCTATTTTCTTGTGGTGTGGTCCTACGATTTGGATCTATCTCATTTTTTGGCTTATGCTCTAAAATAAGAAGGCAAAATGAATGGACACCATGGATCAAACACATAAATCAAGGTGGGGCCGTAGACTTTGTTACCAGCTAGCTGGCTGGTGATGGGGTCGCTAGCCAAACCACGTCCCATCTGAGGGTGGCAGTGGGGTCCCTAAAGGCCAGGACTTGGGCCCCTCAACTTTTCCCCATGGCCATCCCCGGCTTAAAATCTAGCTAGGTCTGGTATCTAGTTTGGCCTAGACCGACGATGGATGACCTGGCTCTATGCGTTGGCCTAATCATCCACTAGCCATTGTTATGAGAGAGTACGCAGTTTCCATTAATTAGTTCACATGCATGTATATCAAACGACACTCTTTTTCCTGAGGTTATGTTTTAATGATAAAAATTCATTTATATGGTTGGACTCATCATGAATGGACAGGATAGCCTCTAAAGTTTCTAGGGCTGGACCATGTTAAACCCTTGATCATTTAAATAGTCTTCTGGCTCGTTTTTAGTTTTCCTTCAGGTCGGTCTCTTGCCCGCCTATGAACCAGAATATAAAGTGCACATTTTTAAAGGTTATAAAATATCATGATTTATAACACTTTGTATGCATTCTCCTTACCTGATGTTCTTTTCTTACTATCTAATATAAGTCTTAACTTTTAAAGTAGAAAGGAGAGAAATAACGAGAAAATGAATAATCATTGCTATGTTTTTTTTTTTTTTTTCAATATATATTTAACATTGGCTGACCCGTCCTTGTAGGGCGAGTGCTAGACTATGCCAACCCTGCCAGATCATGGGACTCATTTTTTATGTCCATACAACAAAAACATCCCATGCATTGGAGGGCCCATCAAATTGATGGTTTAGATTGTCCTAAAAGAGTTTTCTATTGCAACAATGTCATGAAAAGGGGCGCGGATTGGTACTACTCTCGGCAGGAACTAGATAGAGACGGACAACTTTGTTTGGGGCTTTGTGAGGGCTACTGTGATGTATATGTTTTATCCACATCGTCCATCTATTTTGATAGATCGTTATAAGGCATGGCCTAAAAAAGAGGCAAATTAAAGGCCCAAGCGGACAACACCACATGAAGCGGTGAGGGTTGAAAGCCTACCCCTGAAAACTTCTTAGGGGCTAAAGTTTTGGATCAATATGATGTTTATGTTTTCCCTTTATCCCTGTCTAGGAGACCTTAAAGACATGTTGAATGACAAATAAACATCACTAAGGGCCATAGAAAGTTTTCTAGGGTAGGATTCCAATCCTCACTGCTTCCTTTAATGCGGTCTACTTGAGCCTGTCATCTACGTCCTTTTCGTTCTTTTTGGGCTCTCTCCTAAAATGATTTGTCAAAATAGATGGACAACATATATACAATACGATGGCCCCATGGAACTCTGGAGTCTGGACGTCTGCCAGGGAAGCGGCACAGAGACATCTTTGTGCGGGGGGTGTGTGGGGCCATGGAGATGTTCCTGATAAATCCATTCTCTCCATCTGTTTATAAAGACCACAATAGTATAGGATTTTAAAAATTAGGCAAATTCAAAACTCACATGATACATCCCACACACAAAACAGTGTGAATTGAATGCCTGGTGGTGGCAGAAGTTTTTCATTAGGGTGATATTTGTTCCTACAGTTTATCTGAGCAGTAATAATTTTATAAACGGTTTGGATGACATATAAACATAATGGTCAACTCAAGAAAGGTTTCAACGGTGGACTTTGTTATTCTCACAGTTTTGTTGATATGGCTTATCAGAATTTTTGGATCTACCTGGTTTTTAGAATTCTAACCTAGTGTGGTCTTTAAAAACATATGGATGGAGTGAATTTGTAAGGGACATCTCTGTGGACCCCACACAGCTCAGGGCACATAGATATCTATGTGACGTAGGGCTGTACATCGAGCCGAGTCGAGTCGAGGTGGGCCAAGCTTGGCTTGACTTGTCTGTGCTCTCCTCAAGTTCGAGCTCGAGCTCGAGCTCACCCTCGAGATTACCATTGGAGCTTGCCTTGTTTGCTAAAACTTTCGAGGCGAACTCGAGTCGAGCTAGTGGATCTAGTCGAGGCAAGCCTACCTCGAGTTGAGTCGAGCTTGCTCCCACCTCAATTTATTATATTTTTTGCTATAAAATACAAATTAAAAGTCAACAACATTAAGTTCAAAAAGTCATACATATATTAGGGGAGAATTGTAATAATATTTCTACAGGTGGGACCCCACCATTTAAATGACCTAGCTTTGATCGATTTTTTCTTTGGCCAAGTCACACATGCATGGAATGCAGACCATTAGTAACATTTTCTAAACCATAGATTAACACAGTACATGCATAGCTCACCACATTAATGGATTGCCCTGATTATTGTGTGGACCGTCTTCATTATGAGGCTCAGCTGATTCATGGTTCAGATGCAACACCTTCCTCATAAAATTGCAATCAATAGCTGCATATGGTGTTTGGTCTTACCACAGCTCCTGTTTTGTATATGTGTATGGTGTATGGTCTCACCGTAGCACTTGTTTTGTGTAGCGTGTAAAACACACAACCACTGTGTGCTCACCATGTTTTGTACTTGAAATTACTCAATCCATCAGGTATGCTCAACTAGAAATGTTCTTATCTGAACAAAATAGTAGGATTAAGAAACCCCCAATGTGTGAGGGTTTATGTTCTAAGCTTGGACCCCAATGTGTGTGTGGGGGAGGAGGGAAAAAGAGCCAAGAAATAAGAAGATAATGATTTTTTTTTTTTATATATAACAAATATCTATATGAAACGAGTTGAGTCGAGGTCGAGTAACCCAATGGTTGAACTTGACTCGATTTCTAATTCGAGCTCCTAAATGAAGCTAGGCTTGACTTGTTCTAATGAGTCGAGGCGAGCCGAGGCGAGTTTTTTCGAGTCGAGTCAATCGAGTTTCTCGAGTTGACTCAGCTTGTGACCAGCCCTAATGTGACGTGAGGCAATCTGCTCTCTGAAAAGTGAATGAAGATTGTACTGGAAGCGGATTGTGCATTGAGTATACTCTATGGGGTCCACCTTGATTTATGTATTATATCCACTCTTCCCATCCATTGTACCATATAATTTTAGAACTTTATCCAAAAACTCAAGTGGACCACACCATAGAAAACAGTGTGAATTGAGCATCCACCGTTGAAAATTTCTTAGGGCCCCAAAAGCTTTGGATCAAGATGATATTTGTTTTTTCACTTCATCCACGTCTGCGTGATCTTATGAAAAGGTTGGATGACAAATAAACATCACTGTGGACCCTGGAAAGGTTTCAACGGTGGAAATCATTATTCCCACTTTTTCTTGTGGTATGGCTCACTTGAGCTTTGAATACGCTTCGAATTTTGTCTCAAGCCCTAAAATGAGCTGGAAAAGCAAATGGACGGCATGGATAAACTAATTACTGAGTAACTCAGTACGCAATCCCATTTCGGTTGTACCGGGGAAGTTATATTACCCGGTTCAACTGCCGATTACATCGTGACATCATCATGACTTCATGTTTGTTACTATCTTTCCATTTTTAATCTCACCGGTTCAAACCGTCCAACCACCGTTTATACCGCTTTAGACCGGTCCGGACTGTTGGAACATGCTCCTCTGATGTGAAGCTATCCAGACCACTCAAATTGAATATCACAATAATTGAGCAATTCTAACCATCAAATTAATGGCTATTAGATGGATGATAGAAAGAAGATAGTGAGTGGTCCAAATTCCAAGAAAATAATCAGATGGTTGACATTATCTTCCCAGAGCAACTTCATGCACGATCAACAGCTGGGTCAGAAATTTGGACGGTCTAGACTGCCACACCACGCATGCGTACGTTTTGAACTGACCACGATTTTGAAATGGTCTAAAACTAGCCGGGTTTAAGCGGGTTTTTGTATTTCGAAAAGTTTAATTTTAGGTAACTATAGAACACGCAGGTCCATCTTTGAATAGTATACACAGGTTCTCAATTTTCACTAGGTGGGCCCTTTTTCAGTAATCCAGACCGTTCGTCTGTTGGGTCTCACCGTAGATGGAGCATGCCTGAAAAATCACTTAGATCTGTAGACCCAGGTGTTCAAACTAGGACCTCATTTTAGTTAATTGTAAACCGTTGTTGTATTTCTATTGATAATCGCCTATATATGGACCAGAAATTGAAAGGCTAAGAACTTCCTGACAGAGATACTGTCGAGGCAGTCCATTCATGATGGAACACAAAGGACCGACGATCTGGATTAATCGAAACGTGGGCCCCACTACACTGTTCCAACATGAGGGCTAGGAGCTGGGCCATGCATCAGGTAATAATTCATGCCACGTTGTCTTTATCGGAAGCACGTGCAACCAATCCGCAGCTCCCACAAGATAATTGTCATGGAAGTAGGTTTACCAAATTCCACACGCGTGTAGATCCGTACACATCCACACGCAGGTACACGTGCCAATGTGAAACCCACATGGGAGATCTGAGCTTTCCACAAGGTTGGAAGTAATGCTTACATCTTCTTACTTAAAAAAGAAAAAAAACCAGACAATTTCAATCTTCAGGTGGGCCACCCACAATGTATAAAGTAAAATGACGGTTAAAATCTTTTTGTTTCTAGCCGTTCATTTGTTTTCATAGGCTGTGTCCCACCCGATTTTCATGCCAATAGATCTAACAACGTATCATAACTGATGGAAAGCTCAGAATAACACGAGTGCAACATCGGGTCAGCATGTGTAGGCGTGTGGAGTTAGAAAAGCTCCTACAGTAGAAAGAAGATAAACAAAAAAGTTCCATCTTTGCAGAATAAATGACGGTAGATATCTAAAGCTTCAATGGCATTGGGCAGACTCTCCCTTTCAAAGCCTGTCCTTCAAAGCCAGAATTCTCAGTGGGACCCACGACGTGGATGTGTGGGCCCCACAAGGCCCAAGGCCATGAATCACAGAGGCGTCATGATGAATGACAACCACATGACATGCACATGAAAAAAAAACCATACCTCATCTCTCATGATGCCCACCCCTTTTACATATCCATACAGAATGACAACAACCCAACATGGAACGACGATTTCATCGACGTGAAAACCCATGCTCCCATGTAGATAATAAATTCAAGTAAAAGACAAAGGAATATCACACGCAATAAGATTAAACAAGGGGAGGATTAAGTTGGTCTGCAGGACCACTGAAAAATTATAGTCCTTTCGGCCCCTTCCACCATAGATGCGGCCTACCCCCCTAATCGAAGAACTCGGATGATCGGACAATCTAGTGGACCCCATCTGCGATTCAAAACATGGATGGTTAAAATTAGAAATGCTTTGATACTCTTGCAGAGGACAATAGATTATACGTATACAATCACTTAAACATTACATCTGTGGCATGCACTAATTGCTTTGACACTCTTGCAGAGCTCTTGCAGAGTTTGATGGATGACAGTCAGTTAAACATTAAATACGGGGCATGCACTAATTCAAACTTCTTTTTTTTTTTTTTTTTTTTTTTTTTTTTTTTTTTTTTTTGGGTTAGTACACACCCTACTAGTAGTACACCCACCCCCACCCGCATTTCCACAGCCACTTTGGAATCGACATCAAGACCTTAGCTAGGGCCTGTTTGGTGGTGGAATTAGTAGGTATTAGATGGTTTTAGGTGGAATAAATTTTGAAAAAGATCATCATTACATGTGGTAGTGGTCTGTTAATGCTATTAGATTTTCAAATTTCAACCCCATGTTTGGATTACCAAAGACCATAGGTGTTATCAGATTTGGAAGAATATGGGGAATTATCTTTCTATTAAGATTGTCAGCAAGCTATGGGCCCCGTTATGATGTATGCGTTGGCTCAGGTAGACCACACCATAGATAGCAATTATACAATGATGACAACCGTCGAAACCTTCCTACAGCCCATTGTGATGTTTATTTGTCATCCAACTTTTTCATAAGGTCACACAAACCTACATAAAGGTGAAACACATGGTCATGGTAGGCGCCACATCATGGTCAGCTTTAGGAAGGTTTTAACGGTGGACACTTCCGTTCCCATGTTTTCGTGTTGCATAGTCCACCTGAGTTTTGGAAGAGCTTGATTTTTAGAATCTTGTAACATTATGGTCTTTTAAAACAAATGGATAGAGTGGATTTGTCACAAACATTGTTGTGGGCTCCACTACATAGCCATGGCACACATCATAAGACTTTGCTCCCAAGTTTTAAAGTGAGATTGGGAGAATCCCTCTCAATCCAACGTTGTACATGGTGTGGTTTCCAATGCCTTGAACCATAGCTAATGAATGAAGTCCCAAACGAGGGATACGGTTGGAAATGTGGGATTTGCAATTCAATCCCCTCTAATACATTCTAATACAACTGTCTAAACAAGCCCTTAGTATTGAAACGAGGTTATCTTCTCTCAGCACTAATTCAAACTAAGTTGTCTAAATCATGGGTCTGTTTAAATTTATTATGAACAGATAATTGCACTTATTTAATTATAAATATCTACTTAACTAATGAATTTTTTGACATTTATTAGACAAGTGCCCATGTATTGAGGTTAGGATGTGGGGAAAACAACGATCGGCCCCGCAATGGAAACGAGAAGAACTCAAACGAGCTAGATAAGCCACAATGATCAAGCAAATCGACACACACAAGAAGGTAATTTGAATTTAACATGGAAAAACCCCTCACGGGTAAAAAATCACAGCACAAAGCGAATAATCCACTATGAATAAGAAGTTACGAGAGATTAAAGAAAACTTAGCCTGGATCACAAAGCCCCATAGAGAAAAACCCAAGCCTTCTCAGAGAAAGACCAACGTAACTCTTCCTCAAGCTCTTTCTCTCACCTAAGAACTCTTTCAATCTATACGAACACGTCTAGGACTCCTTGTGTTACCTTAATCTTGCATTACACCCATTTAAATAAGGAAAAATATAGATTAGAAATAAATTCCGTGTAAAACTTACACAATCAACTTTGCAGTTCGTAAACCGTCGGACACCCAACAGATAAAAAATATGTCTAGAGAGCTCCAGTAATAAATTCAGAAAATTTTGAGTGCCTGACTATCTTCGTCGGTTACCCTAAATAGTCATTGGGCGCCCGACCAATAGTGGTCAGGCGCCCTACAGTCCAAAAACAGATCAACAATTTCATATTTCAGAAGCCATGTTTAGGTGACGTCGGGTGCCCAACACCCCCTAGTGTCCAAGATTGAAGATAAAACCCCAACAATCTTCATCGTTGCTTCAATCTTCAATCGCTCCACTGCTCTCTACTTTGTCTCATTTATAGCTCCATCGCTTCTCATGCCTCCATCGACTTTATTCTCGCACTTCCACATCCCTTGTCACACTCTTCTCATGTGGCCCTTGTGCACTTGCCACATATGAGCAATCGTGGACCCCGCTGTCAGTCCTACAGCTCCACCGTGAGAAGTGCTCTCAATCACATTGTAAAGATGGCCGCACCTCCGTGCCTTCATTATCACAAGTGCTCCCATTGTCACTTTACAAAACCAATCGCAACCGATGAACTCGTACCTTTTAACGTCGAGTGCACTAAGAGAGATCAAATTCTTCCTCAACCTAGGGACGTGCCTCACATCTATTAAGACTTAATCAATTATCTTAATGCGCACCATGCCAATACCGACAACCTTGCGAGAGTAGCCACTGCCCACAAACAATAATCCACCATCATACTCCATTGTATGTCATGAATGAATTTCGGTCAGGAAACATGTGATATGATGCACTTGAATCTAAGAGTCACTCTCTACCGAGAGATCCCTTACAGGATATAGTCATCACATCGTTATCATTGTAACCATCTTCTGTGACTTCCACGGTATTAACTCCCTCCCTAGAAGAATCTCTAGACTTCTCTTGCCTTGATTGAGATATTGAATTTTCGATCCACCTTCTTCAATTCTACTTTTTTCATACATGCCGACTGCTTTTCATATGTTTCTTTCATGAAATCCTTCTCTATGTCGAATCTCATGCTAGAATTTATTGATACCTCGTCTCAGATTTTGATCTATGTCCCAACGTTCGCTCTAATACCACTTGTTGAGAAAACAATGATCAGCCCCATAGCTAAAGCGAGAGAAAATCAAACGAGAGATAAACTACAATGATCAAGCAAATTAGCATACACAAGAAGGCAATCCAAATTTAACGTGAAAAAACCCCTCACGGGTAAAAAACCATGACATAAAATAAACAATCTACTACGAATTAAAAGTTACAAGAGATTGAAGAAAACTTACCCCAGATCTCAAAACCCCACAGAGAAAAACCCAAGCCTTCTCAAAGAAAGACCAACGTAGTTATTCCTCAAGCTCTTTCTCTCACCCTAAAACTCTCTTAATCCACACGATAACGTCTAGGACTCTTTGTGTTACCCTAATCCCTCATTATACCCCTTTAAATAAGGAAAGACTGAGATTAGAAATAAATTCCGCACAAAACTTGCGCAACCGACTTTGCAATCCGCGCACCATTGGGCGCCCGCTCGACAGATAAAAAATATGTCCAAAGAGTCCTAACAATAAATTCAGGCAAATTCGGGTGCCCGACTGTTTCTGTCGGGCGCCTTACACAATCATCGGGCGTCTGACCAACAGTGGTTGGGCACCCTATAGTAAAAAAATAGATCAGCAATTTCAGATTTCAAAAGCCATGTCTGGATGACCTTGTGTGCCTGACCTGAACCCGTCGGGTGCCCGACACCCCCTGGTGTCCAAGATTGAAGACAAAACCCTAACATAAGATTGTTCAACCAACCTAGTTTTGGAATCGTGACATACTGAAAACAGGTTTCACAACCTAGTCCGTCTAATTTAAGTTAAATGAATGCAATGTCTACAATTTTCAAGGAACCTGTTGCATCCTGCCCACGTCGAGACGGAATCAGTATAGGCAAAGTATTGGTTTCATCCAAGCCATTCATCCATTTTTCTCTAGATCATTTTAAAATATAAGGAAAAAAATGAGATAGATCAAAGGCTCAAGTGGACCACAAAGTGGGGATTGGATGCCCCCCATTAAAAACTTCACGGGGCATGGAAGATTTTTTTTCTTATTATCATCTGACATGTTTGTTTTCTGCTCATCTGTGTTTGAATGATCTTATGAACAGGTTGGATGGGAAATGAAAATCATGATAGGCCTTCGAAGGTTTCAATAGGGCGTCATTGTTGGGCTACTTGAGCCTAGAATCAACCTCATTTTTGGGCTCAATCATACGTTGAAATGATATGGAAAAATGGATGAGCAGCATGGATAAAACTCATACATCACAGTGGCTCCATAGAGCCCCTGCATGGACCGATTTCTATTCAGGCAGGTGTAGGACGCGATCTGCTTCCAATTTCCAAGTGACTGAATTTAGAAACTACATATGTAGCTTATAAGTAATTTAAATTTAACTGCTTAAATTATGGGTCCTGTTTTAGATGTATCATGACCAAAAAATTGCACTTGATCATCCAACTGACGGATTTTTGGGTATTTATTGAGCAAGTGTCCACGTATCAAGGTTAGGGTTCGACCAATCTGGTTTTTAATTCCAGTTAATGTATGCCATGTCTACAATTTCCAAGTGCCTGTGGGCCCTTGGAAGTTTTCAAAGGTGAGCATTCAATCCCCACTGTTCTCTGGTGTGGTTTACTTGAGCTTTGGATCTGCTTCATCTTTGGGTTCTCATGCCCTAAAATGAGCTGGCAAAATGGATTACTCACGTGGATAAAATACATACATCTGGTGGGCTATACAGAGCTTGGACCACGTCGTGCGCGTGTGACACACGCCACAGGCAATCGACTTCCATTCCGAGGGGTGGGGCCATATCTACTTGGCTTTTGGACTACAATTTCAGGTACTCCTGCAAGCTACCAAAAAAGACTTTTCAAAGTGGCAGTTTAAGAAGAAACTGCATCTTATTCGAAAACCCTCATATCTGTCGCTGAACAATGTCCCGAGCCATGGAGCAACCTCCCCTAAGTTACCGGCGCCGGGAAGAGCCTGATTTCGACATGAGAGATGAGTTCTTGAAGGCTTGCATTACAAGGGAGAACACCAATTCAAGAAGATTCTCAGCTTCTAACTTAGCAAGCTATAGAGAAGAAGCTAGGTCATTTAGACACCCTACCAGCATCTCTAGCACAGCTTCTTCCCCCGGTTATACCCCAAGAGGTACTCCTACTTCTACTTCTCATATACACCAAACATCGGTGTATATCGAAGTTGAAGATGTTCCTTTTCTTTAAATCACCTTCTCTTTCTTACACTCTCAACACCATCTTGCCAGATCACTTCGACCCGTCTACGTATTCGTTTACGGCAGCACTCAAAGGTAAAGAAATTTATTATAAATAAGATTGGTTTTTTTTTTTTTTTTTTTTCATTTTTTCTTTCAAGGTTTTTGGTTTTTGATGAATGCATGCTGGAAAAACTGTAGTTTGATCGGGTTTTTAGTTTGTACAAGTGGACCCCATTTGAATGGCTCTAATTTGAATTGTCCAAGTACTGAAAACCACCCAGGTGGGACAAAATATCCTAGTCCATCAATTAGTGGCCAGCAAACTGAAGGTTAAGAAAGAAAATGCATCAACGGTCCATGTTCAACAAGAATATGGGGGCAAAGATTGGATGGCTGGGATATTCCAATCCAGGAGAGTTTTGATGAATGCATGCTGTGAAAATATGTAGTTTGATAACATGGTCCACTGATTCAAGCCATTGACATGATGGGCTCCACTGTGAATAGCCCAAGTACCAAAATCCACCATAGATTCAAAAAAAGAAAAGAAAAAAGAGTCATGACCCTTCAATCAGTGGCGGCAACGACGGTCGAGATTTTTGATACATGGGCCATCGACATTGGTGCTGATCGTATCGACGGTTTTGATCACTGGACCATGGGTCCCACATATAGATATTCAAGACCCAGATTGTATAATAGCTTGATGGGATAGCTATGTTCATGTGGGCAGCTTTGCAGGCAAGGTCAGGGTCAGGGTCTGGTTGGGAGTATGTGTATGGGAACCCTTTGCACTCAAAGTGGAATGAAGCTGAGAGGTATATATGCAACCCTCTCTCAGGACAAGTCCCATTGGAGTGCTTGTCTGCCAAAACGTTGAGTGGAAGGTCCTTTCCTACTTCAAGTAGGATTACTAAGTCAGCCCCTCTCATATTCGCGCATGCGCGCCTCGTGCAAGCGCGGACTACCATAACACATGAGGAGGAGGAAGAAGAGGAAGAGACTCCAACATCAGGTTTGTAAGACTCTACCCTTCCTCAGTGTTTCTCTTTCTATTGGAGCTTATTTTAGTGGGGCCCATTCACCCCGGAGATGGCGGGCGGGAATCCCAGCATCTATTTCGAAATGGGATTTTGAAAATTCTGACTTTGGATTTTGTGCTGGGATTCCACCCTCAGTCGATTTTAGCGGCCGGGGATACGCGTCATGAAAATCCCACTTCGGTGTATGTCTTGGCATTCCCGCCAACCACATTTGGAAAGGGGGAGACAGCGGTGCACGGAATTTCAGTGCACGTTGCGCCCAGACTACGGCAATTTCTCGGGAGATTTTCAAAGTTTGAGGTTTTTTCTTAGATATTAGAGAAAAATCTCGCTGAAAATAAAATATTTAAAAATATTTATTTTAAATTTTCAAAATATATTTTTCATAACAAAGTCCTTAAATTTTACTATTTTTTGCGAGTTTTGGCAATACTTTAAAATCTACCGAGATTTTGAAAGTTTTGATAATATCGATATAATATCAACGATATTTTTAAAAGCTCGGCTATATTTGTCTCGCTGCCTACAATCTCGTACCTGGGTTTTAGGCTACTTTTAGCTCTTTTTCCACTTTTTTATTTTATTTTTTTTTATATATTCTTTTATTTGAAGTGGGAGTTAATTGATACTCTGGCAGAGTGATGGTTGATACACACGGCTGATATTATCTCAAATTAAACCGTTCAAATTGAGGGACCCACAATAGTTTGTTTTATCCTCACAAAATCAGATTAATTGAATAATCTTAGCCTCTGATTACTGAACATTTGTACAATGAATTTAGATCATAAATATATATAATCCTTCTAAATAGACAGTTTAATTAGAGTGACTTACATGCCACGTGTACAATTTCTTAGTGCATGATATCAACGACCACACTCTGCAGGAGTATCAAAGCTTTTATTTTTGCTTGAGATTATGGAAGCATGCACTAATTTTCCCACCCCTCTTAGAATTTTTTTTTAATTTCTCATTTGGTATAAAAACCATACAATGTCGTACTTTTGTGTCCCCAAAAATAGAAACAAAAGGGTGTATCTATCAAAATGAGTGGGTACAGATATCAATTATCAAGAAATTAAGTGGGCCATCTTTGTTGTGGGTTTTGATGGTAGAGAAGGAGCCTGTTGAGAGGATTGGACGAAATGGACAGATGACTAGAGACGTGGGCACTCAAAGTACCCCACCTTATCTGAGTTCAGGCAATACTAGCCCTGAATCAGCTCCGCCCCTTAAAGAGATACCACTAACAAGCTGTGAAGTAGAAGGAGGAGAGCCGTTGAGCTTTCATTTGAAATCAAAAGCAAAGGAAGATCAGGTGCGTACATTTTTATTTATTTATTTATTTTTAAGGTTAATACACACACCCCATTGTTAGTATACCCCACCCCAATGTTAGTCACACCGCAATGTTAGCTAGGCCCTTACTTGAGACACATATTAAGTGTTGAGGACCTCACCATCTTCAGCCACGTATGATGACGTGAAAAAATTTGATTAGTGGACCTCAATGAAGTTAGAGATGGTCTCCAAACCCTTTTAAAGGTTTTCCAACCCTATAGATATTGACACATTTCATACAGCATACAAGCCTACCATTCAAATTTCACCACATCACCACACAGTGCTAAGGGTAACAAGGGCCTCACAACCTAACCCATATGTTGGTACCGTCTTTATCAGCATTCGTCCTCTCTCTTAACCTGATTTGGCAGAATTTGATAGGGTGACAAGCTACGAGACAGCTCACATGAAGCATGTTTGAAAGACGTTGTCCCATGGAGTCGGCCCCATCTTTGACAGCCCAATCAAACCATGTCGTGTCAGAAGGGTAGTGAGTGATAGCGGGGCACTAGCCAAAAGAAGCGGTCTCCCAGTTGCACAATGTGACCAAAGTTCTATAGGGTTTACCATGTAGCATGTGTTTTATCTACATCATTCATCGTCTCCCCAATTTATTTTAAGACATAACTAAAAAATAACATATATCCAAATCTTAAGTGGACCACAGCACATAAAGCGCTGTTGGGAATTGAACGTCCATCAGTTTTTCCAGCTCATCCTAGGCTTTGATGATAAAAATGACATAGATTCAAATCTCAAGTGGACTACATCACAGGAAACGGTGGTCATTGAACGCCCACAAATGCATCCACCGTCCAGTGATCCAGACCGTTCCGATTTGGCCTGCACTGTAAGAAGCGTGAACAAAAATCTTCTAGGTTGGAAATTCTAGGCTGTTGTGCACAGTTGTATTCTCATCTTGACCGTCTATTTCCATTGCACAAGTTGAGCGGTTGTGGGTTCGTCTTCTCATTAGGTGATAGATGACCCAAACATACTCATGGAGTTAGGTCATTGAACAAGGGCCGTATTTGTACTAAATGAAAACCCGAGTACAATGTGCACATCCTTGGGTCGAGGACCCACTAAATACCTTCGCTCAGGAGCTGCTGACGTTCAACACCACACATCCTTGGGTCGAGGACCCACTAACAACTGTTGCATGCAGTTGCTGCGACATAATGCTGTGGGCCCACCATATGTATGTGACATCCACTCCGTCCATATGATCCAGTTCATGTTATGACGTGAGCCCAGATCGATCCAAAACTCAAGTGGCCCGCGCCACTGGCAAGGGTGGGGATGGGACGTCTGCTATTGAAACCTCGTCGGGACCACTGAAGTTTTGAATCAGACTGGTATTTGGTTTTTACCTTCATTCCTGTGGGAATCTAACTTACGAGCGGGTTGAATGGAATATGGACATCAGGTGAGCCGAAGAGGGTAGGCATTCCATCTGCACTATTCCCTGCAATGTGGTCCACCTGACTTTTTTTATTGGCCTGATTTTTGGGCTCACCTTGAAGAATAAGATGTATCAAATGATGGGTGGAGTGGATGTCAGACACACAGATCAAGGTGGGCCCCACATCTTTTTTTTTTTTCACGGGCTCCCTGCAATGTGTTGTATAAACCTCTACTTTGATCTGCATGCATACGTACATATTTATAATATCCTTCACCCATCACTAGTCTACGTGCCTACCTATGCGCACACTTGTACGAGATCCGAACTGCTAATTAGGTGGGCCCCCTTTGTAGACATGACTGTCAAAGATCAGTTCTTTTGGACACTTCTAGCCGCTGGATTGGAACATTGAATGGAGACCGTTGGTCAAGTTTCTTCAAACCGTTCAATCTTTTTTCTGAAATCCAGCCGTAGAGTTTCTCCAACTGACCTGATTTTAGTACCAAATTAGCCCATTGGTGGGCCAGGCTTGACGAGCGTCTTGGAATTCGTACAGTTGTGATTTTCTTTCACACGTCTTTGGGAAGGGCGTGTACGATTAGCTTCGTATCTTCGTTGGGAAAGCACGAAAGCATACCAGGACTTCGTACTCGAGTTCGTTTTGCGTCTATCGCTACTTAGGGTAGCAATCATTAGTCGCCCCTTGGGACCCACATATATATCTTTCCTGATAATCAGAACCGTTCATCTTTTCAATGATACTGTAATAACCTATGAAATAATAATATATCTTCCAAAATGATTTTAGCCTTTGGGTTTTGGAGGTGAATACGAGCCATTGGAAAATTTCTTTTCATTGTTCTACATCCATCTACATAGAGTGAGGACCAAAATCATCCGTTTAGTGTAAGTTCCGTACGGTGTAATGTATATAGAACATCCATAACATGAATAGTGTAGATCATTAGACCATTTCAGCATGTGGGCCCAGTGGGTCGACGCATGGTGGGGATGTCAGACGCGACATAGCGGAAACGAACTCGATTCACCCTTCCCTCGTGTCTTTTTTACCGAGTTTGTGTAAGTGAGCCTGCGTGTAGACAGTCCATCAACATGCGAGCAACACGTGCCATTATGGCACATGTGTAGGGGGACCCACCTAATGGAAACCTCAGATCTTGCACGCCTATGCAAAACTGGCACGAGTGCCTCCATGTAGATGGACAGAGATGTAGATGCCTGTGAGCTTGGCAGACCTGTTATCCATATACGCTGGCAGAGTGTGACACTCCATGCACATGCACAAAACCAACGTAGACATGGCATGCAATCAACTCAATCCAAACCGTCTAAGAAGTGTCTCCAATGTAGATGGGGCATATGTAAAAATCTAGATTGGCCCTATAATACTAACCTTTGATTTTTAGGTCATGATTTATCCACAATGGAGCCATGATTTGGATGGTTTGGATTAACGTACAATCATTCTCCTTATAAAGTGCCTGCCTAGATGTCATACTCTGTTAGAGTATCAAGTAGATCCTATTCTGGTTTGTCTATGAAATTGCATGATTCTCCAGCCGTTGAGTTCGTACAAGTGGAGCCTATGTTGAGTGATCGGAGCCGTTAACCCAAAAAAAAAAAAATTGGGTATCATTCATCCAGTGGGGCTCAACCGAGCAACGGTCCAGATCATCGAAATGTAGGCCTCACTTGTAGGAACTAAAAACAAGATGATATAAATGTTAGGTCCTCCAAAGAAGAGAAAAAGGAGCCACATTTGAAAATCTAAAGTAGGAGTATGTGTGGTGTTGAATGCAGATGGGAAGGAAGGGAGAAGAAGAGAAAGAAAGGAAAAAGGAAGAAAAGAACAAAAGAAAGGAAAGGACATGCCTAGGGTGGGGACTTTTGGTAAGAAAAGGAGGAAAGAAAGGTGTGGTTGCAAATACAAACAAAAACGGTAGCAGGCTAAGGCCGTGGAGATTTTGTTCTGAAGGAGGAAGAGAAAAGATGAAATCCAAAGATCCGGCAATCATCACTGCCTCTTTATCTACGTGAGTAATCAGAGAAGAGAGAGGAGAGAGAGAGAGAGAGAGAGAGAGAGAGAGAGAGATTCGCAAAACAACTGCATGTTCTTTCTTACTTTCGTGAAAGGGCAAGACAGCTGGTGTTCACGTGCATGATTGAGATCGTTGCCCTGGACTGTTAAGATAAGTGGTCCTCGTCTTTCATAACTATACGCGGATTCTCAATTTTGATTAGTGGAGCCCATGGTTGGTCTATCCATACCATTGGTCAGTTGCACCGAAGGGATTGGATGGTTGAGAAGAGATACAACATTGGTCTAAATTCAACTGAAAATGGTCTTAATCTACAAGTCCTTCTGCATAGAAGTGCTTCCGGTGGGGCCCATGGGGGTGAGTTTATGATTTTCAAACTGTCCAGCAAGTCGCCCACTGTAAATGTCGGACACCCAAAAAATTAGTACCGTCATGTGGGCCACCACGTGAATTTATAGATTTTTGGATGATTGTATGTTGTTTTCAGTGGTAGGGTTCACGTTATGATTGTGTATGCCTGATATTTTAGGAATCCCAACACCATGGTCGAGATGAAATAATGAGCCGGTTTCGGATACACTGTGGAAATCAAGGAACAGCTATCCAAAGATGTCCAAATTCACTTGTTGGCCCATGTAACAGTTGGGTTGGCCTGATTTTTGGGGTGTCTAGCTTTTATGTTGGGTGACCCACCTTGCTGGACCGATTTTATGGAGATTGTATACCATACAAACACCCATGGGCCCAAAAGACAGCACTTGTAGTATAAGTTTATATTCTACACTTACAAAGGAACCGCCCTCCTGTTATTGTTTGCTGGGATCTTTCATTGCTTGAGATTTTTAGGGCATGCTCCATTCAGGTAAGTTCTCAATATACTGATGGTTTAGAATACCGAACATGGACCCACTTGCCATGGCTGAAAATGGGTTTATTCTATGCTAGGATGCTACGGACGCACCGCCTCATTTCAATTAATTGGGGTTGACTACATATATTTTGTTCCATTTGTGTAGGCAACCTCTTCTTTTATTCATTCAGGTTAGGTCCAGTAATGAAAGCACAAAACTCTCTCACACACGATATAATAGATTAGAATAAGATGCTATCTAATAATCTATTACACAAGTTGGTTATAATCAATGAGTTTCTCCCATCATGAACTTACGCAGGCACAAAAATATGGCCAGCCCATTAACGATGTGGACCATACGCCTATTGAAAAACCAACGTTCGAAAGAACCCGAATGGACTTTAATTTCGCACAAGATGGGTTGAATCGGACCCATGATTTAGTGATCTAGACAATTGGTATTATGGGTCAGAATGTGTATGTTCTATCCACCAAAAATCCTCCTATTGAAAGAATCCTGACCGTTCGATTGGAGATCAACAAATACACGGTTTACAGAGAAAAATAGGGACGGGTTCACTTTCAACCAAAAAAAAAAAAAAACAAATGCCCAATATTACACACAATTAGGATCTTCCAATCTGGTCTATTTCGTGTGTGGACCACGCTGAATTTTCGGATGTAGGTGTGGGGCCCATCTTTTGGTCATTCAAATTGTTCACATAATGGGCCAATGGTAGATGGGAGATACCCAAACGTCTCCCAATAGACGATCCTAACCATACGATTATGACTCAATTAAACGTGGAGCATTGGTTACTTTTGTTCATTTTCATTGGATGGCTATGATGATATGTCAGGGGAGCTATTAGGGCTAGGCCCATACTGTGATGGGGCCCACTGGGCCGATGGATCTTATGGTGTCTCATATTTTCATACCCCTACAAAGATTAACATGAATCTCAAGCACCAACTTCATACTAGTACGACCCTTGTTTCAGTGATCCACAACCATTAATCCAATCGGCCCACCGTATATCATCAGCCCAACAATGAGGCTGATTGGGTGATCCCTACCCATCTGGTCATGCCCGAAACAAACATTCATTGTTTTCTCACTCAAATGTGGAGGTTAGGATCAACCGATAAGCCTGATTTTTGGGTCATGACCCTCATACAATGAGGCCCATCAGATGAACGGTCGAGATCTTGCATGCATCAACCTTGTGTGAGCATGGAAATTCCTCACATAAGGCCAACCCAGTTAACAGTCATCTCGTACAATTTAGAGCACACACCATGTGAAGATGGTGGTCCCAACACGTACAATAGATGTATGGGCAATTATTATTTTTATTACAAGCATCTCATCACGTGATAAATGATATTTAGGTAAATATTCAAATCGCACTCTCAATAAAGAAAGTGGACCGTCGTACTTTTCCCTAATGAAGGAAAGTGGATCACCCATCGTCCATCATAACGGATGAATCAAGGAAGATTAGCCGATTGGTGGGTAGAGACTTCTTTATAATCTCTGTCTTGGCGTAATATATGGGAGAGTTCTACCGAACGCCACTCAGCATTTAAAAAAATTCAGATAAAAACAAAAAAAAATCGTTAGAAAGGCCCTGATCATGGATTGGACTCTCCATCGACCATTGATTTCTTGGAATGATAATATGAATGATCGGCGAACTGCCAATTTCCATCATTACACCCAAAGATGTGTATGTGGGTCCCTAAATGGGTTGGATATTGGTCAGCTATTGCAATATCTATATTTGATATCTAACTTAAATATTGGATATAGATATGAATATGGTATTATCCAAAAATGTTGAATATAAGTTGAATAGTTGGGTAATTGAATATCTGACTAATATTTAACTTAAAAAAAATAAATACATAATAAAATTATAAAAAATAATTTTCATTATATAATTAGCTAATATTTAGCTACACCTATCAATTTCATCATCCATATTTAGTCAACGCACTGTAGAATTTAATATATCATATGTTATATTTATTTTTTGAGTTAAAATAATTATTAATTGAGTAAATTATAAAAATGTCAAATCAATTTTTTTTTTCGAGGAAGATATGTCAGATAAACGAGTAAATAGATATCCATTGCTAGTTTTATGAAGCAAATGATGGTAAAATAGGCCTTGCATAAGCATGTCTAGCCCATGAAATACCAACATGAGACCAAGTGCAGCTCAACTGAGGGGCTAAGAACTGGAGAACTGGAGTTGGGTTGGGTGGAACCCAACAATCTTAAATAAGTTAGGCCAAAGTGGGTCTACTTGTCAGGCTTTCTAATTACTTATAAAGCCTAAAACTTAGGCCCACGTCCCACCCCAAGGCCTCCAGTAGGGCGGTCAAGGGGCCAGGCCTGGGGTTAGTTTCGGCCCAGATTTTTTGTGTGGGAGGCCCACCATAGAAACTTCGTGATGGACTGTGGGGTCCACCATGGATGAGCTGTAACCCAAGTTCACATTTGTCATGCAGTCCTAACTGCAGATCACAGGGACTTCCAGGATAAAAATAGACCGTTCAGAAAAATGGGCAAAGTCTCTCAATCGGATGTTAGGATCATCCATCTGGTTTGATATTTAAGTTACAGCCCACCATCCATGATAGTTGGACAAGCAAATGAGCCCTAATAGGTCAGCATGATCATTGATCCGGGCCATCCAATCAATAGGCCAGTCACCCCTTGGATGGTACATCTTTCAAAATTTGATCAACTGGGTGATTTTGGATCACCTGCAATGTACATGATCGAACCGTTAATTAAGTTGCTGGGGATGAGCCTAATTAAACAATAATGAGTGGGTGGTTGGAGTATTCAACCAATGAGATTTTTAGCCTATGGCCCATCTTATAGATGGAGGATTGATTGAGCGGTTTAGATCAATGAGAAAAATGTAAATGGTGGCATGCTCCACTTTACAATAGAAATAGAAGGTCCATCCTGAGTGATTGATCAAACATCAGAGGTTTTTCGATTTGCCTGAGCTGCGGGCTATGGTCAATCCACGAGGTGGCCCATTGATTTGACGACTCGGATGGGTGAGCACCGAGTCTGATGAATCCGACTCGCCCCACCGTTACCTGATGAGTCATTCCCTGACTCGCTTGAGTTCTGACTCGACTCAGGGCCGAACGAGTTATTCAGTGTCCGAAAGTCTTCAATAGTGGTCATAACCGGACCCGAGTTGACTCAGGCCCATACCAACCCGACCCTAGTTGCACCCCCACTTTCAATGCATGAAATCATTAGAACAGTTAAAGTACAATCCACACATCTGGGCCCATCACTTTCCAAGTGGGCCATCCTTCGCATCCAATGACAATGGGAATACTAACAGTCCGGTCGTCTGCATGGCTTTTTCCCATCTAACTGACAAGGGCCCACCATTTACTTTTTCAAGTGATAGGATCCATTCCCCCAACGACAACGCAATGGCTAACTGTTCTGATGCCTGCATGCTTCTTTCCCCTCCAACACGGGATGTTTTGTATGCTTCAGTTCTAAGTTTATACCAGTGGGGCCCACCATTATTTATACAGGTCATCGGCTGGGTGGGCCCAACCTCATGGTCTGGAAGATCTTAGCCATTCCATCTATTGATGTGAAGGAACGCCCAACAGACAGGGACGCAGGATTGGGTACTACCCCTGCCTGTCCTAGCTAGGAACGGACAGGGTTTCTGAGGGGCCACCGTGTTATATGGGTTTTATCCACACCTGTCCATCCATTTTTTCATATCATTTTAGAATAGAAGCTCAAAAATATGGCAGATCCAATGCTCAACTAGACCACACCACACCGTTGAAATCTTCCTACGGCCCACCGTGATGGTTGATTGTCATCCAACCTGTTCATAAGGTCACATAGACCTGGATGATGGGAAAAAATAAATATCAGCTTGATCCAAAACTTCTATGACTCCAATTTTTTTTTCCAACGGTAGGTGTTTAATCCTTACTATGTGGCCCGCTTGAGCCTTGGAACTGCCTCATTTATGGGATTGTATACTAAAATGATATGAAAAAATGGATGGACGGTGTGGATTAAACCCATATAACACGCTCATATATGAGTTTTATCTACACCGTCCATCCATTTTTTTCATATCATTTAGTATGAAAGCCCAAAGATATGGCAGATCCAATGCTCAAGTAGACCACACCACACGAAGCAGAGGTGATTAGTGACACCCATCATTGAAATCTTCCTACAGCCCACCGTGATGGTTGATTGTCATCTAACCTGTTCATAAGGTCACATAGACCTGGATGATGGGAAAAAATAAATATCAGCTTGATCCAAAGACTCCGATCTTTTTCTAAAGGTAGGTGTTTAAAATTTACTATGTGGCCCACTTGAGCGTTGGAACTGCATCCTTCATGGGCTTATGTCGTAAAATGATTTGCAAAAATGGATGGACGGTGTGGATAGAACCCATATAACATGGTGGCCCCTCAGAGCCACTGTCCATTCCTAGCTAGGGAGGGGCGGGTTAGTACCCAATCCCTTTCCAGCAGACAGTGCCCTGAAAATAGACAGTTAGTTAACGAGGTATTATACAATCACTGGTGCCAAAGGTTTGTACGGCACGTTCAGGCTTTCAGTTTGTATAAGTGGGGTTGATGGAAAAGTGATCTGAACCATTGATATGATGAGTCTCAATGTGGATGGCCCTTGCACCGAAAAAATTCATTAGATTAAGAGAACCCAGCCACGGAATGGTTAGCATTCTCTTGATTGGATGTGGACGGTTACTGTCATTTTTGTCCTTAATCACTTATTTGGTGGCCAACTTGCGAAGCTTTAGGCCTTTTCCAGACTAGGAAATTTTTTCGTAGGGGTTCCATGGTGATGCCCATCATATCAATGGCTCAGATGACTGACCATGTGCCCACTTGTACAAACTGAAAGGCTATACTTCCAGCAAGCCCTTGCGCTTGTATCAAACGCGGGCCAATCTGATACACATTGCAAAATCCAAGTGGACCATCAGGTGGGACACACTGTGTAGATTCCCACGTTCAAAAGCCAGCTGGCTCACTCCTCAGATGACCCAGTCTCATAACAAATAGACGGGCACGTGGGTGGGACCCCTGACTGTGGATCTCACGGTGATGTATCTGCACATCCACACCGTCCATCCGTATTGAAAGCTCATTTTAGAGCATGATCCAGAAAATGAAGCAGATTCAAATGTCAGATGGACCATAGTACAGGAAACAATGGTCATTGACCATTAAATACTTCTCGTGGGCCACAAAAGCTTTGTATCAAGATGATATTTGTGTGGTCTCTTCATCTATGTCTTTGTGACATTATCAACAGGTTGGATGGAAAATAAACATTCCGGTGGAATCCATGAAATTTTTAATGGTGCAGATTCAATCACGACGGTTTCCTATAGTGTGGTCCACCTAAGATTTGGGTCATCTTCATTTTTGGGATTGTACTCTAAAATGATCTGTAGAAATGGTCGGACGGTGTGGATTTAAGGAACCTTCATCACTGTGAGCCCCACAGTCAGGGTTCCCTCCCACGTCGGTGGATCCCCAAATAGAAGGCCAAGGAAATTTTTGTTTAAGCTGTGGCCCACCTGATGAGTTGGTAAACCTGATCTCTTTTGGGAAAGTACATACAGTAAGGCCCACCTTATGGAACGCTTGCATCTCACTCAAGCGTGCCATATTAGCACGTGTGGGTAGCAAACTTCATTTTAAGTACTAGGCAAGTGGGAAGCACGTACCATCTAAGCACCTTTTGAAACATTTGCAACGTTTGTTTGATCAGGACACAAAAGATAGCTCGGTTTAATCAGACAGTTAGGTGGTGGTGGGCCCAACAGTTAGAGATTTGGCCAATTACAATCCGGAAATCCCTAAAGAAGCTGGTGATATGGCAAATTGGCAACAGAATTGAAAACATATCCTTTACCAACACCCAAACGCTCCCGCCATTTTAAATTCAATTCACAATCCAAAGCTTCCCCTCACCACCTTTCACCCAAACATGGAACATTCCAAGTCCATTTCTTCGCCTAAGGTTAAACCACCCTCTTCATTTTTGTTTACTCCTTGTTTTCTTCCACAGAGCCATGTTTGGATGTGCCACTTATTGCAATAATGTTGAAATACAATCCCTCCGCATTGTGTTTTGGGTCTTGGGCATGTTTGGCCGCCTTGGACTAACAAAATTCTTCAACCCATCGAGTGTTTCACCTCAGAATGTGAAGCATGACCTTTGCCTAAGATCAAGATGGTCCACTCATGATCAGGCGGGCAGCATTTGTATTTTGAATATGGACCATTGGTCCTTTTCTTTTCTTTTCTTTTTTTCTAACCGATTGGTTTTTCTCTTCGTGTGTGACCCACCTGATTTTTATGTTGGGGTGTGCTTACGATGGATCCCATCAGATCAGCTGGCCAAACTTGTGGTGGGACCTGCCTGAACTGATTTTTGGGCCAGGGCATGTTCATGCACATTCACCAGATATGTGGACTGGATCTTGCACACATATGCCACGTTGGCATTGTTGGCACGTGTGCTTGAATCACCCTACCACTTCTCTTACGTGATAGATGACTAGAAACGGTACAGCATGAGTAATGTCCATTGCAACACACAAGTCATTGAATTCTAGTACGCCAGGCATGCGCTTACACCATTTCAGACCGTCCAAATCATGGTTTCCATTGCAAATGGAGAAATACCCAAAAATCAGTGTCATTGGAAAATCCTAACCGTTCAATTGGCACCCAGTGAAGGCCAGCAGCCAAAATTCAAAGGGAGTCATCGACGGTTAAGATAGTCTGATCAACGTGATTTTCCAGCTACAATCCATCCACAACTATGGATTCTACAGTCCTGATTGGTATGCATCCATGAATTACTAAAATGTAGTGAACTTTGGCAAGCACATTGAAGTCCACCTTGGAACATTACGCATCCAAATTCAGCTTTATTTACTTGAGAGATGGCCCCTAACTTTCTTCACGTTTCCATGAAGGCTTTGAAGCTCTCCAGTTCCCAGTCTTCACTCCAAACGGGTTCTGGCCGCACTGTCCGATCTGGTCAATCTCAACCATTCAAACTCCATACTGAGGTAACAGTATACATTCAACGGCAAGGATGTGCTCACGTTGGGTGTTCGTCCACCGATTCCGAGTCGGATATTTAGTTCCAAACATGTCTAGATTTCGATAATTAGCGGTCTTACACTCAAGCTGATTGATTTGTGGACACCCATTTTACATTTTCAGATTGGAAATGGTTCACAATGTGTAAATTTCAATACCCATGATGGAAAATCAGTGCATGAAAATCAATCAGGTGGGTGTTGGCGTGAATTGCCAGTTTGAAGATTGAGCAATCTTGGTTTTTTTTTTCCCACTCCAGTCTAGAGGACAGATGAAGGAAAGGGCATTGTTGAAAAGATTACAAGAAATGGATGCCGAGAAGGCGAAACATCGGGTTCCGATCGCGCAAGGATTGCCCTTGACGACCGATAAACCTGAGGTACATGGTACTTACATGATCGCAAACATGGGCACGTGTGCATGCATCTCTCTCTCTCTCTCTCTCTCTCTCTCTCTCTCTCTCTCTCTCTCTCTCTCTCTCTCTCCAGAGCCTTAGTGGAATTAGCAATCTTCCCAATGAAATGTTGTATCTACAGATGCTACAGAAACCTCCAGTTAAAGAACAGACCAAGCCAATGGATATCAAGCTTCGCACACAGCAACGAGCTTCCCTGAGGGCAGGATTCAATGATCTGGTGAGGCCCACTTGAGAGAAACTCCCATCTCCTTCTCTATTCTAATCATACACGAGAAAGTCTCCTAAATCGATTTCACAAACTCATCTTTCAATGTGTATAGGTTTCATACAAGATGAGTTGGCTGGAGTATCAGCAAAAACAAATGGAGAAGCTGAAAAAGGTAGGGATGGTAGTGGTCGGACATGTCTAGGCCTGGCCCACGTCTGGCTTTCTTGGGAGTCTAATGGCCCACTGACAGAGCTTGGCGATTTTATGGCCAGATAACTAATCAGGGCAGGGACTGTGTTTTGGATATGCTTAAGGCCCAACATGAGAGCCTGCCTTCAGTGATGATTTCAATCATACTATCAAGGCTTAGGGGCGCTTATGGGTCGGGTCGCCCAACGGGTTTTTGGACCTGGCCCAATAATAAATTGGTTTGGATATAAGCATGGATCCACTAGGCCTCATCAGGGTCCAATATATCGCCTCGGTTATCAAATGGGTTGGTTTTGGAATATGGTTAAAAGACTCGGCAATTGGGACTGACTCGTTTGGTCCTGAGTTGAGTCAGGCTGAATCAGCCCAACTTGTCCGTGTGACTCATCCCCTTGATCTGGATTGGATCCGACTGAGTCTGAGTCACATCAGATTCATCTGAGTCTTAAGACCATGGTCTGGAATCTCTGAGTTGGCTTGACCCAACCCACCATTACTTACAAATGTGTTTAAGGCTGGAAATGGGCTGAGCCTGGGCCTAGCAAAATAGAATTTTGAAGCAGGGCTAGCCTTAAGGGCTGGGACAACCAGTTCAAAATCTAAGCCCGGGCTTGACCCATTGCCTGGCCTAAGACCTTCTTTGGAAAGATATATTGCATTAATTGATATCATCATTACATAATGATTATATGTCTAGAAATACCATGGTATTTTGACCATCCAATTTATGTTTGGGATCAAATTGTTCATCAGGAAAAATATTGTACTATGTGAAATCAGCATTGGTGAACGTTGGAATTGTAATCAACATACTGGGTTGCACAACTTATGCCAGGTAGCATATATTCATATGCAAATCTGAGTGTCATGTGATGGATGGACGCATGGATAAAACACATGCATCAACATGGGGCCCACAAATGTAGTGGATTTAAGAAATCGCTACAAATCTTATTGAATCTTCCACTGAGATGAGATTGGAAGGTACAGGATGAGATTTGTATCCCACCAAATGCAATTCAATACCACCATAATCCTAGTGTTCCAAATAGGCCCTAACCTAGCCGGGTGAAAGTTTGTCTCTTTTATCAAATGGGTTGGGTATGGAATCTTTGTGAGTCGACCTAACCCAACTCACAGGTTACTTTCGAATGGGTTGAATACTGGGTCAGGTCTGAAATAGACCCAAGCCTTAAAATCCCTTCATGAGTACCTACTGAAAAAATTTAGATGAGTGCCCCGGACGTAATCCAAACCCAGCTTATTTGGCCTTGGACCTGACCATAATCGGGTATAAGCTGAAAATGAGACCCCAGTGTTTAAACTGGTCAGGTTTTGAACTCTGCTCCACCAGACCCATTTGCCCCCCAAATCAGTACTTGACCAGCAGACTAGTTTGGGAATAGGCCAAGATGCTTGGCTAGTTGGATGGGCCTGGCCCAGGTTTGTAGGTCATGGACTGGACTTGGATAGATTGGTTTAGAATATGAATCACCAAATCACATGTCATTAAGATTAATCTGATGGAAATGGTAAGTGGGCTTTGCAGATCATTGAAGAAGAAGAGATTAAGACATTGAGGAAGGAAATGGTCCCAAGAGCCCAACTGATGCCTTTCTTCGACAGGCCCTTCTTCCCTCAAAGGTACATGTATTGCTGTAGGCTTTCTGGAGCTAGACTCCTGTGATAGTTTGCTTCCATTTAAAAATTGATGGTGACTCAACTAAGGATATCCAGATCATCCAAATTGTGAGGAGCATGGTGGATGGACTAACCAAGCAATCCTAACCATCTAATGGCTGAATATCAAATGAATGGTTAAAAGTAAAATAGTGAGTGGTCCAAATTCCAAGGGAAAAATCAGATGGTTACCATCACCTTCACCGTGTAATTTTCGGAATATGCTCCATCAAGAATTGGGTCAGGAGCTTAGACAACTGGACCACTGCACAAATCCTCCACATGTATGGTCGAAAAATCACCACCAGTTTAAAACGGTTATGAGATATCACACGAGTCTAGCTCGGCATTTGAACTTGCTTAATAGACTTTGAATTAGTCTTGTTTAATTCACAAGTTAGTCCTGGAGTTGAATTGATATACATACATTGTTGGATGTACCAGGTACTCTCTCTCTCTCTCTCTCTCTCTCTCTCTCTCTCTCTCTCCACAACAAACTTCCATGAGAATTTTGTGGAGCTCCATGTAGTTACTGCCAGTCATCATCATCACCACTACTATTGCGAGAACTGATCACCTACATGCACATGCGCCACTCATTGTGTCACAGTGCGGTTTTAGACATTGAATACAATGAATATTTATTCATTTTTTCTCCCCCATTTGGTGCATTTGTTGGCTAAGAACACCCTGTGCCAGAAGGAGTGGTACAGGCCCCTTAGTAGTAATCAGTTCTCTTATTATTATTATTATTATTATTAGAAAACAAGGACTTTGGGTCACAATTAGACTTCCAAAATCCTAAAAATTAGATAAACCATGACTTATTATTTAAAGCCATAATATGATCCTAAAATAATTGAATTTTGTGAAGTTATTTTGAGCCCAATGAACCTTGGATGATTGGCTAGGCATAAAAGTCATCAGTAGTGCTTTAATAGCTATAGTGTATATTTAGACCCTTTTTGCCCGAACCGGCACTTCATTCAACCATCGTTCGCCCATTTTGCATCACATCCCTCTGGTGAAGGGCCACTGAATCATGACACCCAAAAGAAAAAAGATCATGCATGTTATGGTACTTCCTCTGGTTGTGTTGATGATGATGACAGGGACTATGATGACCAACACACCATTCAGGCATGACAAAGGATTGTAATTTACCAATCTCAATGTTCTTATTTTTTCGATATTGTTCCCAACCCAATGTGAGGCCCTCAAATAAATGGATTGGATCATTGAAAGATGATCCCAGATCCAATGGCTACAATCGTCATGTATCCTAAAGCAAAATCTCCATGTGTATTCTACCAAACTTCTGATCCTAAATCTTCTATTCCTGACCATCATCAAATAAATGGCTAAATTGAAAAATCTCTAGTACAGTTTCAATAGACATGTGTGCACTTCTACAAAATCAATATGATTGCGTTGGCCATTCTCTATATATAGTGGGACCCATCCTTCAGTTGGCCATGCTCTATCATGTGGGTCCCAGTAGAGATTCATTGGCTCTAAAATCAAACCACTGATCTCCTCATTAGTTAGCCACCCATGTGCATAATGATGAAAGAAATAAACCAAAAGGCCCATACTCAACATGCATATCTGGCCCATCCAATGGGTTGAGCAGGGCATGTTCATGGTGAGCCCCACCCAATGAACGTCTCGGATTCTCTACACATGTGACAAGCATTTGAGTACATTCACCATTCCTCTTTTCATGAGCTTAAATATTCATACATTCGATCTATTGTTATTTGTGTGGACAGATCAAGCAGGCCTTTAACGGTTCCAAAGGAGCCGAGCTTCTACAGGCGCAACTCTTGCAGTCGGAATCTCTATACTTTCCAGCAGCCTCTTAACCAAAACATGAAGCCTATCAAATAATCAACGGCTGAGATATGATGAAACAATCATAGGGACGTGTGTACTCAAGATGTGTGGATCGTGTTTTGAGGGTATTAAGATTGTAGCTTAAATATCAATTAGTGGGGTTTGCATAGCTTAGAAAATTAAATGATCTTGTAAGCTTTTCCTAATTCACTTGATTGTATTTTAGTACTGGTGCAATTGTCTTTTTCTCTAATCAGTGTTTGCAAGCTTTGTAGGGCTGTTAACTGGTCGGGCCCAGCCCACAGTTTTAGGCCTGAAATTTAGTCCCCATCCTGGTCCACAGGCCTTAAAAGTTAAGCCCAAGCCCAATAAATGGCAATTCAGAGCTCCAAAGGGTCCATATTTGGGCTCTGACCTATGGTTAGATATGGGTTGGGTCGGCCCATGGGTAAACCGGCGTAAGTCAAAATTTGGGAAATATCTAAAGGGGGTGGCAATGGGCTGGGCTTGGAATTCACATCTGGGCAGTTCAATTTATTAATCAATCCCTAAGATAAGTCACAGGTAGCACCTGTAAGCCGCATATGGGTGTCGATTGGACTTCGGGATAGGTGCTGATAAAAGATGTTTTATTGGTGGGCCTAAGGAATCAGGCCCATTCGACCCACAAGCTAAACTCAGGCCTGAGCCTGACCCTAATTGGCAGGCTAGCCTAGAAGCACAACAGGCTAGTCCAGCTTATTCCTAGGCCTAACCACCGTCTTGCAATTTACAGTGGATCATACACCAACGTAGAAGTGGGGCACAGCTAAACCATATGCCCAAAGTTCAATGATCAGATGATCCTAAATATTCAATTATTGACCCCCAAATGGACGGTTAACAGGAAAAGGGTCCATAGTCCAAATTTCAGTGGGAATGTTTCAATTGATTGAATGGTCAGGATCGTCCTATCAGAGTATTTTGGGCCTGACATGTTCAAATAGTGCTCATGATATGGGCAGGAGATGACACGTTTAATTGATTGTTGCATGTGTATAAGCTATACCATTATAATTCCAGCCAGTCATCACAAATCAACACTATATATGGTTATCCAATTGGTGAATCCCAGCCATCCCATCTGTTGAACCATGAACTCAGGCCAAGGCCCATTTTGTTGGGCCCTAGTGTAGAGGAAACCCGGGGCCCTTTGAGGCAAGCTGGATTTTGCTCTCTCTATTAGACGTGGCTAGCTTATCCATCAATCTGACCGTTCAACTAGTGGGCCTCATTATGGATGAATGATGTTTTGAAAATCATACTTATCATGAGAACATAGCCATCACTTATATTTTCCATGTTGACCATTAACTGTTTTTCTTTCCCACGGTCGATCTGGAGGCCATCATTTTGATGGATAGTATGATCCAATTTATGTGTCTTGAATTATTTTCCTTCCCATTAGGCCCCATTAGATGGACAATCCTGATTGTAATCCAAACCATTGACAGAAGATCCTAAGCTTTTCTAAGTGGCCTAAGAAACAAGAGAGAGAGAGAGAGAGAGAGAGAGAGAGTGTGTATGTGTCTCGCCTGCTGGCCCAGCTGAAAGACACCTTGGCATTTCAACAATAAGCCTTATGTTCAAATGCTAAGGAGACACATTAATTACACCAATGAATAAATTATGTGACTAACAGTGTGGGTGCGATGTGTAGCTATATTCAAGAAAAAGTTTATCCAAAGATAAGTGTCCTTTTTATTAAAACCCACTGTGGCTGACTAATATTCACAAATACGGCCATATTTAGGTGATCCAAAATGTTGAACGAGTAGCAACTAGAATTAATGACTCATCAAAATATATATTGAGTTGATTAGGGCCGTCCATATGCAGATTCGGACTAGCCAAGGTTAGTCCAATCCCAACAACTTAAGCCCAAGTTGGGCCCGTAAGTTAATAATTATTTACCATCTCTGAAATTGAAATAGTCATCTAGTAGAATATTAATTACTATTAATAAGTTATCTAATATAAATTAGTTATTAAGTATTTAAAAATATATTAAAATTTAAAAAAGAGCGAAACTTTTGAATATACCCTTAGACACCAAAAATATACTGGGCTAACGTGCCTTTATACACATTCTAAGCCTCGCGGCTTCACTTTTAGGTCCGAGCTGGGCCCTTGGCCCTCATATACGAGCTCAAGTCCAGCTTGAAGTGAGCCAAGTCCGAGAGCTTGATAGGCCTGCTCGGCTCATTGACAGTCCCAACGTCCATAGATGCACCATGTTTGCGCGAAATGGATTAGCCTGAATCCCCTGTTACAATGACATTCACTTTCACAAGAAATTACTCGGTAGATTTTCAAATTTGGACATTTTTCTGGCTATAGTTTTAGAAAATATTGTAAAAATAAAATATTTATTATCAATAAATAACTTAGAATTTATGACGCATTTGGTGCAGCTAAATGCAACCTTATATATATATATATATATATATATATATATATATATATATATATATATATATATATATATATATATATATATATATATATATATATATATAGTTAAAAGCTTAAGGGAATTTTACAAAATATTATCTCATTAATATAATATTTACGTCTTGATACCTTTTTAAAAAGGTTTTAAAAACATTACTCCATTAATTTAAGTAATTACTATCGGAGTACGTTTCATTAGATTTCTTGATGAAGTTGGGAAATCCAACAAAAAATAGTGTTGGGCCATGTGAGCAAGGGGCAGTAACTCAAGTGGGCCCTCACCATGATGTTTACATGAAATCCAAGGTGAAAAAAAGGTGAGTTATCCCATGTTAGGCTCAGGGCCTGAAGCCCTATCTATTGTTTAGGTGGACCGTAAAATCAGAAATAACTACAAGGCATGCAATGCACTGCTTGCAAATTGCTTCCCTTGGTGTGGCCCACTTGAATCATGGATGGGTCTTAAATTTTTTTCCTTGGACCTACATTTTGGTGTGGCATATAATGGTTAGAGTAGACTTTATATAAACATTGTAGTGGGCATTTAAAATTGAAGTATGAACATCTCTCCTCCTACATGAATCATAGGTTAGCTTGAATTTTGGCTCTAGGGATGACATGGGATTACAAATCTAATGGTTAGAATAGGTTTCACATACACATCACTATGGGCCCCTTAAAAAAATCAATGGTGGGCATGTTTCTTCTAATTGTTCCTAGATTTCTAGTGATATAAAAAGCTCCACCTTTGATTTTTGCTGGGGGCCCACATGATATACATGGGAGACCTGCTTCAACCATTAGATGTGTTATCTCGTGTCAGACGCAGGGCCTAAAAAATCAAGTTAAAATGTGATTCAGGTGTGCCACACTGTGGAAGAAAGACATCTACCATTAATTTTATGGGGCCTAGTATAATAATTGTATAAAATTAACTCTAACTATTAAATGGCACACTAAAATTTAGGCCCACCCAAGATTCAAGTGGGCCTCACCAAGGGAAGTAATTTGTTGTCCTGCACACTAATTATATGGTCCACCTGAATCATGCCTAGGGCTTATTTAAAGCCTAATATGGGGTGACATACCAAATAAGATAGATTTTACATAAACTTCACAATGGGACTCACCGTTAATAACTGATCCCTTCCTCATTGTGGCCAAACCCCACTTATTGTTAGAAATTTAATGGAAGATACACCAACAATAATTAAAAGATATATATACTGGTAGTATATTGAAACCTTTTTTTTTTTTTTTAAGCGACCAGGATGCAAATACCGGTGATATTTTCGACAGTGCTCAACTGTGAGAGAGAGAGAGAGTGAGAGGGGAGAGTAGGTGGAGGGTCATCGGGAAGCGAGCCAGAGCAGGGAGCAAGGGTCAGCGCCCGGGGTTGTGGGGAGCAGCGACAGTGACATGTCGCATGAGCCGCGCCTCGGTGCGGTACGATTCTCGAAGCGACGCGTCGGACGCCCTTCCTCCCTACTACCCTCCCCCATCTGCGCCCGCGTGCCCCCTCACACCAACCGCATAACACAAGCGCCCTGAAAAGCATCCTATCCATTCATCACGTGGGATAGGGAAGGTGGAGGGGGGCGCTTGGCCGTTGAAGCGATTACGCGCGTGCGATGCAATAGTGGGACACGAGTTTCGATGCACATGTAAGGGTCTCAAAGGCAACAGCTGACGCATTCAATCATCACCAGAGGGGCGTCTTGTCCCGTCTCCATCAACACCCCCTACCCTACATTTGTGACGTCAGAGATTTCTGTGCGTCTGTGGGCCCCTTTCTCCTTCCCAATCCCATGCCTTCGATTACGCTCAGCCCCTTCAATGATTCGGCCGTCTCCCTTTCTTTTTTTCTTTTTTTTCTTTTTTTTATCCCCTATAAATCTATTTTAAAAATTAATATCATTTCCTCTACTACGTACTTTTTAAAATCAACTCACCATTCCACATAATTATTTACCTGCCCATTCAATAGTCTTGTGGGAGGCATCCAGCCCTTGATTTAAGTGGGCCATACGACGATGATGGCATTTCATTGTGGGGGATATCCTTCTGTGTAATGCTCACCAACACGACGGACGCGGATTGGCTAGGGCCCCCTGCCACTAGCCAATGGCAGTGGTCGGTTCTCTATGGGCCCTACCTCGATGTATGTGTTTCATCCACGTTGTCCATCCATTTGTTCAGATGATTTTAGGGATTGTTCTAAAACAAGGAGGCAGATCCAGATCTCAAGTGGGCCACACCACAGGAAAACAATTTTGATTGAATGTCCTAGAGCCCATTTAACCTGTTGATAAGGTCACACAGACCTAAAATGGGCTGACAAAATGGATGGACAGCTTGGATTAAAAAAAATGTATATCATGGTGGGGCCAATAGAGCGCTTTGACACGAGCTAGCTAGCTGGCTAGTGTTGGGGTCACTAACCAAAACACATCCCAAGATGACGGTGGATCTAAGTTATAGTGATAGCTTGAGGAATCCTAATCATTGATTTGTGGACACTTGTTGGAAGAAAATAATAATCATAGGATAGTTTTCATTTTTACTCTTGTTATGGTTAAACTCTGAACTAACCTTAAGTCTCAACATTGGGTTCAAGGTATCGAATCCCAATGTGGGGGTGGCTAACATTGGAGGGTGATTAAGAGTGTAGCTGTGTGTACTAACCGTGGGATTGGGTTATGTGTGCTAACTCAAAAAACAAAATAAATAAATAAATAAAACACAATAAGGGAGTTCTTACAAGCACAAGTCTTCTTGCTCGGCCACTGTTATTGCCCGCATGATGGATAGTAGGTTGAACAATGGTCATTTTCGATACATCAAAGATAAACTTAGCATGGACTATTTACTGACATGGCCACAATCTTTAGTAGACGGACCCGAATTGCCACCACCATAACTACGAGCAGAAGTCCAAGAATATGTCCAGAGGATACGAACACATCTTCGGCTGTTACCAACATGACCCACGTCTCGGTGGTTATAAGTACAAGAGGCATTCACCTCCATTCCAAAATATGTAAACACATCTATCCAAAAGTTAATAGTCATCTCTTGCTATTAGATTCATTTAACTTAAGCATTAGAGAACTAATGATCAGTACCCAATCACCCTATTACCCTTCTTTGTGGGGGACAAGACCTACCTTATGGAGCCAATCAACTCACTAGCAAGAGGATAGTGTCACGCATTCATCCAAGGTGGCAAATCTGCCTACCTCGTCTGTTGTCCAAGAATTTGGGACAACAAACCGTCCAATAAGTCTACCAATCCTTTGCCCCCTCTTTCGTGCGTTCGGATTATTTGTAGGCACCTCCTCGACCCTTCATCACTCGTGATAACTTTTTGTAAGGATTCTTGCAGCAATTAGAAAAGACAAAAACAGTAGACGTAGTGTTTCAGATGGAGCCAATCAGTACACGACTACGCACAAGCATGCACGCGTGCAATGCACGTTTGGCGTACATCCACCTCATGAAAACCGTTCAGAAAGTGGACCCCACTGTAGATGGATGGTGCAACTTTAAAACTAGTGGTCATCTTTACTCACGTGTGCCATATTGGCATGTTTTATATGTGTATACCAGGCTCCACACACGTGTAGTTAGTTGCATATGTGTGTCCACTTCCTATATGCCAGAGTGTGAATCCAATCCGCTCATCAGTCTGGCCCATCTCTTTAGATCACGTCCCCCAAAAACCATTTTCCCAAAAATCATTTTCCACACAACTAAGTTGAGTATGGACCATTTTTCGATTCTTTTTAACCATCCATTTCTTTAACGTCTGTATCCACACCATAAAATCAACCAACCTGACTTTTGCCCGAAGAAATCTAGGTGGGCTCCACCTGATTAGCGGCTTGGATCTCTCAAGTTGGCACGTGTGGTATCGAGGACACGTGGATGGACTCCTTAGGGTTTGGATGGGGTGCAGAGGCATTGGGACAGAAGGAACCTCGAATACGGAGCCAAAGGAGAGAGGAGGGAGATTGGGGAGTTATTTTTAATACTCTGGCAGAGTACGACGCTTGATACGCATGCACTAAAAAATAGTACACGGGGTTTTGCATTAATTAAAAATTAAATATAGTAGATAGTGGAACCACGTTGGCTATTATTAGATTTTTTTCATTTTTAACCGTCCAATAAATATCCACCAATCTGATAGTCAGATAACCGAAATAAGTATAAATTCAGTCCATGGTGCATATAAACTAGGACTCACAATATGGACAGTTTGGATTTAACTCAAATGTATGCCACGTATGCAATTTTGTGTTTGTGTATCATGGATTACGCTACTACGGCTGAGCATCAAAGATTTTCTCTGGGGGGTTTTAGCTCCAATGTCCTCACTGCCCGGGCTCATCCCTACTGAGTCCGGGTCAGCCCTCCGCCCTGCAGCAGCAGTCCTGACGTTGTATCTGTCTTCGAGGTTTTATGGGCCCCACTTTGGAGGGCAGAAATTTGGGCAGCAATGTTCGTGCTTTTGGTATGGTGGGCCCATGCATGGTTCTTTGATCTAATACGCTCGATATTGTGGGTCCATGGTTCAGTGATCAAAATAGTTGATATTACGTGGTCCAGTGAAAAAGTAGTTTATAGAAAAGGGCACACTGCAAGCGCATGTTCAATCACAGCAATCCAATGGTATGATCTACATAATGATCATGTAAGGCCCACCTAATAAAAGTCCTATAGGCCATTGCACTAAAAATCATGCAGATTGAAAGAATCCTAACCCTTCAATAGATGGTTGAGAGAGAAATAGCTGAAATGGTTCATGAGCATCAACAGTAAGGTCCACTATGTGAACAGCTTGGATCACTCAACCAAAACAGTACGGCACAGCCTTTTGGCCAGAGTATTGGTTCGTACCTCCTGCAAGAAAGGTGTGCGGTGCCCTGCACATGCACATGCTGATGCTGGGACGCTTGTCAATACGACACACAAGAAGATTTGGGGCTGTTTGGCGCACGGCATCAGAAGGGATGGAATGGTATTTGGTGGGATTAACATCATTTATTGCACAATGAGTACATGTCTGGTTATCTCATGGATATTTTTATATCCAATTCCATTGGGTGCGTTGCATGATTGATTGGGTGGCTGGGTTGCATGACTGACAAAAAAAAAAAATAATAATAATAATTCAAAATCCCGTTTACACCAGGTCGATAGCTCAAGGGGTAGACTAAGTGAAGATAGCCTCCTTTCAACGCAGGGGTCATGACATCGATTCCCACGATGGGGTGGCTCACATTGTGATGTGACTAACATGGGTGGGTAGGTATACTAACAAATGGGGGTGTGTGAACTAACCCAATTAAGAAAAAAAAAAAAAGGCAAAATCCCTTTCGGTGGACCATGGAATTGCAATCAACTGACCAAATTCACAACTGCTGTCTATCACTTGAGCATGTATATAACCATAGTGTCATGTATAAAGGACTTATATGGATGGACGGCATGGATAAAACACATGCATCTATGTGGGGCCCACGTGTGTGGGATTTTGAAATCCCATGGAAGTCCCACATGGGATCAAGTACAATTTCATCCCACCTAAGCCTCCCATCCTTCCCTAAACATCATATGGAATTTGCACCGAACAAAATGCAATTCCATCTCACCCAATCCCATCTAATACCATGCCCCAAACACCCCCTTGGGCTTCCCACATATGAACCATACTTTGCGGATATTCACTCCTGCAAATCAAGTCCACTCCTTACGTGGTGTTTGTGCAATTTAATTAAACACAAAGCCACATGTGTCAATGAAAGCTAATATTTGAGTTAAGTATTAATGCAATTAAGATAGTGTAAGCTTGCCATGCATAATCATACTCGACTCAAGTTTGAATGAATGTTGGTGCTCTTGCGCCGGATCCATGAGAATATATGGCCGTCTTCTGAGCCATGACACTTACAACTATAGGTGATTTAAGAAGTGTAGGGGTTAGTCCTTCTAAATGGATTCTTTTTTACTTACAACCATGGTTAAATAATAATATATAACAATAAAGAAATAAGATAAAAGTTAAAAGTATTCTTTTAATAACTTTTACAATTGACACTTAAGATCGGCTTGAGGGATGACAATTTATTTGTTGCCTAGCAGAGACTAAGTTTCATAGCGGGATGATCATGATGTAAGGGATGGTCATTTGTTCGTTGCTCAATCGAAAATCAAGCTTTTTGGAAAGACGGCCAATGGAGAGGGGATCTTTGACAATTTATTCATCGTTTAATTGGAGTCAGGCTTCATGGTGAAATGGTTGGTGGGACAGTTTATTCATGATCTTAGAGGGAACTGTTTGACAAGAACTCCAAGTGTAGGGTCGTGATGTAGTAATAATTAAGTGAATATTGTTGAGGTGTGGAGCCAGCACACCAATGCCAACCAGGAGGTGGTCGGGTGCTCGACGATCAGTGGACCGAGCGCCCGACCAAGTTTGGTCGGACGCTCGAAATTCAGGCAGTTTTCCCCCGAGCACGGTGGACGATTTTCACATTGGGCGGGCGCCCAACCGGACGCGAAGTGACTCGTGGGTTTTCCTATTTTGGGTTCTATTTTCAGGTTTTACTATAAAAAGGAGTGTAACTCGGGATTAGGGTTTCTATACGTCCAAGGTGAAAAAGAGAGAAGGGGTTAGCAAAAAGGGTCATCTCTGTGCATGGGAGCATCAGAAAAGGTGAGTAGATTCATTGTAACCTTATCTTTTTCATAGTGGAAGTTTGCACAAGTGGCTTTTTACCCTTGTTGGGGTTTTTCCACGTAAATTCTGTCTTGTGGAATGTAGGTTTGTTTCAACATTGCTTCTAGTTATTATTTCTTCCTGTTTATCGTTTATAGGTGAAACCGGAGATTGGATGTCGGTTCACCGGCGTTGTTGGCATGCTGCGCAACAACTGGTATCAGAGATATTGGTTTAATTCAAGTGAGAGCGATGACAGAAGAAGGGAAGACACGGATTGAGAAGTTTGACGGTTGAACAAAGGAAGAGGAAGATCATTGAACAAAGGTGGCAATAAACACGGGCGTTCTAAGTCAAGGAAAAAGTCCAAGAGACTGAAAGACAAGGACGGGTGTTGGCATTGTGGGAAGAAGGGGCACATGAAGAGTGATTGTAGGGTGCTTAAGAAACAAGAAGGAAGCTCTCAAGGTGGGAAGGATTCAGTGAATCTATTCGAGGAGAGTGACACAGAGGCATTGATCTTGTCGCTTGATGCGCAGAATGAGTCTTGGGTTATGGACTCGGGTGCTTCGTTTCATGTCACTTCGTCGAAAGATGTTCTTCGTAATTATGTATCAGGAGACTTCGAGAGAGTCTACCTGGGTGATGATGAGTCGTGCAGTATTATTGGCAAGGGAGACGTTCACATAAGTCAGAAAGATGGAATGGTCTTGAAGTTGAAGGATGTCAGACATGTACCGACTTTGAGGAGGAACTTGATCTCAGTGGGGTAGTTGGCCGATACCGGATATGTGACGACATTCACTAGTGATTCCTGAAAGGTCACAAAAGGTGCCTTGATGATATCTCGAGGCATGAAGGAAGGTACCTTGTACGTGACTTCCGGATCATATAGTTCACTCGCAGTGGCATCAACTGGAGTTAATGGGAAGTTATGGCATCAGAAGTTGGGACACGTGAGTGAAAAAAGGGATGAAAGTGCTATTGTCAAAGGGGAAGCTACCGAGGTTGAAGTCTATTGACCTGGAATTCTGTGATGATTGCTGAAAGTACGTTGGTAGTCTAACACGATACCTTCGTATATGCGGAAGCTTAAAGAGCAACTGGAATTATGGCTAAAACTTATGGGGGGATTAGGACCTTTTTAAATTCTTTTCGACTACTTACACAATTTAACAAATTAAACTAAGTAAGCAAGAACAATTTGGCTTCCAAGCCTAAGTGGGTCCAATCACAAGACTAGCATATGGTTTAAGTAATAAACAACTTAGTCTTAAGCATGCATAGATAATCAAATGATGTAAATAATCAAGCTCCTAATCTATGCAACATATGTAGACTTATGAGAATGGAACAATGAGCTCAAGTCTACACTACTAGTGAAAGTACATCTTGTGTGTGGATGTGCTTATCTAGTGCCTAGCATACATTCCTATCAAGTGTTGAACCTCCAATTTATACATTGTATTGCCCATTACACTACATAGTTTGCATGATTTTCATGGTTTAAAGGCCCACCTAACACGTGTTTTTGTGATTGTAGGGATAAGAGTGGATTTCATCAAATTGGAGCCAAAAGAATATATTTGAAGATATTGCATGAAGTCCTAAGATGGACCAAAGAGAAAGAAGAAAAAGAGAGAAAAGAGAATGAAGAAAAGAAGAAAAAGATGAAGAAATACAAGGCTGACCGGTCGTCCGACCGGTCAGCCACATCAAAGGATTAAGTAGAAGAGAGGCCGACCGGTCATGACCGGTCGGCCATACACACTGTGCAGTTGCTGATCAGAAGAAAGAGAAGGCCGACCGGTCTTGACCGGTCGGTCACACATGAAGGCTGTATATACTAAGGCAAAAACTAGCCCGACCGGTCATGACCGGTCGGGCATGCACGCTGGACATATAGGAAAGTCTGTCCGACCGGTCATGACCGGTCGGCAGCACTCTCTGGAAGGTGTAAAACATCAGTCCGACCGGTCACGACCGGTCGGCTCTGCGTAAGGATGAGTCCTTTCTAAATTGGGACTCCGAATTTCACTGCGCAATGCGAAGTCTTTCGCAGGATCCGACTCAAGGGGGGTTTGTTGCTATAAAAGGACACCTAGGGGCTCTCCCTAAGGTATCAGAGAGGCTAAGGAACGTGAGTTTGGAGGGTGAAGGCGATTGTGGAGCGGCTGCAACTCTTCTATTCGGGTTTTTCTGTTTTTATGCATTATTTCAGAGTTTTTAGTTGTAGCATGACTATGCTCGGCTAGAATCTCTCAGCTAAGGCTGAGAGGTGAAGCTTGTAGTTAATACTATGTTGATTTCAGTTTAATTCAAGTAATTTACATTCAAGTTTGGATTTTGCATGGTTTAGTTCCAAATAACGGTAGTTTGAGATGTTTTATCTGAGTTTATGTGCTCCGGACATAAATTCCTTTTAATTCTCTGAGATTATCATGTTTGTTTATCTAAATTCGGATTATAGTAATCCTTGAGCAGGCCATAGTCCAGAGGCATGGCTGTTACTCCGCAGGCTATAGTTTGAGTTTTGTATTGATTGAATGGAACTAGAACTTGGAAGTTCAACTTGAATGTGATGAAATGTGTGAATGCCTTACTTTCCAACTAGATGAGAGATAGGACTTCAAATCTAGTTGTGTTCTCTATTTGGATTGACTGAATTGACATAGGATTGCTACAAGTGGATCCTTGAAAGCCTTAGTACTTAATATCTCTGATTTTTCATTAAATTCCTGTTTTAAGTAAGCACTCTTTTAAATCTGATTTCCTTTAAAAAGCCGAGTTGCTGGAGTGATTTGGTAGCTGTTACTATTTCCCTGTGGATCGACCTCGGTCTTACCGAGATTTATTACTACATCGCAACCTTACACTTGAGGCGAGCGAACATCAAGCATTCATAATTAAACGTTCAATGCCAAGATTACAATGTGCTTAATTCAATCACACACACAAGCATATATAGTGGTTCGACTTTGGGTCTACTCCACTCCCGGTTCAAGTACTCAACTCCTTTGAGCACACCGGCATTCACTATCGGAGGTTTTAAATGAGGTTCACCTCTCAACTTTTACACGGAGGTTTTACCGGTTCACCTATCAACCATAACTGGAGTTTTGGACAAAGGGCTAACTCTCAACCCAAACAGAGTTTTGAACATAGGCTAACTTTCAACACGACGCACGTTCACTCCCATGTCGGAGGCTCCCCCCTTGGAGACTTTGTTTAGGCCCGGCAAACGGGCCAAGGAGTGCCAAACAACCCCTAGTCTTTAGGCCGACAAACGGGCCATGGAACGGCTAACGTCCCTAGTTCGAGTTTGATAAACAAACTCTACACTCAACTCCCACAGGGAATTGAGTGAATGGACTCTCAACATAGACAATCTTACTTGTCGGATGAGCCCCTTGTTCAGCGCCGGTTCGGGTTGCTTGATCTCTGCTCTCCCGTGCTTCAATCAGCTTCTCTTACTCCCTCAATCGTGTTGCCGTTGCGTCGTCAATGCTTCAGCTACACTCGATCAATCACCTTGCTTGTGATGCCTTTGAGATGCCTAAGGTGATAGGAGAGTAGGTTTTGAGAACTCTACAGCTATTAAGAGTGGGTTGCCTAGAGTTTCTCTCCTACAACGATCTCATCTTAGAGTTTTGGACAATGATATGCCTATCAAGAAAGATCCAAACTCTAGAGATCAAGAGGGGATGAAGGTCATCTTCTTCATAAGCTTGGAATGCTCTAATCTTGTGTTAAAGCACAAGAAAGATACCTTGCATAGGTTGGGAATGAGCCTCAGATGGTCTCCAACAATGGTGGCTTCACTCCTCTCGAAATCCCTCTCCCTGCCCCTCAAAATAAGTCATGCCCCTTTAAAAATGAAGTCCAAACGGACAGAAAATGGTTAGTCCCAACTTGTCCTGACCGGTCGGCTAAACGGCCAGTGAAGACAGAGAGTTTACTGTCTGAGGGGGGGTCTGTCCGACCGGTCGTGACCGGTCAGACCAGACCAGCCGACCAGTCAAGACTGGTCGGCCCAATGGCCTGCATAAAACAGCGACACACTATCTAGACTTGGGGCTAGTCCGACCGGTCTTGACCGGTCGGTCTAGTCCAACCGACCAGCCGGGACCGGTCGAATAGGCCTGGGTTCAGCCAGTTTGTTTGCTGACCCACCTTTTCACAACCCATCTTCTATGATAAAGGTTTAGGTGATCTTTAGGGACACCTAAGGCCAATCTATGATGACTAAAGTTTTTTTAATATGATCAAGGTCATCAAAGAGGTTTAAAGGGTTGGGTTTTGGTCAAGGTTAAGGCACATCAAGGCATCACTTTTACCTGTTTCTTCTTCCTTGATGCAGCAGGGCCACTTGAGTCATCAGTCTTCGTCTTCATTAAGCTCAACTGATACTAGACTCACTGACCTAAGTGATTGACAGACAAGGTGCACTAGTATGCCACAGAAAAGTGCATTAATAATTACGTGTATGGCAATCAGAAGAGGGTAAGTTTCAAGAAAACAGGATGCGCTCCAAAGACGCATCTGTTGGAACTTGTACACACTGATGTGTGGGGACCGGCACAGGTATTATCTCTTGGTGGTTCATATTACTTTGTTTCCTTTATTGATGATGCTAGTAGAAAATTGTGGGTCTATTTCTTAAAGCACATATCTGATGTATTCGATATATTTAAGAAGTGGAAAGTAATTGTTGAAAACGAGATAGATAAAACAGTAAAGTGTCTCAGATTGGATAATGGGGAAGAGTACTGTGATAAGAGTTTTGAGGAGTATTGTGCAGCAAATGGGATCAAACATCAGAAAATGATTCCAGGGATACCGCTGCAGAACAGTGTGGCTGAGTGCATTAACAGGACTATCCTTGAGCGTGTCAAGAGCATGAGGCTACATGCAGGGTTGCCCAATGTTGGGGTCCCAAAAGGTAGGGGCTCTTAAAATAAGTAAAATAGTCATATACCTCCGAAGGAATCACGCAAAATGCCTTACGGTGCACGTAAAACGGAGATTTACAAAAATTTCCTTAGCCAATTTTGGCTGGAATCTCCAGCGGGCGCCGCGAATTACCGTGATCAGAACCGTCCAGAATCGGACCCATAAGTTCTTTATGATTTATGAAGAACAGTGCAAGTGATTTCACGATCAAACAGGCCCCACAAACACCCTAAAATTCAAAACTCAAACGGTGGAGTTCCTATTTACGTGTCCACGAACATATAAATTCGGGTACCCCACGCGCCCTGAAAAATCACTAAAAACAGGAATTCATTTAAAGGCATTTCATTTAAAGGGATTTTGGTGCCTCACGCACCCCAAAAATGGGCCCACGCACCCTTAAATTTGACCCATTTTATGATTCTCATTTTAAAGGCATTTCGGAGTCCCACGCATCCACAAATTCGACCACATATCAAGGACTCAATTTTTAGGTGCGTTGAGTCCCACGCACCCGTAAATTCAGTCCCACGCACCCAAAAAATCAGATATTTTCAGAAATCATTTCTAGGTGCGTCGGACCTCCGCACGACAATTTTAAGGTGCGTGGAGGTTATTTTAGGGGTGCGTGGCACGTGGCAGCCCCTCATTGGCGGAAATCCGGTGTCTTCGGCTATAAATACCCCTCTCGACGATTCATTTTCACATTTTTCAGAGAGAGAGAGAGAGCTGCCGTCCTCTGGGAATTCGAAATCTCCACCGGAAACCCTCCCCGGTCGCCGGAATTCCTTCCAATCACCAGCATTTTCCCGTAGGTCTGAATCCTGAAAATCATCAAGTATGGGCACGCACCCATTAAAAATGGACCCACGCACCCAAAAATGGCCCACGCGTCCATAAATTCGATCCCACGCGTCCATTAATTCGACATAAACCAAACAAGTGCATTGGACTCCCACGCACCCGAAAAATGGCCCACACGTCTATCAATTCGGGTCCCACGCATCCACAAATTCAATAAAATTTAGATTTGCATATTTGGTCCCATGCATCCCAAAAATCCTACCACGCACCCCTAAATTCATCATAAACCCAGTACTTTAATTTTTAGGTGCGTTGGACTCCACGCACCCGTAAAATAGGTCCCACGCACCAAAAAAATTAGCTAATGGTAAAACACGTTTATGGGTGCTCCGGACTCAATTTTAAGTGTTTTCAAGTTCTGTTCGAAACTATTTTGGGTATTTCGAGCATTCCAGATGCAACGGAACAGTTAAATGGACATTCTGAGATCTCAAAAAGAGCAGAATCGTGCATCTTCGAGGTTCGACCAGCTTTGACACAATGAATAAAATGACTTCTAGTAAAAGAGCCGCCGGCATCCAGAACTATGCAAATATGTCGTCATTTATATCTACTATAAAGATGTGATCCGATTTGGGTCGAAAGCTAGACAAATGGGACTATGGTTATCATGATAAACCATGCCAAAGAGTTTTAATTCTCTACAAATCAATTGCTATGAACTGCCACAACACAACAGTCGATGCCCTACCCATTCAAACGGTATCCGTTGGTTGGGCTACGCAGGTACACACAACTGCAGAATGGACTTCCCGAGGTCACCTGTCCCTACATTGACAAGCGCGGGACCAAAGTCGTCCTTCTGAGTCATAAACCCTGATAGTCTAAGCCCGGATCTCTGGCTAAAACATGGGACATAGACATCTGATTGATACAAAGATGGTTCAGTACATAGCATAACAAATACAGGTCTCTACAACCACAAACTCTAAGACTATAGTCCCTGCTGACTAGTCTTTTGCCTTTTAATCAAGGGTCATCGATCATTCGATGTAATGAAGGGCTCGTGCCAGATCACGGCTTGAAATGTACAAGATTTCGGGATCTCTGGAATAAAATTCGCCTTGCGATATCTCTTCTTGTGTACTTTTGTAAATGCTTGTGATTGTCTAAGAATGTTTCTATTACTCAGAACCCCAGAGCAACAAAACACCCATTTTCACGAAAAATGACCTTGCTACATTTTTCAGCTCCAACAAACTGGCGACTCCACTAGGATTTCAAGAACCATACCAGAATCTCTAGTTAGCTCTGAGTATAGAAATGCTCTAAGATCAATCATCCGCAGACACGAATGTGTACGCAAGAGACATATCGCGAGGCATAATGTTTCGACGCCCTCTGGCGCCAAACTGGCGAGTCTCAACGGGAACGTTCTTCCCTTCATCTTTAAGGCAATAGACGGTAAATCAAAGGTTTTCAAACCACAAACTTCCACAACCACACGTACTTCTCTCCTTCTTGCTTACTTCTGTTAGTGTATGCACCGCGATCGATGGGTTCACGCTCTCGGCCGCGTTTATGAACTGTTCTAATGATTTTCTGACACCGCAGAATTAACAAGATACTAGGACAGGCAGAAGAAATGGCATGCTTAATGACCAGTTCGTGCACCTTCCTTGCCACCGGAGGCTTCAGCTTCCCCCGTTCCACCACAAATATGAACCCAAGCTCAGAATGGCAGTTGGTTGAGACCCAAAGGCAGAAGAAGGAACAGAAGAAAGCTATCATCATAGCAGCATGTAGGAAGGCGAACGATAGAAGACCCCGCCCTGTGATCAAGAAATAGTGGCAGCTGAAGCAGGGGCAGAAGATCCTTATCAACAGGCAGGTCACATCGGCCAAGCCTGCAGCGCCCACGATGACAGTCGAGTAGTTCCCGCCATTATCTAAAGCCGTTCGCACCTTGCAAAAGACCACTAAACCCGCGCATGTAAAATCCAAGCCCCTGACGACCCCCGGACAGAAACAGAGGCCAGCTCGAAAAATTTCGGTGGCGCAAGTAGTAATGGTCCAAGTGGCCGCGGAGGAAGAAGAAGAACCTTACGAGGCAGAAGAATTACTTCCATTATAAGATCAGATCGACAGATTGGTTCAGGCTAACCGTGAGACAAACGATCGAATGAAGGCTATCCAGGAAGCGTTGACAACTCTGATAGCGCAGAATGCCACCAGAAGTATCGGGCCGCCCACCCGTCAGTCAGCAGAGGAGTCTCAAGGGGCGGCAGAAGGTCCGGTTGAGCCTGAACCGCCCGTCCAACTCAGAGTCGCGCCAAAAGGACATACGTCGCTTTCCACATCTCACATATCACGAGAAGAGTTATCCCAACAATAGCCCATATGATGCATCAAGAAAAAGAGAAAGAAAGGAGAGGCAGCTATAAATATCGGGTCCCATACTCGCCAGAGGTAGAGGAGGTACCATTCCCGGTCAATTTCAGATGCCCCGACTTCAAAAAGTTTGATGGCAGAGGATCGCCAGAAGAGCACATCACCCCCTTCTTGACGACATTAGGAAACTGGTCCGCAGTCCCGCAGTATTACATCCAGCTGTTCGGATCTACCCTGACAGGGAAGGCCTTTTAGTGGTACATGTCGCTACCAGCCGGCTCTGTAAGGACATGGGAGCAAATGCAGGATGCCTTCATCTCAAAGTTCTTCGCGACAGAGAGAGAGATCTCATTAACAGACCTTGCAATGGTGTAGACACCCCACCTTCGGCTACACTGTTGGTAGAGATAGCTGGATGAATGGAGGACCATACCCCCAAATCCCAAGTCCAAACTCAGCCAAACTCACCCTTGTAAGCCCCAATCCATAGCCCAACTCAAGCCTGAACCCAGTCAACCCACCCCTAAACATCAGCCTGAAAAACCCCCCATAAGAAAAGCCAGTAAAAAAATCCTAAAAAAGTCAAACTCACTGAGTCAACCCACTGAGTCAACCAGCTGAGTTAACCCGCAGAGTCAACTCATCGAGTCAAAACACCGAGTCAACCCGCCGAGTCAAATCACCGAGTCGACCCGCTGAGTCAATTCACTGAGTTGACCCACCGAGACAAACAGCAGCCCTGAGAAACGACCGTACCGCGCGCTGGAAATCGAGGAATGACCGTACGGGCGGCCCATAGCGGGCCGCCCAAAAATATTTACAGGTTCTGCCACTGCCCGCTGCTATAAATACCCCCTCTCCTTCTCATTTCAACACACAATCCATTCCAATCCAGCCCGAGTCCGTTCCAAGCCCTTCTCCACCCCTTTAGCCCATTCCTCCACCAAGGAGAGCCCGAGTGAGGAGAGCCTAGCCCTGGTCCAGCCTAGCCTGACCACTGGCCCCAGTCTCCCAAGCCATCTAAGTCTTGATCCAGCCACTCGAAGCCAACCCTTGCGACACCTCCGTCCATCCAGCTACTCTTTTTCCAGCATCATCTCATTTGCATCTAGCATAAGTGCAACATTTACTTTTTTTCCAAACCCCCTGCTTCACTGCAAGCACCTTGATTATTCAAACACACTGCATATGTCTTATATTAAGCACCTGTCAGTTCGAGCGTATGCTCTGGGCTTGCCTGTTATTGGAACCTGCCCATCAGAAACTCTTACTGTTCAGACTTGCATTCATGCTTCACTATAAAGCACCTTGATTATTCAAACACACTGCATATGTCTTATATTAAGCATCTGTCAGTTCGAGCGTATGCTCTGGGCTTGCCTGTTATTGGAACCTGCCCATCAGAAACTCTTACTGTTCAAACTTGCATTCATGCATCATGTCATCTATGAGAATGTATGAGGATTCTGAAGAATGTAGGACGTTGTGGAACGCTATCAGCCTATGTGGGACGTTGGCGAGCTATGGCAGCCAGAATGCGGACAAGTATCGACGACGAAGAACAAATCTCCATGATTGTTCATTCAACATATCCGGACATATCTTGATATCTCATCTCGCATCCATATGCGAACTTCTCGCAGCTAATCCGTGCTGGAGAACAAGTCGAAGCAGGAATCCATGTCAGGACAATCTCCCCATGGCCTCATCAAGCCACTCCAGTCAAGAGGAACAGAGTGGAGGGAAGACCCATCGGATATAGGAATGGAAACCGAAGCGGTTCTCCTCCCCGCCCGACAGAGGTAAACAACATCAATACCACTGCTCAGGGTAATCAATATGCTCCCCCACAAGGACATCAACATCATCAGCAGAATCAGGTTCAGCACCAACCTCAGAGGTATCAACCATGACCAAATCCGCAACCACAGCCACAACCACCTCAACAGCAGCAACAGTTTAGAGGGAATGGTCAATACTCATACCAGAACAGGCAGAATTACAGGGAGCCCCGGAAGTTCACCCCACTCACTCAACCGCTTAGTCAAGTCATGACTATGCTGGTACAGAAGCAATTACTCACTCTAATGGCACCCAGGCCTCCTCCTCATCCTCTGCCTCCGAATTACCGGAAAAATGAGTATTGTGCCTACCATCAAGGACGTGGCCATACTATTGATCGATGCTTTACTTTGAAGAATGCCATACAAGATTTGATTGATGACCGCAAGATCGTCATCTCGGTCCCTGGGACTCCCACAGTAGCTTCCACCAACATTCTTCAGAATCCTCTGCCTCAACATCCGAAGGATCCCAGTTCATCTCGAGGCTCCACCGTCAACAGCATAGAAGAAGGAGAACGCCTCGATCACTTCTTCTCCCCTATCCAGTCCATTCATGCCTACACTTATGGGCCGACCAATCCTCCTCCGATCCTACAAGGGGCAAGTGCCTTCTCTCTTTCAGTATCCGAGCCAGTAGTACTCGAAGGAGCACTTCCATATGATTTACCAGTTGTTCAAGGGGCACCTTACAACCATTCATGATGGGAACCAGTCGTCTTGGAAGGAGCACAATCATACATCGAGCCCACATACGAACCTGTCATCTTGCAAGGGGCAACTCCAGTTCAAGAACAATCCAATCTGCAATGGAGGGATTATACTCATCAGCAGCAAGAACCCATTATTTTAGAAGGAGCTCCTCCAGTCGAGCCAGTCGTATTGCAAGGGGCAAACCCTGGAGGCGTGTCAATCACACTACGGCAGCTGGGACGAACAGAGAAACCCCCTGCCATATCAAGAGGACCAGTATTCATTCCATGGGAACCTCCTGCTCCAGGAACGGTCAAGCCAGGACCGCAACCTTATGTGATCTATGAAAACAAGCCTCGATACTACTCCTTCAACACAGGCAACAATGTAGTTCTCAAGGCAAAAGCTCCGTATGAGGAAGATCTGATACCCACACCAGCACCGTTGCAAGAACCAGTGGTCCTAGAAGGCAAAGGTGAGGAAAACTATAAAGAGGTCCCATGGCATTATCCAGAATGTGCGGAAGTAGGGAATATGAATCCCAATGGGCGTTGCATCTGAAGAGATAATCAGAACAGAGGAGATCCCAAAGGCTCTCTCTCAGGCGTCGGCAACAAAAATGAAGCCGCATACGATGTGGCGACTCAACTCAAATCAATCCCTGCTCGAATCTCAGTATGGGAGCTACTCTGTACATCTCTCATACACCGAGAAATGTTTGCCAAGACCTTGAACGATGCTCACGTCTCCTCCGATACGGCACCAGAGATGATAGCATTGATGATTGGACAACTCCTGGCTCCGCGCGCCATCACCTTTACAGATAATGAGTTGCCACCAGAAGGATGAGATCATGGGCGATCCCTCAACATAGCCTTACGATATAAAGACCTCTGCGTCCCACTGGTCCTTATCGATAATGGCTCAAGCTTAAATGTCTGCCCGCTCAAGACTGCGGAACGTCTGGGAATCAGTCCTTCTTCATTCCGACCCAGCACCATATGCGTCAGAGCATTCGACAACACCCGCCAATCAGTGGAAGGGGAGGTCTACATAGAGGTACAGATAGGTCCAGAAGTCTCCACCATCACATTCCAAATCCTGGATATATCAGCCTCTTTCAACATGTTGCTCGGACGACCATGGCTGCACAAGGTTGGAGCTGTGCCATCAACCCTGCATCAACGAGTGAAGTACATCTGTGGAAATCAAGTGATCTCTATCCATGCAGAGAAGGAACTCATCATTCCTTCCAATGCTGCTGCCACTGAACCAGACATCCCTGTCATCGATATCCAGCACTCTGAGGAAGACATCCCGTTTCACAGTTTCGAATTCGAGATTGTGAACTCTATCGCCAATCCAAAACCGGTAAAGGTGGACCGTGTCTTTTCACCAGCAGAACGTCTGAGCCTCAAATACCGAATGAAGAATCACTTCAAGTCCAGAAAGGTACCGCTGATATATAACGAACGCAAATGGGGACTCGGATACAGGTCAATCTTCATGGACAAAGGAAGGAAGAAATTTCGATGCTCACCCATCCAATTCGTCAAGCCAGGAGAACCTTGCAAAGATTCAGGAGGGAATTAACCGAGTGCACTACACAAGGCCTCTCGATGAGCCTAGCTTGGGCCATATGGCCCCCCATTCGATGGGATCAGATTCTCGAACCATCTAAGCCTCTAGAAGAAGAAGGAAATGATGAAGACGAAGAAGGAAGTCAAATACAGCAGCTTCAGGACCAGGTTACTCTGATACCTGCTCCTAACCAAGGGCATAACCTGCCCACTTCAGCATCAATCAACCAGGGGCACAACCTGCCCACTTCAATTTCAGCCAGCCAGGGGCACAACTTGCCCATCTCAACATCAATCAGTAAGGGGCATGACTTGCCCATCTCTGCAGAATCAACACCATCAATCACCAGCCAGGGGCAGAAGCCGCCCATCCATTGGACCAAGAAAGGGAAGTGGCCAGCCCTAGATTGGTCCGATGTCCAGATTCCAAACTCATGTCTAGCCATAGAACCAGATGAACTGCCATGCGAGGTAAGTGATCCAGGAGGGACTGAGTACGACTTAAATCTCAAACCTGACCAGCGAGAAATCATGGTCATTGGGCCATACTGTGATTCTTCGCCCGAATCATCAACCCCCACCTCTTCAGGGGAGGAAGTGTGGGGTCTTGAATGGTCATCTGTTCCCCTAACTTTTGAATTAGCCAAAGAGCCATCTGAGGGCTCTAGCTTAAAAAAAATGCCTGTTTAAGCAGCGATCGGAACTTTGGAACAAGTTGGGCTCAATCATGGTCTGCAATGCCCACTTGTTCAAAGTCCCATGAATTTCAAAAATCCAAAAAAATCAAAAACTTTCAAAAGCCAAAAACATCTAGCATTTCCATTTCAGAAAAATCTCAAAAACCAAAAAAATTTCTTTTCCTACATTCAATAGTGTGCCAAGTCCGTCTAAAGAGTCGCATGAGTTTGAAGTCAAATTATATGATTTTGACATCGAATTAGACTTCGAGCTCATGGGTCTGGACGAAGCTCGGGATGAGGAAGATGATGACCCGGCTCTCAAACTAGAGGATCTCCTCAAAAGGTTCGAATCTAAAGCCAATGTTGTAGCCGATGATTTCGAGATAGTAAACTTGGGGACACCTGAGATCCCTAGGGAAGTACGCATTGGAAAATCGTTGCCACCTGAGATGAAATAGAAAATGATAGAGTTCCTAGCTCCAAGATTGTCCAACTTCGTGTTCTCATATGAAGACATGCCGGGGCTCGATGAAGAGCTCGTTGTACACCATCTGCCAACCAAGGCAGATATGAAGCCATTGAAACAGAAACTTCGAAGAATGAAGCCAGAATGGGCTCTGAAAGTCCGAGATGAAGTCATCAAGCAGTACAATGCGGGATTCTTGGTAGTCTCCAACTACCCTGAATGGCTCGCCAATATCGTACCAGAACCAAAGAAGGACGGCAAGGTTCGAATGTGCATCAACTTCCGAGATCTCAACAAAGCCAGTCCAAAAGATGACTTCCCTTTGCCACACATCGATACTCTGGTCAACAATACTGCTGGATACAAAATCTTCTCATTTATGGACGGGTTCTCAGGTTACAATCAGATCAAGATGGCCATCGAAGATCGTGAAAAGACATCGTTTATCACCCCCTGGGGAACTTTCTGCTACAGGGTAATGCCGTTCGGTCTGAAGAATGCAGGAGCAACATATTAGCGAGCAATGACAGCACTATTCCACGACATGATGAACAAAGAGCTTGAAGTATATGTGGACGATATGATCGTCAAATCTCGCACAATTGAAGGGCACTTTGAAGATCTGAAAAAGTTATTCAACAGATTAGAAAAGTATAAGCTCCGCCTCAACCCTCAGAAATGTGTCTTCGGTGCAATGGGAGGTAAGCTCCTCGGCTTTATGGTGAGCGAGGATGGCATCAGGGTCGACGAGACCAAAGCCAAAGTAATCATTGAGATGCCCCCTCCTAGAATAGAGAAAGAAATTCGTGGCTTCCTCGGCAAAATTCAATACATCAGTCGCTTCATCGCACAGCTCACACCTATCTGTGAGCCCATTTTTAAGCTCCTCCGAAAGAACGTTCCAAAAGAATGGAATGATGATTGCCAAGTCGCCTTCGACCGCATAAAGAGATATCTCATGAATCCTCCAGTCCTAGTGCCGCCCACTCCTGGACGTCCACTGTTGTTATACATCTCAGTAGCAGCAGAAGCCATTGGCAGGATCCTCGGCCAGCATGACGAGACTGGGAAGAAGGAACAAGCAATATACTATTTGAGCTGAAAGTTCACCGACTACGAGACCAGGTATTCCCCAATCGAGAAGACCTGCCTCGCCCTAGTCTGGGCAACTCAGCGACTCCGTCAATACATGATTGCATTCCCTATTCTCCTCCTCGCTCACATGGATCCGCTCAAATACCTGTTCGAGAAACCGACACTCACTGGAAGGATAGCTAAATGGCAGCTACTCCTGTCTGAGTTCGACATCACCTATGTCACTCAGAAGGCAATCAAGGGGCAGGCCCTCGCTGATCATCTTGCCGCTCACTCTCTCCTGGATTATCAACCGCTCAAGACGTTCTTCCCTGATAAAGATCTCTTGCTTATTGAAGGGGAAGAAAAGAAGAAAAAAGATGAGTGGACGTTATTCTTCGACGGCACAGCAAATTCTAAAGGGAGTGGTATTGGAGCAATCCTCTACTCTCCAGATGATGTCCCTATTCCAATCTCAAGGCGCATTGCATTCGAATGCACCAACAACATGGCAGAGTACGAAGCAAGCATCGCTGGCTTAAGGGAAGCCATAATCTTGGGCGTCAAGAAGCTACGAGTATTTGGAGACTCACAGCTTATCATCAATCAGACCAATGGCGAATGGAAAACCAAGGAAGAGAAGTTGATACCATATCATGTGTATCTTGAAATTCTGATCAAAGAATTCAAAGAAGTCACCTTCTCATACATGCCCAGAGCCAAGAATCAGTTTGCAGATGCTCTCGCTACACTCGCATCAATGCTCAAGATCCCGAAAGGAGCTTCAGAATGGGAGCTCATAGTCGAAATTCAAGATGAACCTGCTTTCTGACTGCAAATAGAAGAAGCCGAAGCTGTCCCTGACAAACCCTGGTATGCCGACATCAAGCAATATCTCGAAACCCAGGAGTATCCAGAGTTAGCAACAGCAACAGATCGCCGAACCATTCAGCGTTTGGCCGGCCAGTTCACCATCAATGGCGAGATTCTTTACAAGCGATCCTATAATCACATCCTCCTTCGATGCGTCGATGAAACAGAAGCTGCAAAGATCATGGAAGAAATACACGAAGGAATCTGTGGCCCACACATGAACGGGCACATGATGGCAAAGAAGATTCTATGACTCGGTTACTATTGGCTCACCATGGAGACAGACTATTGCCAGCACGTCAGAAAATGCTTCAAGTGTCAGGAGCATGCGAATCAAATCCATGCCCCCTCATCAGAATTATACAACCTAACCACCCCTTGGCCCTTCTCCATGTGGGGACTCGACATCATCGGCAAGATCAGTCCCAAAGCATCAAACGGTCATGAGTACATACTTGTGACAGTCGACCACTTCACCAAGTGGGTAGAGGCAGCCTCCTACACCACGATTACAGCATCTCAGGTGATCAAATTCATGAAGAACAACATCATATGCCGGTATGGAATCCCCAATGCTATCATCACAGATAATGAGACCCCGTTCGTCAACAAGAAGATGGATGACTTCCTCAGCAAATTCAAGATTCAACGTCATCGATCAAGCCTCTACCGCCCTCAGATGAATGGTGGGGTAGAAGCCGCAAACAAGACAATCGTCAGGATACTCGAGAAGATGGTCTTGACCTATCGAGATTGGTCAGATATGCTCCCATATGCAGTTTGGGCCTACCGAACGTTTGTGCGATCTGCTATGGGCGCTACTCCTTTCGAGCTTACTCATGGAATGGAAGCAGTTCTACCAGTCGAGGTGGAAATACCATCACTACGAGTGTTACTCGAAAGTGGAATTGAAGAAGGAGAATGGCAACGGGCCAGATTCGATCAGTTGCAGCTAGCAGATGAAAAGCGCATGCGTGTGCTAAGTCATTCTTAGTGTTATCAGAAAAAGATCGCTCGGGCTTACAACAAGAGAGTCCGAAAAAGAAGCTTTAAGGTAGGCGACATGGTCATGAAGAAGATTCTACCGCCGCACCTTCTGGATCCCAGAGGAAAATTCAAACCCTCGTGGGACGGGCCACTGATCATCAGAGAAGCACTTCCCGGAGGCGCCCTCAGACTAACCAGCATGAGAGGGGTGGATCTTCCTGAGCCAATCAACGCCGACAAAGTGAAGATCTTTCACGGGTAATTCATTCTGACCTCATCAAGAGTTACTTTAATAGAGCTGAAGTCAAGAGGTCGAAGCTAAGACCTCTGAGAAATCATTTCCGTCCACCAACAAGTGTTTCAAATAAGGGGATTCAAAAAATATATATATACAAAAAAAAGAGAGAAAAAAAAGAGAGAGGTTACAAAAGAAAAAAGAGAGAGAGAAAAAGAAAAAGGGAAGCCAAAGCAAGGCACCCGAGAAAAAATCAACCCAAGAAGAAACACAGTCATCCATCCATTCATCTCAGAAGGGTCTTCAGCTAAGACCAACAGCTCTATCATCGTAACTTAGGATAAGGGCTAAAAGACTGCCATCGGCCTGGCAACGATGGATTCCCGACCTCTAGCCGCCACAGTTATCTAAAGATCTAGAAAAAAAATTAAAAAAAAGAAAAAAAGAAAATGTGTACCTAAACAAAGAGGGCGGAGTGAAAACCCAAAAGGGCGCTCCGAGTAAAAACAGTGGTTATACAGCGGACTTGGTGAAAACTCGAAAGGGCACTGAGGGTAAAAACAGCATAGCTTCCAAGGGGCAGGCAAGATCAAACACCCGGGACGTGGTGAAAACCCGAAAGGGCGCCACGGGCAAAAATGACAGGGAAAAGGCCGACTGTAGTGAAAACTCGAAAGAGCCCTGCACGCAAAAATGGCTCGAATGGAAAAAGAAAAAAATGAAAAGTGCAGGTTCCAAGAAATCAGACAGTTCAGAACGGTTCAAGCAGTCACAGTTCAAGAACAAGAAGAAGTGCAGTCAGGAGCGAAGAACTCTACAAATTCTGACAATCTCAAGAGGCAATAGTTTCCGTTACCTACACCTCTAAGGAACCAAAGGATCACGCAAGTTAATCTCGAGACATCGGTCAAAGCATTGGCCGAGCCCCGGTTCTGATTCCTATATCCCGACACAAAATTCAGACACACTCACAAGACAACTCATGGCACAATAGATTCTCAAAAAGTTTTCTTCTTTTTTCATTAAAAGCATCATATTTCTTTTACACATATCATGTCATCTCTTTAAAAAAAATACAAAAAAAATGCATCATCATCAAACATATATGCAAAAAAGGAATGTGCAGTTGGCCAACACCATCAATCTCTACCCTCCTCCTCGGCCACATCAGGTAAGTCCTCTGACTCATAAAAAGATAGCCTCGCTCTCAACCTACTCACCTCCATACGCAGGTAATGCGCCTCATCGCGCTCAAGGGTACGGATCGCTGTCTCCTCGTCAGACAACCTCTAATCGGCAGCCAATCTCCTCGACATCATCTCACAATGATACCGAAGTGCAGAAATCTCAGACAGCAGATGGCCATGAGTGGCCAAAAGGAAGCAAGGATCAATGAATGGGCGCTCCTCAAAAGGTTCATATGAACTAGATGAAGAGCCAGCATCTCCAAGGATATCCTGCTCATCCTCATCAACAGTCTGGTGCCAGCAAGGGATACGTCGATACAAAGACTGCTCAGCAACCCAGTACTGATATGGGGCGGTCGCCATCGGAAAAGTCGGTAGCTCAAAACCCAGCAAATCAGCAGTCAAGTAACTCGCCCAAGATCCATCAACCCGAGTCCTAAAGTCAGAGGATCTAGATGGAAGTGCTCGACGCCCGATACCCATGAAAGCGAAAAGAGGAACATCCTGCTCGTACCCAAACTGCCGCAGGAACCGAATGGGATGGTAAGAAAAGTAAGATCGAAAGCCTACCAACATCAGAGGAAGGCGATGTGCATCGCAGAGCACTGGAGGAAGTGAAAGCCAAGATGACTCCCAATGAACATTCCAGTCACGAAGTTCAGCGAACGTCCTGCGATACAAGGACTCGCTCATCCTAGCCGTATGCGGAAGAAACTCCATGATATAACGCATGACGTCAGAGCTAGGAATGCCAGGAAAGGGTGCAGGAACGGTAAAAAAAAGATGCTCCCATAGCCAGACCTGATCACAAAAAAGGAAAAGAAGTTCGACTAGAGCAAAGCAATTCCTAACAAAGCAAGAAGAAAAAGGTGTAGAAAAGATACCTGAAGAAAGGCACAACAGCCGCAAAGGACACGAGTGCGGCCCAGGGCGCAGTCAGTCAGCCCATTAAACAGCTCGGCTAAGATGAGAGAAATGATCCCCTGCCGTCGGATAGCTCGGCTCATCACCTCAAAAAGCAGAGGAGTCTGGGACCTGCGCCATCCCGAGAACAGCACCTCAGCTATCAAGCAGAACATCAGTGCGTTCCAAGCAAAGGTAGAATCGGCCACACTCCGAGGACCCGAAAATAGGTCATACAGTAAGTCTAAGGAGAACACTACAGCATCCTGGCCGGCGGCTGCAGGCCGAAGAAGATAGGGGATCCCGAACCAGTTCTGCGGTGTGGCAGTCTTCGGCGATGTCCTCGGCGAGAAATACTGAGTATAATCCCAAGGTAGGCCTGTCAAGCGGGCAAGCTCCTCCAAAGAGGGTCCCATCTCCATATCGTTGAACGCAAACAAGTTCAACGAAGGGACCCAGTCAATCAAGGCAGCTCCGAGCATCCTCCAATCAATGTCAACTCTAGCCATATAGATCAGACTGCCGAAGCCATAGGACTCCAAATCTCGAATCTCATAAGCTGACAAACCATCAAGCCAAGCAAGCAGCCGTGGAGAGCAAGAAGGACGAGGAAGCAGCTGACAAGTCCTCACTGGCACCCCCTCCAGAACAAAAGGCCCAGAAATCAATGATGACTCATCGAGGATCGGAAGGTCGATGGGCGAAGGAGAAGGAAAAGTTGGAACCTCTGCAGACTCGACAGCCCCTGACCTGCCCTTAGTAATGACTATGTCTGATATAGTCACATCACTGTCCGAAACTGTCATAACCTCAGCCGCATAAGAGGACTCTCCCACCTCATGAACGGAGTGCGCAAAAGACTGACGATCAAGAGAAGGACGATACTCTCCAACAAAAGGGCTATCGGTGAAGATCACACCACACATCGTGGCATCCTGACCAATCTGACCATCAAGAAATACATCTGAACCATCGAATTAAGATCCGCTGACACCGGACATTTTCAAAAAATAAAAAAAAGTGTTTGCCCTGCTTGTACAGTTTTGGGTCCGAAGACCTTAAACTACGTCGGGATCAAGATTCCGAGGGACTTTTTAAATAAAAACCGGTAGCAGTTTGGATCGTTCGAATTAAGATCCGCTGACACCGGACATTTTCCAAAAAATAAAAAAAATTGTGTTTGCCCTGCTTGTACAGTTTTAGGTCCAAAGACCTTAAACTACGTCAGGATCAAGATCCCGAGGGACTTTTTAAATAAAAATCGGTAGCAGTTTGGATCGTTTGAATTAAGATCCGCTGACATCGGACATTTTCTAAAAAATAAAAAAAAAATGTGTTTGCCCTGCTTGTATAGTTTTGGGTCCGAAGACCTTAAACTACGTCGGGATCAAGATCCCGAGGGACTTTCAATAAAAACCGGCATCAGTCTGGATTGAATCAAGATCCGCTGACACCGGACATTTTTCAAAAATAAAAAATAAAAAAATATATTTTCCCTGTTTTGTATAGTTTTACGGTCCGAAGACCTTAAACTACGCCGGGAACAAAATCCTGAGAGATTTCCAATAAAAACCAGTGTTAATCTTGACCATTCAAAATTGAGATTTAATAGCATGGAACACTTTTCGAAAAATCACAAAAAAAAGAATGTATTTTCAACATGTACAAAGTTTTGGTCCGAAGACCTTAAACTACACTGGGATTAATTTCTCGGGGGACCATTTCCTGCTTTCAACCAAAAACCGGCATCGGCCCCAAGCGTTGTGATCAAGGTTAGATAATTTGGATCATTTTCAAAAATACCAAAAAGATTTCAAGCTTTCCATTAAAACCAACATCAACCTCGATTACCTGAGTTGAAATCTGAAACTTTTTCAAAAATACAAAAAAATAAAAAAATAAAAATTTCACCATTAATTTCAACCGCACAAATTTATCTCTAGCGGTCCGAAGACCTAAAACTACACTGGGATTAACTTCTCAGGGGCTTTCTTTCCCCAACCTGTTCCAGACATGGCCGACACTTGATCGTACGGGTGTCCGGAGCCTTCTAAACAGGTAAGGGCTGAGGCGGGCAGAACTCCGCAATCCTGTTCGTGTTGAACGCACCGTGATAGACAACCTTGATTTGGAAGTCGCTGTTAAATCTGATGGATGTTCCCTGTTCCTAAAACTCATGAAGGGGATTAAGGCTGTTGGGAGGTGGAGCGCACCCTCACGGAATTGTGAGCAACGTAAGGCCCCAAACTGGATTGACTAAGGGAAATGTGAGGATGTGGCTCATTTTGTGGCCGAAGGAGTCCGTCGGACGATACGTGGTCTATGTGCATTGCACATGAGAAACAGGCAACTTTGTGGGTGTGTTGACTGAAAACCCTCAAAATTTTCTCATCCGAAGATGTAAAACTACGGCACTTAACTGTGTGAGATTCGTCTTGCTCGATGATGTAAAATGGATCGGGTGCCTTACCAGCAGTAGAAGCTGGAAGTGGATGAAAATTCCACATCTTTCCTCGCATTTCAGAAAAATAAAAGTACCAAAAATATTGCAAAATCACCTTTTCAAAATCACAAAAATATTTCCCTTGCTTTCAAATCAAATATTTGCAAAAATCACAAAATATTTCCTTACTTTCAAACAAAATGTTATAAAAAATCACAAAAATATTTCTCTTGCTTTCAAAGAAAATACTTCAAAAATCACAAAAAATATTTCCTTTGCTTTCAAGCCAAATATCCTCAAAATCACAAAAAATATTTCCTTTGCTTTCAATAACCGATCTCTATCCTGACCACTCAGATAAAGGTTCGGACCAAATACTTGCAAAAATCACAAAAATTGTTACTAGTCCCCAGCACTACACTTTAGGAGTCTTGAACTCCGCTCACTTCACAATTTGGGATGTGACAGATCCGATCGCTCGCAAATTGGAATATTGACCAAAACTGGCGACCAAGCACCGTCTCAATCGCATTTATGCCCAGAAGAACATTTTGAAGTCTGATTTAATCATCGTACATTCTCATTAGCAAAGAAACAGCATCTTGGGACGATGGACCTGATCGACCACGGGTTGGGATCTTGACCAACCCGCTGACCAAACGCCCGTATAAAAAAGGAAAAAACCCAGGGGAGCACAGCCCTGCAAGCAATAAGCTCAAAATTCTCTGCATCTCCAGCAAAAGCAAAATCAACAAATTGAAAGAGAATGAGCCAAGCCATGCATTCATCATGCATCTCCATGCATCAGCATCCATCGCATCAATCATCATGTTTACCTGCTTTCAAAATAAAGTCGGTTAGCCAAAGACCCCACAGGCATCCCTAGTGGAGGCACGTGCAGACCATATTTCCATTTCAAAAAGATAAAAAATATTCCTATTTGTAAATAAAAACCCCACGGAGTATCACTCCCCAGAGTGGGTATCTTTTCAAAAATCAAAAAATATTTTCCCAGTAGAGCGTTCTGCCTCCAAAACACCAGGAGATCTTCCATATCTCTGGGTAGGAGCTGACGCAGAAATCGAATAAGATCCGATGTCTCGCGGTTTCCCCGGAGACCATTGGATCCAATGCACTCAAAGTACAGTCGAACTGAACTCCAGTGTTAATGCGGTCGTACTACATGCCAAGATACGAAAAGATGAAAGCCAAAAGGCTCGGTCAAAGAAACCATTTGAACAGGTGAAAACGATGAATTGTAACCCAAGTATCAAAATCAGCAGATTGGGTGGAAAGAGTTCACCTGCACATACCTAGGCGTGGATGCCTGAAGTACCTTGACTGAGTCCAAGTCGGCGTAGTAGAATCCCGTAAGACTATCTGACGCAGGGCGTCTAACCACTTTGACAGTCAAGCGAAACAAGTACTCCTTGAGTGATCTGGGAAAACATCAAACATCACACAATCCATCTCAGGGTCAGCAACCTCGTAAGACTAGCGACGCAGAGGCTCTGCTGTACCTTTCCGATGTTAGTACCGATCGGGAATGAAAGGGTTGCGATTGGGTACCCAGGTTGCAGCAAACTGCAGGGACAATCGCAACGTTTTCTCCAAACTCCCGCGGTATGTGCGAGTTATCAATTTTCAGACAATCAACTGACTCAGATACAAAGGATAACAAAGATTTCAGACCACAATTAAGGAAAGAATGAATTGCAAACTAAGCATCGAAACGAGCAGATCTGGTGGAAAGAGTCCACCCGCACATACCTAGGCGTGGATGCCTGAAGTACCTTGACTGAGTCCAAGTCGGCGTAGTAGAATCCCGTAAGACTATTTGACGCAGGGCGTCTAACCATGATAGTCAAGCGAAACAAGTACTCCTGGAGTGATCTGGGAAAACATCAAACATCACACAATCAGTCTCAGGGTCAGTATCCTCGTAAGACTAGCGACGCAGAGGCTTTGCTGTACCTTTTCGATGTTAGTACCGATCAGGAATGAAAGGGTTGCGATTGGATACCCAGGTTGCAGCGCATGCAGGGACAATCGCAACGTTTTCTCCAAACTTCCGCGGTATGTGTGAGTGATCGATTTCCAGACGATCAACTGGCACAGATGCAAAGGCAAGCAAAGATTTCAGACCATGATCTATGAATGACAGGGTCAGAAGTGGGGTGTCCACTCGCTTTGGCATTCGGTTGCACGCAACCTCTGCCAAAGAGGTGCATCTGTAGACACCCCACCTTCGGCTACACTGTTGGTAGAGATAGCTGGATGAATGGAGGACCATACCCCCAAATCTCAAGTCCAAACTCAGCCAAACTCACCCTTGTAAGCCCCAATCCATAGCCCAACTCAAGCCTGAACCCAGTCAACCCACCCCTAAACATCAGCCTGAAAAACCCCCCATAAGAAAAGCCAGTCAAAAATTTTAAAAAAGTCAAACTCACTGAGTCAACCCACTGAGTCAACCCGCTGAGTTAACCCACTGAGTCAACTCGTCGAGTCAAAACACCGAGTCAACCCGTCGAGTCAAATCACTGAGTCGACCCGTTGAGTCAACTCACTGAGTCGACCCACCGAGCCAAACAGCAGCCCCGAGAAACTACCTTACCGCGCGCTGGAAATCGAGGAATGACCGTACGGGCGGCCCACAGCGGGCCGCCCAAAAATATTTACAGGTTCTGCCACTGCCCGCTACTATAAATACCCCCTCTCCTTCTCATTTCAACACACAATCCATTCCAATCCAGCCCGAGTCCATTCCAAGCCCTTCTCCACCCCTTTAGCCCATTCCTCCACCAAGGAGAGCCCGAGTGAGGAGAGCCTAGCCTTGGTCCAGCCTAGCCTGACCACTGGCCCCAGTCTCCCAAGCCATCCAAGTCTTGATCCAGCCACTCGAAGCCAACCCTTGTGACACCTCCGTCCATCCAGCTACTCTTTTTCCAGCATCATCTCATTTGCATCTAGCATAAGTGCAACATTTACTTTTCTTCCAACCCCCTGCTTCACTGCAAGCACCTTAATTATTCAAACACACTGCACGTCTTATATTAAGCACCTGTCAGTTCGAGCGTATGCTCTGGGCTTGCCTGTTATTGGAACCTGCCCATCAGAAACTCTTACTGTTCAGACTTGCATTCATGCTTCACTATAAAGCACCTTGATTATTCAAACACACTGCATACGTCTTATATTAAGCACCTGTCAGTTTGAGTGTATGCTCTGGGCTTGCCTGTTATTGGAACCTACCCATCAGAAACTCTTACTGTTCAGACCTGCATTCATGCATCATGTCATCTATGAGAATGTACGAGGATTAAAACAGACTTTCAAGTATTAGTTCGATTCTGTGAAGTAGAGACCGTACTTCGGTACGGGCAGTGTGTGGGGTGCTTAACATCTTCCCACCCTGTAACCTGTGATCCCTTACCTCGAATCTCTGGCCGCAGATCAAAAGGAGTCATTTTAGAGGAAGGAATCTTCGGATCCCCTTCTCTAACGTTTCTACGAGGTCTAGCCGACTGTAGATTTGAAATAACTGGCTAGTGGAGACTCTGGTATTATATAAACTCATTTAAACACATCTAGCTTAAATACGACAATCAAACAAAGCCCTCGAGAACGAGGCAAGCCAGCACAAACGACGATTCACACTCACACATCCTCTCCTTCTTTTTCCGAAAGGGGAAGGGACGAGAACGTCGTGTGGGGGGCGTGAAACGGCGAGGGTCCACAAATGGTCAGGCAGAGAAATGGTGAACCAGTCGAGAAGTTCATCGACTGATGGGGAACCACAGCGGTTTAATGTCAGGAATTACCCAGTGAAAGCGAGTAGATGAAGATGTGTCTAAGGGCCCTAGACCCGATGATTTCGTATGGCTTGTCAGGCAATACCTTCAGCTCCTTCCGCGAGCTGGCGACGAAAGCGCATCTGGTGGAAGAAGCAGCATCCCGGGTAAACTTCAGACCCGAGAGACAGAATAGAGAAATAGGAAGAGTCGTAGAGACTCACCTGGTCGACAAAAGTAGGGACCAGAAAGACCAAAAATGTCCCGCTACCGATCATGGTTCAGAGATAAAGACAACAGTTATACAAGACAAGAGTAAAAAGCCCTATGTACCTAAACGTGTGTCGATAGCCGAGAGAGAAAGGGCGAACAGCCCATACACATTCGACATGGCTGATCTGGTTCCGATCATGGAACAATTGATCGAAGAAGGCATAATACATCTACCAGAGCCTGTTTGTCCCAATGAAGTCGGACGAATAAGTGATCCAAAATACTGCAAATATCATCGATGCATCAGCCACCAGACAGAAGAGTGCTTCTCCTTGAAAGGAAGAATACAATGATTGATCAATCAAAGGGTCATCAGCATGAAGGAACCTTGAAACAGCAAAGGAGACAGCCGGGGCAATTTCAACAGTCCCAATAAAAAGTGAAACCAACCGACCAACTTCACTCCCTGAGCCGAAGGAACCATGGACTCTAGTCAGTAGCAAGAAGAGACTCGAGAACAGACGAAGGCTCATTAGCAGAAGAAAGAACAAGGAAAGAGGAAGGAGAGAAATGTCGCAGGGGCGAGTACGACCCGCGACGAATATGGCACATTGCGGAATGGGGTCATTTGTCGAACAAACACCGACCGAAGAAACCCCACAAGCAGTCGAGGAAGAGGTTAACGTGGTCATCTTACGATCAGGAAAGCAGATGCCTGGCCATACCCTTACGAGACCAGACGACCCGACACAAGAAGACAGTACCTCTGACAGGCCGCAAGAGAGACCCCGCATGCAGAAATCGAAAGAGAAGGTCGTCGAAGCTACAACCGGTCAGTCGAGCCCAAGACCACTGGCGTATGATGTCGTGTCACACTTACGGAAGGTTCCCACCCGCCTAAGCATATACGATGCTTTATGTCTCTCGAAAGTATACAATGGGATGTTAATCAATGCCTTACTTGACAGTGAAGTCAGGGAGGTCACAATGATAGAGATAGAAGAAGAAATGAATAATACAGACAAATTTTGGGAGGGGTTGGCGTCACAAGTCATGCATGTTGACCATCCTTTAACAATCACATTCTCAGAAGAGGACCGCACAATCGAATCAATAGACCACAATCGCCCGTTGATGGTCACAGGAACAATCAGAGACACGGAGGTGAAAAGGTGCATGTTGGACGATGGGTCTGCCGTAAATATCATGCCGTTAAAGACATTACAAAAGCTGGGTTATAGGCAATCAGCACTACGCCCAAGTCTCATGATGATTCAAGGTTTCAATCAAGACAGTCAGCGTACGCTCGGATCAATCACGGTAATGCTGGAGATCGAAGAACTGACAACGAAAGTAACATGTTAGGTGATCGACGCAGTGACGACGTACAATCTCCTTTTAGGAAGGCCCTGGCTCCATCAGAATCGCATTATCCCTTCGACATATCATCAATGTTTCAAATACAGTAAAGAGGGGGTCCAGTACAGGGTAGCGGCAGATCCGAAGCCATACACAATAGCCGAGTCATTTTTGGCCAATGTAAAATATTACAACTTATCCGGTAGCAGTGAGACCAATAAGAAGCCCGATATAGTAAAGAGAGGGTAAGGGGCAAAACCCTAAATTGGGAAGTTCGTGCAGAAAAGTAAACCTCAGCCCATCACTTAGGAAAGATCCCAGTATCAGCCGAAGAATCAACATCAGCCAATTATGAAAAAGTTCTATGTGGTACCACAACATCTACGGCAGTCAGGGCAGTCCATGTTAAAACTGATCTCAGATCAACACATGAGTGTGCTCAAGTCCAGCTTCAATATGCCAGTACCCAAGATAGGAAGAGCCAAACCATTCCCGAAAGCTCCAAATCAATTCATTGTGTCGTCAAGAGATATCGCCCAGAAAGATATCAAGTTTCACTCAGGGCCAGGCCAGGCCAGTACCATCAGAAGAAAGAGAAGAGGGAAGGGGGTCTGCTCAACCCCGACCGATAAAAGAAAAGAGATATAGTAGGGTCAGCCGAAAGATTATGAGGAATATGGGATTCCTCGGTCAAGGTTCAGACACAAAGAAAAGACTGCTAGCTCCATTTGAAGAATATAAACAAGTATACAGGAATGGAGAAGGTCTAGGAACCAAGGTAAGCGTAAACATGGTGACCATTGGCCTAGTAGAGGAAGTTCAGTTGCAAGATTCTATCGACATGATCCAGCCAAGTGTCGCACCCGCGCAACTAGAAGACGGTGGACAACCGACGATTGATGAACTTGAAGAGGTGAATTGGGCACCCTCGAAGAACCTAGGAGTACATATTTGAGTAGAAACATCCCGGGAGATGAAAGAGAGAGATACATACAGCTATTAAAGAAGAATAAGGACATCTTTGCCTGGACATATTCAGAAATGCCTGGGCTCAGTCCGGCAATCGCCATGCACAAGCCGAGTATTATGAAGGAAAAGAAGCCAGTTAAGCAACCGCAACGACGGTTTCATCCTGATGTTATACCTAAGATTGAAGAAGAAGTCAAGAGACTGATCCAGGCCGGGTTCGTCCGAGAGGTGAAGTACCCTCGATGGATCTCAAACATCGTGCCAGTCAAGAAGAAGAACGGACAGATCCGAGTTTGCATTGACTTCCGAATCTTAACGAAGCCCGCCCTAAGGATGACTTTCCTTTACCGATTCCAGAATTATTGATTGACAGCACGACAGGATATACAAAAGTAGGGACCAGAAAGACCAAAAATGTCCCGCTACCGATCATGGTTCAGAGATAAAGACAACAGTTATACAAGACAAGAGTAAAAAGCCCTATGTACCTAAACGTGTGTCGATAGCTGAGAGAGAAAGGGTGAACAGCCCATACACATTCGACATGGCTGATCTGGTTCCGATCATGGAACAATTGATCGAAGAAGGCATAATACATCTACCAGAGCCTGTTTGTCCCAATGAAGTCGGACGAATAAGTGATCCAAAATACTGCAAATATCATCGATGCATCAGCCACCAGACAGAAGAGTGCTTCTCCTTGAAAGGAAGAATACAATGATTGATCAATCAAAGGGTCATCAGCATGAAGGAACCTGAAACAGCAAAGGAGACAGCCGGGGCAATTTCAACAGTCCCAATAAAAAGTGAAACCAACCGACCAACTTCACTCGATTCACTGAAAGAAATGCTCGGGAATTCTCCAGTCATCGCTGCTCCGATCAAGGGAAAGCCGCTAATTCTGTACATTGCAGTAGGTAATAACTCTCTAGGGGCACTCCTGGCACAGAAGAATGAGGAAGGAAAGGAAAACGTGTTATATTATTTAAGCCGCACATTGGTGGGGGCTGAATTTAACTACTCAGCGATCGAGAAGATATGTCTTGCTCTCATTTTCGCTGTGAAGAAACTTAGGCATTACTGCCTCTCGCACCAAATAACGTTGATATCCAAAGCGGACCCGATCAAATTCCTTATGAACCGGCCTATGCTATCTGGGCGCTTAGCTAAGTGGGCCCTTCTCCTCTCTGAGTTCAACATCACATATGTCCCAGCCCGATTTAATAAAGGACAAGCGATTGCAGATTTTCTCACTGGGCACCCAGTCCCGAGCAGCGAAGAAATGGAATGTGACCTCCCGGATGACCATGTTATGATGATCGAAGAACCACGACTCTGGCAGATGTACTTTGACGGAGCCTCTAGGTCAACAGGGGCAGGAGCAGGAGTGGTATTTATCAGCCCACAAGGAGATTTGCTGCCCTACTCATTTACGATCGTGCCAGCTTGTACCAACAACGAAGCAGAGTATCAAGCCCTCATTATCGGACTACAGCTCACCTTCGAGATGCGTATTAAAGCAATACAGATCTATGGCGACTCCAGGCTAGTCACTAGACAACTAACGACAGAATATGAGGTTCGCAAACTTGAGTTATCACCTTTCTGTCACCAAGCGCAATCATTGTTCAACCAGTTTCGCAATAGCAGCATTTCACATATACCGAGGTAGGAAAATGTACAGGCCGATGCGTTGGCTAGCCTTAGCCGCTGCTCTAGCTAATCCCGGAGGCAGCCCACTTCAAGTAACAATTGAGGAAAGGAGGATCCTACCAACAACCGTATTGCGTGGCGGTGAATCAAGTAGTGAATCCCATCTGTTGCTTCGAAGTCACAGAAGAAAATGACTGGAGAAGGCCATTCGTCGACTACTTGAAGTATGGATTTTTACCAGAAGAGCCTAGGATGTGACGCAGGTCAGGAGACGTGCTGGTTCATTTATGGTACAGAATGATGTCCTTTACAGGCGCTCGTATGAGGGAGTATTGTTGCGCTGCTTGGACCAAGATGAAGCGTATGCCACATTGAAGGAAGCTCACGGAGGAGAGTGCGGTGCTCACCAAGGGGGTAAGAACTTACATCACCGTGTCCGACACATGGGATATTATTGGCCCACGATGACAAAAGATGCGATAGAATATGTTAAGAAGTGTCATCAATGCCAGATACATGCAGATATAATACACTCGCCACCGGAAGAGTTACCTCAATCAGTAATATCTTGGCCTTTCGCCGCCTGGGGCATGGACGTGATAGGACCGATTAGTCCGCCATCCTCTCAGGGGCACCAGTACATTCTTGCATCAACCGATTATTTCTCCAAATGGGCTGAAGCAATTGCCCTGAGAAATGTGAAAGCCAGACGCATCAAAAGCTTCATTCGTCACTCCATATTATATCGACAGGGTGTTCCCGAAAGAATCACCACCGACAATGGAACGCCCTTAAAAAATACTGTTATCGATAAGCTATACGCAAAGTTCAAGATCAAGCATTGCTATTCATCGCCTTACTATCCTCCTGTGAATGGGCTGGCCGAGGCATTCAATAAGACTATCGTGAAGATTCTGAAAAAGACAGTGGCAGAGAAGAAAGACTGGGACAGACGGTTACCCAAAGCATTATGGGCATACAGGACCACATACCGCACAGCCACTCGAGCTACACCCTACTCGTTGGTGTACGGAACAAAAGCTGTGATCCCGATGGAGATACAGGTGGAGTCACTACGGGTCGCGCTTCGACACTCCTTGACGACCGAACACAATGCTAAGATCAGAATGACCGAGCTGGATGATCTAGATGAAAAGAGGCTCGCCGCTCAGCAAAGGCTCGAAATGTATCAGAAACAAATCTCAGCCTCATACGCTAAACGAGTCCGTGGTAGGTCATTTAAAAGGGGCGACTTGGTACTAATGATGAAACGTCCGGCACTGGCTCAAGGTCCCAAGAGTAAATTCGATCCGAAATGGGATCCAGTATGTATCATTGATGAAGTGTATTCTAATGGAGCCTATCGGGTAATAGATTGCAAAGGACAGGGCATCAGTTCACTGGTGACGGTCAATTTTTGAAAAGATATTATACTTGACACAAACTTATCATTGTGGTTTGTAAACACCCCATTAGAGGGAGAATGTAATGAAGTAGGTACCGAAAGATATGATACCACATAATGGTTAAATCAAAGTACTAATCGTCTATTTTTGTGCTTCCACAGGTATTAAAAAGTCGCCAAGACTCAAGACATGTCAAGTATGGCACCCCGCCCCTTTCAAAACCATTAAGAAAAGGGATAAGCCCTCAACTAAGGCTCAATCACATCCTTGTTCACACAAGCATAGGTTTGGGTCCTAACAGGGGGACGCTCTTTCCCAAATAGCTCGATCAGTTTGTATTCAAAACTCAAAAATTGCAAATAACCTAGAAACACGACATGAATCCAAAACTGCAATAGTATACATATTGATACATTATCTATTACAACGTGTTCTAAAATTACGAATGAAGGTCTTTACAGCTCAACTGTTTAAAGTTTTTAAATACTGGTCTAACAAGTTTGTTGCAGATTCCTCAATCGCCTTCTGCGCTGTTTCAGCCTTGGCCAAAACTTGGGCAGGGTCAGGAATACCCTAGAGAGACTACTCCAACTCTGCAACTTGAGCCTTCATGTCGTTGCGCTCTGCTTCATGTTGATCAAGAGAGGACTGCAGACGAACCTTTTGACCGCTAAGCTTAAAAAATTTGAGATGGACAATCGAACGTTCGGCTTGCAGCCGAACCATCTCATTGTCTATCTCCGCTAGACGTTCAGTGGCCTCTTGACACCCAGCATCAACGACCTGCCAATTCTTCCTCACTGCGGCCACGCCTGCCTCATGTAACTCAAGTTTCGGAAGAAGGGATCGTAGATGACCGCGCTTTTCCTCGACAGAAGGGTCACTTGGAGATTCCTCGCCTCATTTACTCGAGCCACCCTCTCCTTGAATTCAGCCACGTGACCGACTACCGAAGATAGGTCGATCCCGAGCCAGGCAGCATTGAGTCCTAATGCCTGTAGTGCTTCGTCCAAGATAGGCCATTCATCCTCATTCTTCAAAGAGTCGGCAATATCAGACAGAAGGCCCTTCAGAAGATTCACCTTGGTCCTTGACAGGCCGCAAAGAGATGAAATGAATACCTCTGGCAAGACCGCAGATGCTGGGGCATTGGCAGAAGCGGTTGCTGACAAAGAGAATGATAAGCGTTAGTACAGGGAAATCACCATCAGAAAGGAAGCAGTCAAGACAGTAGAAGCAAGTAATATACCAGCAACTTCAGGAATGCCAACGGCAAGAGCACTAGATGAGGCAGTGGGCACGGATGACCCTAGGGCAGGTGCTGTTACTCCCTCGGTCAATGGTTCAGGTAATTCTGGAGAAGATAGCACCACGACCTCGGGAATATTGGCATCAGAGGCTGGCCCATCAATAGGAGGAACTTCGGCGGCAGGCTCGACTAGGCAATGGTAGAATGACAACAGGGGCATTCATGACGGGTTCAGTTGATGAAGGCACATCAGAAGGAGCTCCCACAGCAGGTTCAGGTGCACTTGATTTGACAGTGGGGACTGCAATCTCTTTCGCTGTGGCAGTGATGATCGCTTCGGGAACCACGCTCTGAGCTTCAGCATCTGCCACAGGAGGATTAGGAGGAAGGATGGATTCAGCAGGTGCTTCATCATCTAGATCCATAAAGATCGCTCCCATGTTCTCCTCGGGAATAGACCTCTCGTACATTGGCTTGCTCTCATTGCTCTCCCCGGTGTGGCGGCCTCCACTTAAGTTGGCCTGAGAGCTCAATTCACCCTCCTCCTTAGCCTCTCCTGCACTATCAGCCAGAGCGCCACTGATCTCTTCGAAGAGTCGTCTCTGCGAACACTCAAGCTTTATGCAATTTCCACAAATCCTTTATCCTCTTGTCCCCACAGATGACAGGAAGACTATGGGCAGTTTTCACCCGAGGACCAGCGCGCTCAGTTGGTACCCTTTCATCACCATCACCACCATCGTCATCACCATCATCATCATCTTAGCCCCCACCTTCGTTGCCACCCATATCGTCCTTACCTCCACCAGCACCGCCCATAATATCATCACCTCCTCTATCACCACCGTTAACATCCTCATTACCCCCGCCTCTACCTCCATCACCCTCAGCAGCGACATCAGCATTATTACCCCCAGCCTCGCCCATGTCATTAACATCATCTTCTTCTTCATCATCATGACCTTCATCCCCCCCTCTCAGAACATTACCTTCTTCAGGAAACTCATCTATGGGCCCAAGGGGTGGGAATTCGGGCCCCTCCAGTGTTACATTTCTCTCCCCATGAGTGACCCAACCTTCCAGAGTATGTTCCGATTTTTCGTGGTCGATCACTACATTCAGGGAGGTCTGCAGCCTCGCCGTGCCCGGTACCTGCAAGCTGATGAAGATTTTCTGATACGTAACCGAGTCCGTTGGCAGGAGTGGGAGTGACAACAGGAGGTGTGACAAAGACGGGCTCGGTGACAAGCATTCTATTTCGAACCAGCGCGTACTGGTGAGCCCACCACCTCATCCATCCAAAAGAAGCCCCGGCGAAACACTGTGTCCACGGGATAGCGAAAGAACAACTGGTCCCCGTCAGCATAAGTTGCCGCCACATCCACTTCCAATGAATGGGCCCGACACCATACAGCTTGTTGCTCGCGCGTCACCGGTTCTAATGTCGCAGGCACCCCTTGGTCATACCCAAATTGACAGGCGAAGCGACTAGGATAGTCGGGCTCCCTCCAGAACTCCAACCCTTCACGAAGTGGCAATGACGATGGACGAATCGCTGTCAAGAATGAACGCTCGTAGTAATCAATGTTGTTGTCGTCCGTACACAGAATCGATTCTCCGCTTCGGGTGCCGGAGAAATGATAAAAATAAACGTCGTCAAACCGTGCTATCCTCTCTTCAATAGTGGTCAAGTTGTGACCAATCATCTTCTTCTTTTGAAAGAAATGCAGTGGAAGCTTCCCTTCTTCGATATAAACTTCACGCCGCGCATCGTAGACCTAGGGGAAGTATACCCTGAGCCAGCCGGAGAAGAAGTGCCACCCGCAGTAGGCCGAGTTCATCCCGTAAGCGGCACACTCCTTATTACTGATAATGTAGCCAAATGCCCGATAGATGGAGCACAGGACCACTGGAGCTAATGCATACCGATGGCCGTTCGCCAGGGCTCCCGCGAGGGCAAAACATGATACTCTGATGTTTTTCGCCTTCTTGGAACTCGGCAGCGCTACACAGCTAAGCCAGTATGCCAGGAAACCAGCCAGCTCATAGGTGGGGGAGAGATTATTGGGACGGGGGAAGTTCTCTTTCATCCGTTTCTCCAAAAGTGCCTTGTCACCACGGCCCTCATCATAAGCCACGTAGTCTAATCTGAAGGAAAAGAAACATGATGTTAACAGGAGAAAGAGAAGTATAAACGAAGCAGTGATGTACAACTCATTACGGAACACTTACTTCAAGCCATGGCTGAAATAGACCAACCAGTCCTCGAACGGAAGTTTGTCCTTGAAGCCCCAAAACTGAGGAAGCTCCGCGAACAACTCATAACAGGCCGCAGAAAAGAAGCCCTCGTTGACGCCCTTCTTCTTCCGCGACAACTCATTATCGCTCGGGACCCATTCGTCATAAATTCTCCCACGAATCGGGAGGCCCGCGATCCCGTTAAGGTCCCAGAGCGAGATGCTCATCTCACCACATGGCATGTGAAAAGAGTTGGTGATAGAACACCAATGATTCAGGAAGCCTTTGTAAACCCAGGGCTCCTGGCAGAAATAGCTGGACGTCGCCTCGATGGCCTTATATAAGCCAATCGCCCGTAGAGTGGCCCTGTGCTGTTCCAAGATACGATTCGCCCATGCTTCGTAACCCGGATGGAGAACTAGATGGCTGAGGGTTCGGAATGCCCCGGTTAGCCAGACTTCAGTATCCCCTAAATGATGAAACCGCTGGCAAAGAGTCTCAAAATAATGCTTGGGGAAGGGCTGATGAGGACTGTGATTCGGCTTCAAGAAGATCATACCCTTCACGCCAAGGACGGACTGATGCTTCCCATTTTTGGATAAGGAACAGCTGAGGAATGGTGCCGGGCTGGATGTCCAAGCACCGACACTATAGAAGGAATTGCTCCTGTAGATGTCAGATGGTTCGATGCTTGGAAGGGAGCGCTGCCGTTGGTAACTTTTCGAATACCGGATGTATTCTCGAGTATAAGGGTTCCTTACGATGAGCGGCGCGATGACGAGCTTGATGGTAAACCAGGCTACCTTCATCTTATCAAACTTGGACTTGGCCTGATTCTCCAGGTACACTTGTTTAGCACCCTTGCCAGCCCTCTTCAGGCGACCGCGCCTAGTGGTCTACACTGGAATTGACGGGCTCACTTCACCGTCCTCGGATCCTGCGACCCCGTCTGACCGAAAGCCGTGCAGGGGCGTATACCTAAGCATCCCATTGTTCCTAGGTGCCTCTATCTGGAGGAGGCGGCAGAACCCGGTCACAAAGGATCCTCCATTGTATATCCTTAGAGAGCGTTAGGATACGCTCGTAGAAGTTAAACGTCTCCGGAGGGAAGAACCATTGCGGATTCTCAGTTCGACGGCTTGGTAGCCTTCTTTGCGGTCGTGCGCTTGTGCTTTTACGGAGTTAGTGGTGAGCCTGAAGGACCAGCTTGCGAGGGACAACGGCATGCAAGAAGCTTAGATATAGTTTAGAGGAAGGAAAAGAAAAAATGCACGCATAAAGGAATCAACATTCGCAAAATCCAAAGGGATACAAAGCAGCAGGTAAGAGAAAATGCAAGCGCCAATCAAGACGTCGATAAAGCACATCTAAACCAGCAGAGAAAGAAATAATGCTACAACATTCACGCCACGACATCATCATCACATATATACAAACGGGAGAGGACAGAAGAAGAAAAAGATATAATTATCATTCATCAGCTTTGAAGACAATTCCAGATGTTTGAAGATAATTCCAGATGTTTAGATTGTCGTATCAATTATTTAAAGGTTAAAAGTTAACAATTGTTGTAAGATGACACAAAATTGCAGGACCCTTGCCCCATAGTTAGAAAGAGGATCTTAGTCCTGCAGCAGCGGAAGAATCCGAGCCTTCAACTCATCCACCTTCGCCTGGACCCGGGCTTCCTTAGAAATCAGGTCCATTAAGTAGGAGATGCATTGCTCCACGAAGTCGAAGTTCAAGTGTTCGGCAGTCGGCCCAGTTCATCACGATAGAGATATCGATCGTGAGTCTGTCGTATTCCCTCAAGGCCTCCCTGACAGTTCTCCAGATTCTAGCGCGACGGTCAGGAAACTCGGCCTCCGCCAGCGGGACAGCCCAAGCCAGGAATCGTCCTTTCTCCCTTTTCTCCCTCTTTAAAGAGTGAAGTCGGTTCAGTAGGGTCAGGAAGGAAGCAGCCAAAGGAGGCTCCGCCGCCTTAAGGATCGCCAACTCTTCCGGAAAAGAAGAATCGCCGATGAAGTCAAGGACAACTTCCTTACGCTCGCCAAAAATGGAGGCCATGAGGGAGACGTTCCGAACAACCTTTAGAATGGGGCGAGAGTCTGCGCGTAGTCGGATCAGAGCCTCGGCCACCTCATCATGCTGAGCGTTGAGAGATGACCAAGCCTCAGGGTGGTCCAGGGAGCCAAGAAGCCGCCGCAGACAATCTTCGGCCGCGCGCAAGGAAGCACGAGTTGTGACTATTGTCTGCCAGAAAACAAGACTGACAAACCGATCGGAGAAACATAGCGACCCGATAAAAAGAGAAGAAAGAGAGAAGAAGCACATGAGGCCAGCCACATGAAATCTAAAAGTAGGAAGACGCATGCAAAGGTACGCTTGTTGGGGTCCCAAATAGTGGACACTCTCAAAATAAGTCAAGTAACCACATACCTCTGAAGGAATCACGCGAAGAACGCCTTCCGGTGCACGCAAAACAGAAGTGTACGTGACTTCCCTAGACTTGGCCAAAATTCCCTAGTGGGCCCCGCCGATCACCATGTTCGGAACCGCACGAAAATGGACCCGCGACTCCGTCACTATTCATGATGAACAATGCAAGTGATTGTGCAACGAAACGGGCCCCGCAAACCCTCCGAAAATCAAAACCCAATCGGTGGAGCCCACATTTACGTGTCCAACGCACCCTGAAATCCGAACAACCCACGCATCCAACGCACCCTTAAAAACAGCACGTTGGCCCGCCATTCGCGAAAGCCCACGCATCCAACGCACCCTGAAAGCTGATCAACGCACCCCACAATCAATGGACGGTTAAGAGATGGGTTCCAGGTGCGCGGAGCTTCACGCACCCGGCAAATAACCCCACGCACCCGTATGATTTTCGGACACTTGCAATCAAATAAACAGGTGCGTTGCAGACATTTGACGGATGCGTGATACGTGGCAGCTTCCTATTAGCCGACTTCGCCTATAAATACCCCTCGAACCGCTCATTTACACACGACAGAAACAAGAGGGAGAGCCGCCGCTGCCGGAAACCCAAAAATCCCCGCCGGAATCCTCGCCGGAACACCTCTCCGTCCATCGAAATCTTATTTTTGGGCGCGGATACGTTACTACAGGTCTGAATTTCATATATTTAAAACACACCTGTAAAAAGGCCTCACGCATCCAAAAGGACCCCACGCATCCGTCAATTCAGGCCCCACGTGTCCATAAATTCAGCAACAATCAAATTTGGCAAAATGAACCCACGCATCCTAAATATACACCAACGCATCCCAAAATTCGTCTCAAAATCGACATTGAATTGACAGGTGCGTGGAGTCCCACGCACCCGTAAATCAAGTCTCACGCATCCAGAAATCAGCCAATCGCAGAACATGTTAGCAGGTGCACCGGGCTCAATTTTGAGTATTTTCAAGGACTGTTGGAGCCGGTCTTGGGTATTTCGAGCATTCCGGACGCAATGGCATGGCCAAATGAACGTTTCGAGAACTCTAAACGAGCAGAATCGAGCATCTTCAAGACTTAACCCTACTCGACGCAATGAACGGGATAACTTCCCGGAAAGGAGTCGCCAACATCCAGAGCTATGCAGATATGCTGATATTTATGTTCACTGAAAAGACATGATCCGATTTGTGCCAAAAGCTAGACCAGCAGGGCCTTGATTACCACAATGAACCGTGCTGAAGAGTTTTTTCGATTCTCTACAAACCAATTACTCAACTGCCACAACACAACAGTCGATGCCCTACCCATCTAGACGGTATCCGTCGGTTAGACTGCGCAGGTACACACAATGTAGAATGGACTTCCCGAGGTCACCTGTCCCTACATTGACAGGCGCGGGCCTAGAGTTGTCCATCTCGGTAATAAACCCTGACAGTTTCAACCCGGGTATTCTGCCAAAATATGAGACATAGACATCCGACTAATACAAAGGTGGTTCAGTACACAGCAGAACAAATACAGGCCCCATGGCCACAAACTCTAAAACCATAGTCCCTGCTGACTAGCCTTTTGCCTTCTAATCAAGGGTCATCGATCATTCGATGTAATTAAGGGTCCGTGCCAGACCACGGCCTAGAATGTACAAGATCTCAGAATCTCTGGAATAAAATTCGCCTTGCGATATCTCTTCTTTTGTGTACTTTTGTGAATGCTTGTGATTGTCTATGAACGTGTCCATTATTCAGAACCACAGAGCAACAAAACACTACATTTCAAGGAAAATGTCCCTTTTGGAGTTCATTTTTTCCTAGTTCTAACAAACTGACGACTCTGCTGGGGATCGAACCCAGAATCTCTGGTTGTCTCTGAATATGGAAACGCTCTAAGATCAACTACTCACAAACATGAATTTGTTAGTACACCTCTTTCTGTTGTCAATTGACGTGTTGGTTGGTCGCGTCATGTCATGTGAGCCCCGGTCGAAGAATTAAAGATCAAGACTTGAAGATTACGCTTCATCCATTGCTCAAGCTCATGCTGCAACAAGATCTCAGGTAAGTTGCATATAGATCGACCATAGGAAACCCAAAACATCAAAAGAATGGCGTAAAAACTCACATATCCTATCCCCATTCCTCTCGACCCTTGCACAAGTTGATCAGGCTTGTGAACCTTGCATTGGTGCTTAATATAAATGAAGATATGTCCATATATTGGACCCTTTGCACCAAATCGCTGCATACTTCACATCTTGAAGTGATCCTCTGCTGTGTTGGGAATCTTGGTCCTTGCAAGCTCGCTATGTCTAAACAGCGGCCAGGCCTCTCAATCACCTCAGCTATCTTGCTGTGTTAAGAACAAATGGACAACTTGCTGTGAGTTAAGATTATGGATAGCCGACCGGTCTTGACTGGTCGGCCATCAGATTGCACATTGTCCAGCAGGCTTAGCCGACCGGTCATGACCGGTCGGCCAGTTAAAATGGAATACTCCAGCAACCTCTGCCTGATTCAAAATGGTAGCCGACCGGTCAAGACCGGTCGGTCTTCACATTGATCTTAGTCCAGCAAGCACTGCCAACCGGTCAAGACCGGTCGGCCAGATTTTTCAAGAGGTTCCAGCAAAGGGGTCCGACCGGTCATGACCGGTCAGGCCCATGTTGTGTAGTTTCTCCAGCAAGGGAGTCCGACCGGTCATGACCGGTCGGCCAGTCCCATATAGCCTTTGTATTTCAAAAGCTGACCGGTCCGTCCGGCCGGTCGAGTCCGTGCTCTGACAGGTCAGACGTGACCGTTTTAGATCCGTTGGGGCTATCATTTGGGGCTCTATAAAGCCAGGTCTTGAGGTCTTTCTTGGCATGCATTGAACACCCATTCAGAGTTGAGAGAGAGAGCATTTACTCCCATCCTTCCTCCCTCTTAACTCCCTTGAGTTCATCATTCAAACTTGGCCATTAATGGCTTGTCATTGAGTATTCTAAGCTCAGTTTGAAGTATGAACTCAAGACTTTCATTCATGGCTGACCTACCTTCCGAATATCATTATTAGGTCACTTAAAACCATTGAATGCTTGAAGATTGGTAGTTCCCTCATTTCCATTGCATTGAATAGGCAAGAGGAACTAGACCAACTCTCTCCCAACTACCCGGCATCAACATATCCTCATCATTTGCATCGGTAGCTGATCTTGGGAGCTCAAAAGAGGAGCTGAAGCACGAGGAGCTGAAGCTACTCATCAAAGGCATCGAATCGGGGCTCAATCGTCTAGGTATGTCTAGTATTTGAGAGTCCATCTTTTAAATCTCTATTCCCTGGATTGGAAAACTCCGGCGGGAGGGTACGTGACCATCTTTGGATTAGGATTGGTGAGAGTTTGAGATCCAAACTCGTCAAGTCCCTGGATTGGGCCATCGGCGGATGGTATACGCGGTCCTAGATCAAAGGATGTCAAGGTTGATGGTTAACCTGATTTAAAACCAAGACTATAGTGAAATCCGGTGGTCTCATAGGTTGAGATCGTGAACCGGGAGTGGAGTAGGGAAACCGAACCACTATAAATCGCCTTGCATTTTGAGATTGAATGATTGCTATGTGTTGAATGGTTTAGTCAATCATGAATGCTAACTGTTTGATGAATGCCTATGATAGTCCTTGCTTACAAACTGCTCATATAAATGTTTTGAATGCTATTGTGATTGTCTTAGTTGACAAGATTGTCTTGATTAGTTTTTTAATTGTAATTGGCTTTAAAAAGTCCTATTCACCCCCCCTCTAGGACATTAGGCATATCTCCAAGTATCTCTATAGGCGGTAAAACCGCAATTTCAGAATTTGCACATAGGAAAGCTACCGCGAGGCGTAACGTTCGGCGCCCCTCGGGCGTCAAACTAGCGACTCTCAACGGGAACGTTCTTCCCTTCATCTTCAAGGCAATAGACGTTTAAAAGGTTTTCAAACCCACAAATTTCCACAACTACACGTATTTGTCTCCGCCTTGCTTATTTCTGTCGGTTTATGCACTGCGATCGATGGGCTCATACTCCCGACCGCACTTGTGAATTGTTCTAATGATTTTATGACACTACAGAATTAGCAAGATACTAGGACAAATAAAGGAAATGGCGTGCTCAATGAACAGTTTGTGCACTATCCTTGCCACCAGAGGCTTCAACTTCCCTCGCTTCACCCCGACCACGACAACTGCCTCTAATTCAGGATGGCAGTTGGTCGAAACGCGCCGACAAAAGAAAGAGCAGAAGAAAGCAGCCAGTTTAGCAGCATATACGAAGGTGGATGTCACAAGACCTCGCCCTGCAAATAAGAGACAATGGCAGCCAAAGCAGGGGCAGAAGACCCTTACAGGCAGGAGGGTTGCGCCGGCAGAGCCCGCAATGCCCGCAATAACAATCGAGCAGTTTCCGCCGCTGCCCAAAACCTCTTGTACCCCACAAAGAACCACCGGGCTCGTAAAAGAAAAGCCCAAGTCCACGACGATCCTCATGCCAAGACAAGGATCGGTCCGAGAAATCCAGTTGGCACAAGTAGTGATGGTGCAGGTGGCCGCAGAGGCAGAGGAAGAACTGTACGAGACGGAAGAGTTACCTCCGTTACAAGATCAGATCGACAGGTTGGTAGAGGCTAACCGTGAGACAAACGAGCGAATGAAGGCCATCCAGGAGGCCTTGACCACTCTAATAGCACAAAATGCCGCCATAAGTGCCGCACCACCCACCCGTTAGTCGGCGGAGGAATCTCAAGGTGCAGTAGAAGGTCCGGTTGAGCCAGAGCCGCCCATCCAACCTAGAGTCATACCAGTAGGACGCGCACCGCTCTCCACATCTCACGTATCACGAGAAGAGCTGTCTCAAACGATAGCCCATGTGATGCAATAGGAAAAGGAGAAAGAGAGGAAAGGTAGTTACAAATATCGGGTTCCATACCCACCAGAAGTGGAGGAGGTACCATTCCCGGCCAACTTTAGATGCCCAGACTACAGAAAGTTCGACGGCAGAGGGTCGCCAGAGGAGCACATCACCCACTTCCTGACTACACTGGGAAACTGGTCTGCAGTCCCGCAATACTGCATAAGGCTATTTGGATCTACCCTGACAGGGAAAGCTTTCCAATGGTACATGTCATTACCAGCCGGCTCTGTGAGAACATGGGAGCAGATGCAAGATGCCTTCATCTCAAAATTCTTCGCAACAGAGAGAGAGAGAGAGATCTCGTTAACAGATCTTGCAATAGTCAGACAAAGAAATGGTGAGCCAGTTGAGAAGTTCATCGACCGATGGGGAACCACAGCGGCTCAATGTCGAGAATTACCCAGCGAAGGCGAGTAGATGAAAATGTGTCTAAGAGACTTAGACCCAATGATTTCGTATGGCCTGTCAGGCAACACCTTCAACTCCTTTCACGAATTAGCAACAAAAGCACACTTGGTAGAGGAAGCAGCATCTCGAGTAAGCTTCCGACCCGAGAGACAGAAAAGAGAGACAGGGAGAGTGGTGGAGACCCACCAGATCGATAGGAGCAGGGACCCGAAAGACCGAAAACGCCCCGCTACGAATCATGGGACAGAGGTGAAGACGGCAGATGTACCAGATAAAGGTAAAAGGCCCTATGTGCCCAAACTTGTATCTATAGTCGAAAGAGAAAAGGCGAACGGCCCCTACACATTCGACATGGCCGATTTAGTTCCGATCATGGAACAGTTAATCGAAGAGGGCCTGATACGCCTACCAGAGCCGATATGCCCCCACAAGGTCGAACGAACGAACGACCCTAAATACTGCAAATATCACCAATGCATCAGCCATCAGACGGAAGATTGCTTTTCCTTAAAGGGAAGGGTACAGCGATTGATCAATCAAGGGGTCATCAGCATGAAGGTAACTGAGACAGTGAAGGAGGCAGTCGGGGCAATCTCAACAGTCCCGATAGAAGGAGAAACCGGCCAATCAACCCTAGCTCCCTAAGCCGAAGGAACCATGGACCCCAGCCAGTAGCAAGAAAAGACTTAAGAACGGACAGGGACTCGTAAGGTGAAAGAAGAACAGAGGGGTGAAGTCGCAGGGGCGGGTGCAACTCAGGACGATCATGGCCCGCTGCGAAATGGTGTCGTTCACCGAACAAGCATCACCTGAAGAAACGCAGCAAGTAGTGGAGAGGGAAGTTGACGCAGTCATCCTACGGTCAGGAAGGCAAATGCCTGACCGTACTCTCCCCAGACCAGACAACCCGATACCAGAAGACGGTACCCCTGACAGATTGTAGGAAAGACCTCGCATGCAAAAGTCGAAAGAAAAGGTCGTTGAAGCTACGACCAGTCAGCCAAACCCTAGGCCAGTGGCATACGACATTGTGTCACACCTACGAAAGGTTCCTGCCTGCCTGAGCATATACGACGTCCTATGCCTCTCAAAAGTATACAGAGAAATGTTAATCAACACCTTGCTTGACAATGAAGTCAGGGAGGTCACGATAATAGAGATAGAGGAAGAAATGAAAATTTCAGATAAGTTTTGGGAGGGGTATATACCAGTGTCGCAAGTTATGCTTGTTAATCACCCTTCGACCATCACGTTCTCAGAAGAAGACCGCACAATAGAATCAACAGACCACAACCGTCCGCTAATGGTCATAGGAATAATCAGGGATACTGAGGTCAAGAGATGTATGTTGGACGACGGGTCGGCTGTAAATATCATGCCCTTGAGGACATTGCAGACGCTAGGTTACATGCAATCAGTGTTGCGCCCGAGTTTTATGATGATTCAAGGTTTCAATCAAGACAATCAGTGTACACTCGGATCAATTACGGTAATGTTAGAGATCGAAGGACTGACCACAAAAGTGACATGTCAGGTGATCGATGCAGTGACAACATACAACCTCCTTTTAGGAAGGCCTTGGCTCCACCAAAATCGCATAATCCCCTCGACATATCACTAGTGTTTTAAATACAGCAGAGACGGAGTTCAGTACAGGGTAACGGCGGATCCAAAGCCATACACGATAGCCGAGTCATTTTTAGCCGACACAAAATACTACAGCTCGGCTGACGGCAGTGAAACCAGCGAAAGGACCGAGGCATCAGAGAAGGAGCAGACGGTAAAAACACGAACAGAGAAGTACGCGCGGGGAAGTGAGCCTCAAACTGCCACCCAGGGGAGATCCCGACATCCGCTAGAACGTCACTCTCGGCCAATCACGAAGAAGTTTTATGTGATACCGCAACATTTACAGTCAGCCAGGGCAGTCTGTGTTAAAACTGATATTAGATCAAGACATGAGCGTGCTCAAGTCCAGATTCAACGTACCGGTACCCAAGATAGGAATAACCAAACCCTTTCCTAAAAGCTCCAAGCCAATTCATCGTGCCGTCAAGAGATATCACCCAGAAAGACATCAAGTTTCACTCAGTATCGAGCCAGCCAGCGCCATCAGAAGAAAGAAGGGAAGGAAGGGGGCTCGCCCAGCCTCGACTAATAGAAGAGAAGAGATACAGCAGAGCCAGCCGAAAGATCATGAAGAATATGGGATTCCCCGACCAAAGCATAGACACAGAAGGGAGGTTACTGGCTCCATTTGAAGAACATAGGCGAGTCTACCGCAATGGAGAAGGCCTAGGGGCTAGGGCAAGTGTAAACATGGTGACCATCGGCCTGGCAGAAGAAACCCAGTCGCAGGAGCCTATCGATGTGGTCCAGCCAAGTGTCGCACCTGTGCAACTGGAAGATGATGGACAGCCAACGATCGACGAACTCGAGGAGATAAACCTAGGCACCCCCGAAGAGCCCAGGAATACATACTTGAGCAGAGATATCCCAGAGGGTGAGAAGGAGAGATACCTGCAACTGCTAAAGGAGAATAAAGATATCTTTGCCTGGACGTATTCAGAAATGCCCGGGCTTAGCCCGACAATCGCCATGCACAAACTAAGAATTATGAAGGAAAAGAATCCGGTAAAACAACCGCAACGACGGTTTCATCCGGACATCATACCAAACATTGAGGAAGAGGTCAAGAGACTAATTCAGGCTGGGTTCGTTCGAGAGGTGAAGTACCCCCGGTGGATCTCAAACATCGTGCCAGTCAAGAAGAAGAGCGGACAAATCTGAATATGTGTTGATTTTCGAAACCTGAATGAAGCCTGCCCTAAGGACGATTTTCCCCTCCCGATTCCTAAGATGTTGATTGACAGCACGACGGGGTATGTAGTGATGTCTTTCATGGACGGGTATTCGGGATACAATCAAATCCGCATGGCCCCAGAAGACGAAGAAGCCACGGCTTTCCGCACCACTCTCGGCATCTACTGCTACCGCTTAATGCCCTTCGGATTAAAAAATGCAGGGACAACCTACCAGCGCGCAATGCACGTCATATTCCAGGACATGAAGCATAAACATGTTGAATGCTATGTAGATGATTTAGTCGTCAGGTCAACCGGTCACGAGCAGCACAGGGAGCACCTAAGGCAAGTGTTCCAACGATTGCGTAAGAAGAGTCTCCACATGAATCCACTAAAATGCGTGTTTGGAGTTGCATCCGGTAAATTCTTGGGTTTCGTGGTCAGACATAGGGGCATAGAAATCGATCCCGCAAAAATTAAGGCCATCATAGAGATGCCACCTCCAAAGAACTTGAAGCAGCTGAAAAGCTTTCAGGGCCGCGTAGCATACCTGAGGAGATTCATCTCAAACCTAGCTGGTCGTTGTCAGCCGTTCTCCCGACTCAACAAGAAGAATGTCAAGTTTGAATGGGACGCTACTTGTCAGAAAGCTTTTGATTCACTAAAAGAAATGCTCGGGAATTCGCCAGTCCTTGCCGCCCTAATCAAGGGCAAACCGCTGATCCTATACATTGCAGCGGGTGATAACTCGCTAGGAGCGCTCCTGGCACAGAAGAACGAAGAAGGCAAGGAGAACGCACTGTATTATTTAAGTCGCACATTAGTAGGGGCTGAATTTAACTACTCAGTGATCGAGAAGATATGTCTGGCCCTCATCTTCGTCGTGAAGAAACTTAGGTATTACTGCCTCTCACATCAAATAACGTTGATATCCAAGGCTGATCCGATCAAATTTCTCATGAACCGGCCCATGCTGTTCGGGCGCTTAGCAAAATGGGCCCTTCTCCTTTTGGAATTCGATATCACTTACGTCCCGGCTCGAGCCGTTAAAGGACAAGCGATTGCGGACTTCTTCGCCGCGCACCCCATTCCAAGCAATGAAGAAATGGAATGCGATCTCCCAGACGACCAGGTTATGATGATTGAAGAATCGCGACCCTGGCAAATGTACTTCGACGGAGCCGCTAGGTCCACAGGGGCAGGAGCAGGAATTATATTCATTAGCCCGCAGAGAGATCTACTGCCCTATGCATTCACGATCGTGCCGGTTTGTACCAACAATGAAGCAGAATATCAAGCCCTTATTATCGGACTACAGCTCGCCCTCGAGATGCGTATCAAGGCAATACTGATATATGGCGACTCCAGGCTAGTCATCAGACAGCTAACAACGAAATATGAGGTTCGCAAGCCCGAGTTGTTGCCCTTCTGCCGCCAAGCGCAATCGTTGTTTGACCAGTTTCGCAATGGCAGCATTTCACATATACCAAGGCAAGAGAACATACAGGCCGACGCGTTAGCCAGCCTAGCCGCTGCCCTGGCTAATCCTGGAGGCAGCCCTCTTCAAGTAACGATCGAAGAAAGAAGGATCTTGCCAGCTACCCTACCGCGCAGCGATGAAGCGAGCGTGAATCCCATCTATTGCTTCGAAATCACAGAAGAAAACGACTAGAAGAGACCGTTCGCCGACTACTTGAAGTACGGATTTTTACCGGAAGAGCCCAAGATGCGCACTCAGGTCAGGAGACATGCCGGTTCGTTCATAATACAGAGTGACACCCTTTACAAGCGCTCGTACGAGGGAGTGTTGTTACGCTGCCTAGACCAGGATGAGGCATACGCCATGCTAAAAGAAGCACACGGAGGGGAGTGCGGTGCTCACTAAGGGGGTAGGAACTTGCATCACCGTGTCCGACATATGGGGTACTATTGGCCCACAATGATGAAAGATGTAATAGACTACGTCAGAAAGTGTCATCAATGCCAGATACATGCAGATATAATACACTCACCACCAGAAGAGTTACATCAGTCAGTGATATCTTGGCCTTTCGCCGCCTGGGGCATGGACGTGATAGGACCGATCAACTCGCCATCCTCTCAGGGGCACCAGTACATCCTTGCTGCGACCGATTATTTCTCCAAATGGGCTGAAGCCATTGCCTTAAGAAACGTGAAAGCCAGACACGTCGAATGTTTCATCCGTCATGCCATATTATACCGGCACGGTATCCCTGCAAGAAACACCATCGACAACGGGACACCCTTCAAAAATGTCACTATCGACAGGCTATGCGCAAAATTCAAGATCAAGCATTGCTATTCGTCACCCTACTACCCTCCCGCGAACGGGTTAGCCGAGGCATTCAACAAGACTATCGTGAAAATCCTGAAGAAGACGGTGGCAGAAAATAAGAAGGACTGGGACAGACGACTACCCGAAGCACTATGGGCATACAGGACCACAGTACCGCACAGCCACCCGAGCCACACCCTACTCATTGGTGTACGATACGGAAGCCGTGATCCCGATGGAAATGCAGGTGGAGTCATTACGGGTTGCGCTCCGACACTCCTTGACAACCGAATACAATGATAAAATCAGAATTATCGAGCTTGACGACCTAGATGAAAAGAGACTCGCCGCTCAACAAAGGCTTGAATGTATCAAAAGCGAATCTCAGCTTCGTACGACAAACGAGTCCAGGGAAGGTCATTTAAGAGAGGCGACCTGGTGCTAATGATGAAACGTCCGGCACCGATGCAAGGCCCAAAAAGTAAATTCGATCCAAAGTGGGATCCAGTGTGCATAATCGATGAGGTGTACTCTAATGGAGCCTACCGGGTAATAGATTGCAAAGGACAGGGCGTCAGTACGCTAGTGAATGGTCAGTTCTTGAAAAGATATTATACTTGATGGAAGTCTATCATCATATTTTGTAAACGCCCCATTAGAGGGATGATGTAATGTAGAAAATACCAAAAGAAATGATACCGCATGAGGTTCGGGGCAAAATACTAATTATCTACCTTTTCTTCCACAGGTATCAGGAAGTCGCCCAGGCTTAGAATACGTCAGGAATAACACCCCGCCCTTTAAGGCAATTAAGAAAGGGGGCAAGCCCTTAATAAAGGCTAGATCACATCCCTGTTCGTACAAGCACAGGTTTGGGTCCTAACAGGGGGACGCTCTTCCCAAACAACTCAGTCAGTTCGCATTCAAAGTTCAAAATTTTAATTATTATTATAAATAACTTAGTAGCGTAACATGAATCTAAAATCGGAGTAGTATACATATTGACACAATATTTGTTACAACGTGTTCTAAAATTAGTATTAAGTATAAATGGAGGTCACTACAGCTCAACTGTTTAAAGTTTTCAAACATTGGTCTAATAAGTTTGCTGCAGACTCCTCGACCGCCTTCCGTGCGGCCTCGGCCTCAGCTAGAACTAGAGCAGGGTCGGGAATGTCCCTGAGAGACTGCTCCAACTCCGCAACTAGGGCTTTCACGACGTCACGCTCCGCCTCCTGCTGATCAAGGGAAGATTGCAAACGGGTCCTCTGACCGCTAAGCTTGGATAGTTTAAGGTGGACGATCGAGTGTTCGGCTTGCAGTCGAGCCACCTCATGGTCTATCTCTGCCAAACGAGCGATAGCCTCTCGACACCCATCGTCAACAATCTGCCAGTCTTTCTTCGCCGCGACCACCCCTGCCTCGTGTAACTCTAGTTTCGGGAGAAGGGACCACAAGTGACCGCGCTTTTCCTCAGTAGAAGGGTCAATTTGGAGGCTTTTCGCCTCGCGTTCTCGGGCCACCCGTTCCTTAAATAGGGTCACTTGACCGATTACGGAGGACAAGTCAATCCCAAGCCAGGCAGCGTTAAGCCCTAGTGCCTGCAACGCCTCGTCTAAGATAGGCCATTCCTCCTCATGTCTTAAAGATTCGACGATGTCGGACAGAAGACCCTTGAGAAGGTTTGACTTGGTCCTCGACAGACCCCGAAGGGATGAGACGAATGACTCTAACAGCACCGTAGGCGCTGAGGCATCAGCAGGAGCAGCTACTGACACAGAAAGTGAAAAATGTTAGTACAGAAAAAAAAATCATCATCGTCAGAAAGGAAGCAGTCAAGACAGTAAAAGCAAATGACATACCAGTAACGTCAGGAATACCAACGGCAACGACGTTGGATGAAGTGGTAGGCACAGGTGACGCTTAGGCCGGCTCCGTTGTTCCCTCAATCAACGGCTCAGGCAATTCCGGGGAGGATATCACCACGACCTCGGGAATGTTGGCATCAGGCACTGGCCCAGCAACAGGAGGAATTGCGATGGCAGGCTCGACTAGCAACGACGTGGCGACGGGCGGAACTTCAACAGCAGATTCAATCAACAATGGTTCAGCAGAAGGAGGGGCCCCCACAACCGGATCAAGCACGCTCGACTCAATAGTAGGAACCGCTACCCCTTCCACAACGGAGACGATCGCTTCTAGAACCCCGCTTTGAGCTTCAGCGTCCGCCACAGAAGGATTGGGGGGAAGGACGGACTCGGCAGGTGCCTCATCATCCAAGTCCATGAAGATTGCCCCCACGTCCTCTTCAGGGATGGACCTATCATAAACAGGCTCATTCTCATTGCTCCCCCGGGTAGGGCAGCCTTCGCTCAGGTTGGCTTGAGAGCTCAGCTCGCCCTCTTCCTTGGCTTCTCCCGCGTTAACGATCGGAGTGTCGCCAGCCTCCTTCGAAAGCTGCTCCCGCAGGCGCTCGGCTCTGCGCAGTTTCCACAAATCCTTTATTTTCTTGCCGCTGCAAACGACGGGAAGACGAGGAGCAGTGTTCACCCAAGGGCCGGCGCGCTTAACCCATACACCCTCATCACCCTCATTACCACCATCACCACCGTCATCACCATTATTATCACCATCATCACCATTAGAGCCTCCGCCTCCACCACCTCCCGCATCATCATCACCTCCGTCAGCTCCGCCTATAGCATCATCGCCGTCCCTATCACCACCATCGCCTTCCGCAGCAGTGTCCTCTTCCTCATCCCCTGCCTCAACCATGCCATCGTCATCATCGTCGCCTTCTTCACCATCATCACCGTCATCTCCCCCTCTTAGAGCATCGCCCCCGAGAGGCAACTCATCGATAGGGCCGAGAGACGGGAACTCTGGCCCCACCGCCGTCACATTCCTCTCCCCATAGGCAATCCAGCCTTCCAGGGTGTGCTCCAGCTTTTCGTGATCGATCACCACGTTCAAGGAGGTTTGCAATCTCTCCGTGCCTGGCACTGCAGGTTGATGAAGATTCTCTGATACATAGCCAAGCCCGTTGGCAGGAGTAGGCGTAACAATGGGGGGCGTGACGAAGACGAGCTCGGTAACGAGCATTTTATTCCGCACCAGCACGTATTGGTGGGCCCACCACCTCATCCACCCAAAGGTGGCCCCTGCAAAAAACACTGCGTACCCGGGATCACGAAGGAACAGCCGGTTCCAGTCAGCAGAAGTTGCCGCCACATCCACTTCCAGTGAATAGGCCCGATACCGTACTGCCCGCTGCTCGCGCATCACTGGCTCTAGGGTCACCGGCACTCCCTGATCATACCCGAATTGGCCGGCAAAACGATTTGGATAATAAGGCTCCCTCCAGAGCTCCAGCCCTTCGCGGAGCGGCAATGACGAAGGACGAATCGCGATCAGGAAGGAACGCTCGTAATAATCAATACTGTCATCATCCGTGCACAAGACCGGCTCTTCGCTACGGGTACCAGAGAAGTGATAGAAGTATACGTCATCAAGCCCCGCGATCCTATCCTCGATGGTGTTCAAGTTATGGCTGATCATCCTCTTCTTCTGGAAGAAGTGCAGCGGGAGCTTCCCCTCTCTGATGTAATCTCTGCGCCTTACGCCATAGACCCAGGGGAAGTATACCCCGAGCCAACCAGAGAAAAAGTGCCATCCGCAATAAGCAGAGTTCATCCCATAAGCAGCGCGCTCCTTGTTGCTAATGACGTAGTCGAATGCTCGGTATATAGAACATAAGACCACCGGAGCCAGTGCGTACCGGTGACCGTTCGCCAGGGCCCCTGCGACGGCGAAGCAAGACACTCTGATATTATCCGCCTGCTTGGAGCTCGGAAGCGCCATGCAACTGAGCCAATATGCCAGGAAGCCGGCTAGCTCGCAGGAGGGGGAGAGCTTGTTTCCTCATCCGTTTCTCTAAAAGCGCCTTATCACCACGACCTTCGTCGAAGGCCGCATAATCCAAGCTGAAGAAGGGAAAGGACAAAGCATTAGCAGAAAGAAAAAAGCGTGACGGAACAGTAAGGCACAATTCATTACAGAAAACTTACTTCAAGCCGTGGCTGAAATAGACCAGCCAGTCCTCGAACAGGAGCCTATCTTTGAGACCCCAAAATTGGGGTAGTTTGGAAAACAGCTCGTAGCAGGCCTCAGAGAAGAAGCCTTCATTGACGCCTTTCTTCTTCCGCGACAGCTCCACAATCCTATTGAGATCCCAGAGCGAGATGCTCATCTCGCCGCACGGCATGTGAAAGAAATTGGAGATGGAGCACCAGTGGTTGAGGAAGCCCTTGTATACACAGGGCTCTCGGCAAAAGTAGCTTGATGTCGCTTCGATCGCCTTGTACAGACCCACCGCCCGTAGGGTCGCCCTGTGCTGTTCCAAGATCCGGTTCGCCCACGCGTCGTAGCCCGGATGAAGGACCAGATGGCCGCGAGTCCGGAACGCCCCGGACAACCAGACCTCGGATCCCCCAGATGGTAAAACCTCTGACAGAGAGTCTCGAAATAATGTCTAGGAAAGGGCTGATGGGGATTGTGATTCGGCTCTAGGAAAATCATATCCTTCACACCCAGGACCGACTGCTGCTTCCCGTTCTTGGAGAGAGAACAACTGAGGAATGACGTCGGGTCGGATGTCCAAACATCGACGCCATAGAAGGAGTTGTTCCTGCAGATGTCGGATGGTTCGATGCTCGGGGGAGACCGATGCCGTTGATAACTCTTCGCATAACGAATATACTCTCGAGTGTAGGGATTTCTCACCACGAGTGGCGCAGTGACAAGCTTGGCACTAGACCAGGCCACCTTCATCTTGTCCGATCTAGACTTGGTCTGGTTCTCTAAGTACGCTTGCTTGGCACCTTTGTCAGCCCTCTTCGGGCGACCGCGCCTGGTAGACTGGGTAGGGATCGACGGACTCGCCTCGCCCTCTTCAGAACCAGTTACCCCGTCACTCTCGGAAACCCCGGAGAGGAGCGTACCATGCATCCCATTGCTCCTGTGTGCCCCTGTCTGGAGGAGGCGGCACGATCCTATCGCAAAGGATCTTCTTCTGTATATCCTTCGACAAGGTGAGGATGCGTTCATAAAAGTTGAACGTCTCTGGAGGGAGAAACCATTGTGGATTTTCAGCGGACGGTTTGACGACCTGCTTGGCAGCAGCACGCTTACGCTTGGAAGGAGTTTGGGGAGGACCCGAAGGACCGGCCTGTGAAGGATTGCTGGCCATTGTGAACCTGCAAAGCAGCATGCAAAGCTCAGGTACGAAGTGAAGGGGAAATGTTCGCACAAAGTCGACCAAACCATGCATAAAAGACAAAGGGACACAAAGCAGCAAATAAACAAAGCACAAGCGTCGACATGAGCCACTACGGAACACACTCGAAATCAATGGAAGAAATGAAACGAACAACATTCACAACCGCAACATCATTGTCACAGAACATACAAGCAGGAAAAGACAAAACTGAAGCAAAAAAAGTATAAATTAGTATTCATCAACCATAAGGGCCATTCCACACGGCTAAATTGTCAATAACAATTGTTTAAATGATCAAACGACAACAGTTAATGTAAGATGACTCAAAATTGTGGGGACTCCTCCCCGAAGCCAGAAAGCAGGGGCCTCAGTCCCGCGTCAGCGGGAGAACCCGAGCCTTCAACTCATCAACCTTCGCCCGGACCTGGCCTTCCTTGAAGATCAAGTCCACCAAAATGGAAATACACTGCTGCACGAGATTGAAATTCAGGTGCTCGGCGTTTGCATAGTTCCTTATGATCGAGACGTCGATCGCCAGGTCGTCATGTTCTCGCATGGCCTCCCTGACCATTCTCCAGATGCCGGCGCGGCGATCTGGGTACTCCGCCTCCGCCAACGGGACAAGCCAAGCTAGAAACCGCCTGCTCTCCCTCTTCTCCTCCTTCAGGAAGCTGAGACGTTTCGACAGAGATAGGAAAGAAGCAGCCAAAGAAGGCTCCGCCGCCTCCAGGACCGCCAATTCCTCCAAAAGGGAAGAATCGCCGATGAAGCTAGAGATGGCCTCCTTACGCTCGTCTGAGATGGAGGCCATCGCCGAGACATTCTAGATAGCTCGGAGGATGGGGCGGGATTCAGCGCCAAGATGAGTCAAGGCTTCGGCCACCTCGTCGCATTGACCGGCAAGAGATGACCAAGCCTCGGGGTGGTCTAGAGCAGTTAGAAGTTGTCTCAAGGCAGTCGTGGGCCTCACGGAGGGAAGCGCGTGTTACGATCATCGTCTGCCAGGAAACAAGGCTGATGAACCGATACAACAGTTCGACAAAAGAGAAAGAAGAAGAGAGAGAAGGGGCAAGAAGACATGCTCAGGTACACTCGAAACATTACTTAAGGTCACCGTAGGTATTTTCTCCAAAAACTAATGCGATCTAGAAAGCTCGAAAGTCTATGAGACCCTACGCCTCTTCAAAATCTGAATATGTGTGCCCAAATACAAGGCAGAGGTTAAGGGGCTCATACACTTCAACGTCCGGCTTCGCAGAGGATTACTTAAAACAAAGTTTTACAAGTCCTGTAAATCGGATGCATGAGTCTCCACGCACTCCGAAATTCGAGAGGATGACAAAATCACATTTCCAGGTGCGTAAGACCCCACGCACCCCTAAACTTATGCAGACCCCGATTTTCGGGTGCGTGAAGGGCAATATCTCAAACAAAATCGACGAAGGGTGCATGAGGCCTCACGCACCTAATAAGTACATCCTTTTCGGCCAAGTTCATCAGCTGGGTGCGTGTGCGTCCAACGCACCCTTAAAAAGGTCCACTCAACCCAATTTCATGGTGCGTGAGGCACCAAGGCCTGCCCAATTTGACGAAGGGTGCGTAGACCCCCACGCACCCAAAAAACTCGGGATGTCCACAAAATTCAAGAGATTTACAGGTGCGTGCCACCTTACGCATCCAAAAAGGGAATACTCAGTCCCAAGTTCAAATTATAGGGTGCGTGTGCATCCCACGCACCCCTAAAGTCACTTCTACCTTGAATAAGTGGGTGCGTACGGATTAAATGGATGCTTTAGAGACAGTTGTTGGGTGCGTTGGAGAATAAAAGGGTGCGTGGGCTTGATGTGAAATGTGGGGTAAAGAGCAGTGAAATGACGAGAATGAGCCGACTCATCTATTTATAGTGGGACCCGGGAAGTCCGGTGCGTCGCACCAGCCGATCATGCGCCTGTCGCGACCCACCGGAGGGGCATCTGTTGGGGTCCCAAATAGTGGACACTCTCAAAATAAGTCAAGTAACCACATACCTCTGAAGGAATCATGCGAAGAACGCCTTCCGGCGCACGCAAAACAGAAGTGTACGTGACTTCCCTAGACTTGGCCAAAATTCCCTAATGGGCCCCGCCGATCACCATGTTCGGAACCGCCCGGAAATGGACCCGCGACTCTGTCACTATTCATGATGAACAATGCAAGTGATTGCGGAACGAAATGGGCCCCGCAAACCCTCCGGAAATCAAAACCCAATCGGTGGAGCCCACATTTACGTGCCCAACGCACCCTGAAATCCGAACAACTCACGCATCCAACGCACCCTTAAAAACAGCACGTTGGCCCGCCATTCGCGAAGGCCCACGCATCCAACGCACCCTGAAAGCTGATCAACGCACCCCACAATCAATGGACGGTTAAGAGATGGGTTCCAGGTGCGTGGAGCTTCACGCACCCGGTAAATAACCCCACGCACCCGTATGATTTTCGGACACTTGCAATCAAATAAACAGGTGCGTTGCGGACATTTGACGGATGCGTGATACGTGGCACTTCCTATTGGCCGACTTCGCCTATAAATACCCCTCGACCCGCTCATTTACACACGACAGAAACAAGAGGGAGAGCCACCGCTGCCGGAAACCCAAAGATCCCCGCCGGAATCCTAGCCGGAACACCTCTCCGTCCATCGAAATCTTATTTTCGGGCGCGGATACGTTACTACAGGTCTGAATTTCATATATTTAAAACGCACCTGTAAAAAGGCCTCACGCATCCAAAAGGACCCCACGCATCCGTCAATTCAGGCCCCACGTGTCCATAAATTCAGCAACAATCAAATTTGGCAAAATGAACCCACGCATCCTGAATATACACCAATGCATCCCAAAATTCGTCTCAAAATCGACATTGAATTCACAGGTGCGTGGAGCCCCACGCACCCGTAAATCAAGTCTCATGCATCCAGAAATCAGCCAATCGCAGAACATGTTAGCAGGTGCACCGGGCTCAATTTTGAGTATTTTCAAGGACTGTTAGAGCCGGTCTTGGGTATTTCGAGCATTCCGGACGCAATGGCATGGCCAAATGAACGTTTCGAGAACTCTAAACGAGCAGAATCGAGCATCTTCAAGACTTAACCCTACTCGACGCAATGAACGGGATAACTTCCCGGAAAGGAGTCGCCAACATCCAGAGCTATGCAGATATGCTGATATTTATGTTCACTGAAAAGACATGATCCGATTTGTGCCAAAAGCTAGACCAGCAGGGCCTTGATTACCACAATGAACCGTGCTGAAGAGTTTTTTCGATTCTCTACAAACCAATTACTCAACTGCCACAACACAACAGTCGATGCCCTACCCATCTAGACGGTATCCGTCGGTTAGACTGCGCAGGTACACACAATGTAGAATGGACTTCCCGAGGTCACCTGTCCCTACATTGACAGGCGCGGGCCTAGAGTTGTCCATCTCGATAATAAACCCTGACAGTTTCAACCCGGGTATTCTGCCAAAATATGAGACATAGACATCCGACTAATACAAAGGTGGTTCAGTACACAGCAGAACAAATACAGGCCCCATGGCCACAAACTCTAAAACCATAATCCCTGCTGACTAGCCTTTTGCCTTCTAATCAAGGGTCATCGATCATTCGATGTAATTAAGGGTCCGTGCCAGACCACGGCCTGGAATGTACAAGATCTCAGAATCTCTGGAATAAAATTCGCCTTGCGATATCTCTTCTCTTGTGTACTTTTGTGAATGCTTGTGATTGTCTATGACCATGTCCATTATTCAGAACCCCAGAGCAACAAAACACTACATTTCAGGGAAAATGTCCCTTTTGGAGTTCATTTTCTCCTAGTTCTAACAACGCTCGAAACACCACTTGAATTAACCATTAGGATCACCCTTTAAACTGATGCGATCTAGAAATCTTTCAGGTCTATGAGACCCTACGCCTCCTCAAAATAACTGTCACATATACGCAAATGCAAGGCAGAAGTATAGGGGCTCATACCCTTTAGAGATCTAGCACAGCAAGAACTATTAAAGTAGATTTCACAAATTTTCAAAAATTCACAAGTCTTATAAGCTAGGTGCGTAAAGGTTCCACGCACCCCAAAATTCCCAAAAAACTAAGTCCAATTCCAGGGTGCGTGAGGCCCTACGCACCTCAAAATTTTGAAAATGTGCCAAGTTGCATTACAGTGTGCGTGTGACCTCACGCACCTGTAAAAGTAATTTTTTGCGAAGACCATTTATTTGGGTGCGTGTGACCCCACGCACCCTTAAAACCGATTCAAAACCCAATTTCAAGGTGCGTAAAAGGGTAAAAAACCCTCCATGTTTTGACGAAGGGAGCGTGGGCCCCCACGCACCATGAAATCCAAAAATTCCCCCAAAAGTTCAAAATTTCTGGGTGCATGACACCCCATGCACCCCTAAAAGATTCGAAATTCGAAGTTTGAATTCCTGGGTGCGTGAGCCTCCATGCACCCAAAAAATCATTTTACCTCGAATAAACGGGTGCGTGCGTAATATTTGGGTGTGTTAGAGGTAATTTTTGGGTGCGTTGGTGAATAAAAAGGTGCGTGGGACGGGTCTGGAAAATCCAATGAGAAATGATGAAATGACGAGAATGGGCTATCTTCTCTATTTATAGTAGGGACCCAAAAGGTCCGGTGCGCCGCACCAAACGATCGTGCGTCCGTCACGACCCACCAGAGGGGCATCTGTTGGGGTCCCAAAAGGTAGGGGCCCTTAAAATAAGCAAAATAGCCATATACCTCCGAAGGAATCATGCAAAATGCCTTTCGGTACACGTAAAACGGAGATTTACAAAAATTCCCTTAGCCAATTTTGGCTGGAATCTCCAGCGGGCGCCCTGAATTACTGTGATCAGAACCATCCGGAATCGGACCCATAACTTCTTTATGATTTATGAAGAACAGTGCAAGTGATTTCACGATCAAACGGGCCCTACAAACCCCCCAAAATTCAAAATCCAAACGGTGGAGTTCCTATTTACGTGTCCACGCACCCATAAATTCAGGTACCCCACGCACTCGAAAAATCACTAAAAACATGAATTCATTTAAAGGCATTTCATTTAAAGGGATTTTGGTGCCTCACACACCCCAAAAATGGGTCTACGCACCCTTAAATTCGACCTATTTTATGATTCTCATTTTAAAGGCATTTCGGAGTCCCACGCACCCAAAAATGCCCCACGCATCCACAAATTCGACCACATATCAGGGACTCAATTTTTAGGTGCGTTGAGTCCCACGCACCCGTAAATTCAGTCCCACGCACCCAAAAAATCAGATATTTTCAGAAATCATTTCTGGGTGTGTCGGACCTCTACACGTCAATTTTAAGGTGCGTGGAGGGTATTTTAGGGGTGTGTGGCACGTGGCAGCCCCTCATTGGTGGAAATCCGATGTCTTTGGCTATAAATACCCCTCCCGATGATTCATTTTCACGTTTTTCAGAGGGAGAGAGAGCTGCCATCCTCTGGGAATTCGAAATCTCCGTCGGAAACCCTCGTCGAAAAACTTTTTCGATCACCGAAAACTCTCCCCGGTCGCTGGAATTCCTTCCAATCGCCAGCATTTTCCCGCAGGTTTGAATCCTGAAAATCATCAAGTATGGGCACGCACCCATTAAAAATGGACCCATGCACCCAAAAATGGCCCACGCGTCCATAAATTCGGTCCCACACGTCCATTAATTTGACATAAACCAAACAAGTGCGTCGGACTCCCACGCACCCGAAAAATGGCCCACGCATCCATCAATTCGGGTCCCACGCATCCACAAATTCAATAAAATTTAGATTTGCATATTTGGTCCCATGCATCCCAAAAATCCTGCCACGCACCCCTAAATTCATCATAAACCCAGTACTTTAATTTTTAGGTGCGTTGGACTCCACGCACCCGTAAAATAGGTCCCGCGCACCTGTAAAATAGGTCCCACGCACCCAAAAAATCAGTCAATGGCAAAACACGTTTATGGGTGCTCCGGACTCAATTTTAAGTGTTTTTAAGTTCCGTTCGAGACTATTTTGGGTATTTCGAGCGTTCCGGACGCAACGGAACAGTCAAATGGACGTTCCGGGATCTCAAAAGGAGTAGAATCATGCATCCTCGAGGTTTGACCAGCTTTGATATGATGAATGAAATGACTTCTCGGAAAAGAGCCGCCGGCATCCAGAACTATGCAAATATGTCATCATTTATATCTACTGTAAAGATGTGATCCGATTTGGGTCGAAAGCTAGACAAATGGGACTATGGTTATCACGATAAACCATGCCAAAGAGTTTCAATTCTCTACAAATCAATTGCTATGAACTGCCACAACACAACAGTCGATGCCCTACCCATTCAAACGGTATCCATCGGTTGGGCTACGCAGGTACACACAACTGCAAAATAGACTTCCCGAGGTCACCTATCCCTACATTGACAGGCGCGGGCCCAGAGTCGTTCTTCTCAGTCATAAACCCTGATAGTCTAAGCCCGGATCTCCGGCCAAAACATGGGACATAGACATCTGATTGATACAAAGATGGTTCAGTACATAGCATAACAAATACAGGTCTCTACGACCACAAACTCTAAGACTATAGTCCCTGCTGTCTAGTCTTTTACCTTTTAATCAAAGGTCATCGATCATTCAATGTAATTAAGGGCTCATGCCAGATCACGGCTTGGAATGTACAAGATCTCGGGATCTCTGGAATAAAATTCGCCTTGCGATATCTCTTCTTGTGTACTTTTGTGAATGCTTGTGATTGTCTATGAATGTTTCTATTACTCAGAAACCCAGAGTAACAAAACACCCATTTTCACAAAAAATGACCTTGCTGCATTTTCCAGCTCCAACACCTAAGACCTTTTAGGCAGATGTTGTGAATACTGCTGTATATCTCATCAATGGAAGTCCCTCAACACCATTGGGTGGTGGGTTATCAGAAGAAATGTGGATTAGGAAAGAAGTGAACCTTGCACATCTCAAAGTGTTCGGTTGCACTTCATATGTTCACATTGATGCAGAGCACAGAAACAAGCTGGATGCGAAGTCTAGGAGGTGCACGTTTATAGGCTACAGGCAGCATGATTTTGGCTACTGATTTTGGGATACAAAGAACTGAAAAATCATCAGAAGTAAGGACGTAGTCTTTAATGAAAAAGTGATGCATAAGGACATTTTGAAGCAAAAGCAAAATAAGACCGATGAGAAAGAATTCATAGAGTTGGAAGAGTTACTGGACATGGGTGTTATAGTACCACAGGATGAGCATGCACAGGAGCATGATGAGGTAGAGCCGCAAACACCGGTTGTGAGGAGGTCTACTCGGGAGAGGAGACCCAAGGTCTGATACTCACCCTCACATTATCTACTGTTAACAGATAATGGTGAACCGGAGTGTTTTGAAGAGGCATTACAGTCAGATACACGGGTTAAGTGGTAACAGGCTATGGATGATGAGATAGACTCTCTTAGGTCCAATTGTACGTGGGAACTCATCACTCTACCTAAGGGTAAGAAAGCTCTTCGTAACAAATGGGTTTATAGACTGAAAGAGGAGCACGATGGTTCAAAGCGATACAAGGCCAGATTAGTTGTAAAAGAGTTCGAACAAAAGGTAGGTATCGACTTCACTGAAATATTTTCACCAGTGGTGAAGATGTCTACAATTCGCATGGTCTTGAGTATAGTGGCTATAGAGGATCTACATCTAGAGCAGCTAGATGTTAAGACAGCCTTTCTTCATGGGAACCTTGAATAAGAGATATATATGCATCAACTGATAGGATACGTGGCACTAGGAAAGAAAAACAAGGTGTGTAGACTGAAAAAAAAAGTCTATATGACCTGAAGCAGGCCCCGAGGCAATGGTACAAAAAGTTTGACAGTTCTATGTCGGAAAACGAGTTCAGGAGATGTCATTCAGACCACTGTTGCTACTTGAAGAAGTTTGATACGTCGTACATCATCCTTCTTCTGTATGTTGATGATATGCTTGTAGCCGGATCAAGCATGAAGGACATCTCAAATATTAAAAGATAACTATTTAAAGAATTTGCCATGAAGGATTTAGGAGCTGCAAAACAAATCCTAAGCATGAGGATAAAGTGTGACAGCGAAAACAAGAAATTAGTTTTGTCACAAGCAGAGTACATAGCCAAAATACTTGATCGATTCAGTATAGGAGGTGCTAAGCCGGTTAGCACTCTATTAGCCAATCACTTCAAGCTTTCTAAGGAGCAAGGTGTGAAGACGTAGGAAGAACGCGACGACATGGCTAAAGTCCCTTACGCGTCAGCTATAGAGAACCTCATGTATGTTATGGTTAGCAGGGGCCAGATATTGCTCCAGCAGTGGGAGTTGCTAGCAAGTTTATGAACAACCCTGAAAAGGAACATTGGGAAGTTGTGAAGTGGATCCTCGGATACCTGGTAGGTACTGTGGATGTAGGACTGTGTTATGGAGGATCAAAAATCGAGCTATGAGGCTACGTCGATTCAAATTTGGCAGGGGATATTGACAGCAGAAGGAGCACTACAGGGTATGTCTTTACTCTAGGTAGTGCTGCAGTCAGTTGTCTCTTAATTATAGAAGATAGTGTCCATCAGTACAATGGAAGCAAAATATGTTGCAGCTACAGAAGCGTGCAAGGAGATGGTATGGATGCAAGGTTTTATGAAGGAGTTGGAGAAGAAGCAAGCAGATATCAAGCTGTATAGTGACAGTCAGAGTGCAATACACTTGGCCAAGAATTCAGCCTTTCATTTAAGGACTAAGCATATTGACATCAGATATCACTTCATATGTTCGTTACTGAAAGATGGGTCGATTGCTCTGGAGAAGATCCATACAAGTGAGAATCCTACGGATATGTTGACCAAGGCGGTCACACGGGAGAAGCTAAAGCTCTGTTAAGCTTTGATTGGTCTTCAGGCTTGAAGACGGGAAGGTGGTGCGCTCCGGATATAGAAGACGAAGGACTATGGTGATGTGTCTTCAAGTGGGAGATTGTTGAGATGTGGAGCCAGCACATCGATGCCAACCAGGAGGTGGTCGGGCGCCCGATGGTCAGTGGACTAGGCGCCTGGTGCCTAGGGCGGGTACACCAAGTTTGGTCGGACGCCCGCAATTCGGACAGTTTTCCCCCGAGCTCACTGGACGATTTCCATATTGGGCTGGCGCCCGACCGGACGCGAAGTGACTTGCGGGTTTTCCTATTTTGGGTTCTATTTTCGGATTTTACTATAAAAGGGGTGTAACTAGAGATTAAGCTATACGATTAGGGTTTTTATACGTCCAAGGTGAGAAAGAGAGAAGGGTTTAGCAAAAAGGGTCATCTCTGTGCATGGGAGCATAAAAAAAGGTGAGTAGATTCATTATAACCTTGTTTTTTTCATAGTGGAAGTTCGCACCGTGGTTTTTTACCCTTGTTAGGGTTTTTCCACGTAAATTCTGTCTTATGGATTGTAGGTTTGTTTCAATATCGCTTCTAGTTATTATTTCTTCCTGTTTATCAGTTTATGGATGAGACCGGAGATTGGATCTCGGTTCATCGGCGTTGTTGGCGTGCTGCGCAACAAATTTAAGGTCGATCCACAGGACTAATATGTAGGTTTAAGAGCACTTTAGAACTAGAATTAAAATTTGAATTTTTCAGATGTTTAATCCAGCGAATTAAAGTAGAGTAGGAACAATAAGTAATTAAGAACTAAGAATCCAATGATCTACTTCCAATTAATTCACAATATCTAGTGTATTGATTCAACTTCTATAACTCAATTATAATCGAATAATAATTCATTCTAATTGAAAGATAAAACAATTAATCCATTCATAAACATCCAAACAATATATGAATTCAATCGAATAATTCTCTCATGAAGCATTCAATAATTGATCATTGGAAATAACATCTATTATGCCCTAAATCGACAATAAATCAATTCCTTCTCTAATCAAGCAAACTAATTCTAAACATTCCAAGTATCCAATATACCCGCAGTTAATAATAGATCAAGGGATAATATAACTTCAAAGCTTCTAAAGTAAAATTCAAATCAATTCAAATAAAAATCATCATTCAAATCATTGTATTGAATCAAACAAACTAACGCATTATAAATCAACTAAAAATTTCACCCCTTAGCCTTAGATAAGATATTAGCCTAACATAGCTATCACTAATTAAAAGAAAAACATAAAAAACAAACTAAGAAGAGGAAGAACTCAAAGTAGAACTCTATTGTAGCTCTCTCTCTCTCTCTCTCTCTCTCTCTCTCTCTCTCTCCCTCTCTCCCTCTCCCTTTCTCTCTTTACTTGAATATCTCTAAAAACAAGCCTATAACCCTTTAAATAACTCTTAAAACTGACTTTGCGTCGTCTTGAAATATTCCCAATCAAATTTGTAAACAAGTTACGCACTTTTGCAATTTCATATCAAATCGTTGATCAATGTCCACGATCGATCGGGTGCAATCGAGGAAGCTTAGGTCAATCGAACTCCACTCCTCAATCAATTGAAAGTGGCAAAATATGTCCAGTGAGTTTTCTTTATAATTCAGCTGATGAATTTCGATCAATCGAACTCCAACCTTTAATCAATCGAACATAGCAAAAAGTGTCTAGAGAGTTTCAATAAAAAAAATCTTGATATTCTCGATTCATTACCCAATCAATCGACATTAATCAAGGGTTGCTCAATTGATAAAAAACTCTGATCGATTGATCAAGAATTCCTAGTTTCCTTCACTTCAATGGACGTGATCTTCGATCTTCTTTCTCCATGAAAAACTTATTTCTTCATGATCTTCTAGGCTTGAATTCTTCAATTCTTCATTACTTGATCTCTCTTAGGCTTTAATTTCTCATTTTTAGCGTAGTTTCATCTTAGACTTCGACATTCCTTTGCACATTGAAAACACCTCTAATTAGACAATTTTAGTGTTCACACACATGGGAAAAGGATGCAAAACATGGGCACAAATATGCAATATTTAGCACTTAATAAGAACCAAGACCATGGTAGAACAATCGTTATTCAACAACCTATTCATTGTTTAGTGTGGACTAAACTTTATGACAAGATGATCGACGAAATCACCCAGCACGTAGTAGGAAAGCCCCATGAACTTTCGTTCAAAACTGAATACTGTGGATGGAGGATGGAGAGATAAACTAAAGATTAAACTAAGGCCTTATGCAATTAGTAGAGTTGTACACGAGCCAAGCTAGCTCGGTTAGCTCGCTCGACTTAGCTCGAACCAGCTCGATTTGAAGGTTGGGTTCGAACCAAGCCGAGCCGTTTTTCCAAGCTCGAAATGATTTTCAAGCCGAACTCGAGCTAACCCAAGCTTGATTCGGCTCGGCTCATAGCGAAGTTCGGCTCAATTCAACTGGAAAGGTATGCTTTTTTAGTCCCACATCGGAAGCGAGCAAAGAAATGGAGGTGAAACTTTCTATAAAAGTAGGGGGGGGGGGGGGGGGGGGGGGGGGGGCTTTGGGCTTGATTTTAAAAAAAGCTTGGTCAAGCCAGCTTGAACATGTTAGTCCAGCTTGAATATGTCAGTCCAGCTCGAAGGCCGAGCCGAGCCGAACACAAGCTAGGGTGGTCATTGAACGAGCCTAGCTCGAACATGGTAAAGCTCGGCTCGACTCGGCTCGTGTACAGCTCTAGCAATGAGTAACAATTGCGGCTTAACTTATATTTTAATATGTTTTAGATTTTTGTGGAGTGTTGTTTATATAGGTTTATATAAGGAGGTGGTAACTTTATGCAGTCTTCGGCATCGTAAAAGATTTAGATAATTGGGTGTGCAAATTTCCTTGATTCTTTCACATAAGCGTAGCTTATCGCATACGGTCACGTGTACAAGAGATCGCATAAGTATCTTATCATTCTAATCTTACCACGCACGTTAGAAATCTTGTTGGAATCTTGACATAACTGAACTCTTGAATAACATATTTAATGGTTGTTAGATATTTGCTTTAATATATATATATATATATATATATATATATATATATATATATATATATATATATATATATATATATATATAACTTTTAGTGTTTGCACATTGAAAACACCTCTAATTAGACAATTTTAGTGTTCACACACATGGGAAAAGGATGCAAAACATGGGCACAAATATGCAATATTTAGCACTTAATAAGAACCAAGACCATGGTAGAACAATCGTTATTCAACAACCTATTCATTGTTTAGTGTGGACTAAACTTTATGACAAGATGATCGACGAAATCACCCAGCACGTAGTAGGAAAGCCCCATGAACTTTCGTTCAAAACTGAATACTGTGGATGGAGGATGGAGAGATAAACTAAAGATTAAACTAAGGCCTTATGCAATTAGTAGAGTTGTACACGAGCCAAGCTAGCTCGGTTAGCTCGCTCGACTTAGCTCGAACCAGCTCGATTTGAAGGTTGGGTTCGAACCAAGCCGAGCCGTTTTTCCAAGCTCGAAATGATTTTCAAGCCGAACTCGAGCTAACCCAAGCTTGATTCGGCTCGGCTCATAGCGAAGTTCGGCTCAATTCAACTGGAAAGGTATGCTTTTTTAGTCCCACATCGGAAGCGAGCAAAGAAATGGAGGTGAAACTTTCTATAAAAGTAGGGGGGGGGGGGGGGGGGGGGGGGGGGGGCTTTGGGCTTGATTTTAAAAAAAGCTTGGTCGAGCCAGCTTGAACATGTTAGTCCAGCTTGAATATGTCAGTCCAGCTCGAAGGCCGAGCCGAGCCGAACACAAGCTAGGGTGGTCATTGAACGAGCCTAGCTCGAACATGGTAAAGCTCGGCTCGACTCGGCTCGTGTACAGCTCTAGCAATGAGTAACAATTGCGGCTTAACTTATATTTTAATATGTTTTAGATTTTTGTGGAGTGTTGTTTATATAGGTTTATATAAGGAGGTGGTAACTTTATGCAGTCTTCGGCATCGTAAAAGATTTAGATAATTGGGTGTGCAAATTTCCTTGATTCTTTCACATAAGCGTAGCTTATCGCATACGGTCACGTGTACAAGAGATCGCATAAGTATCTTATCATTCTAATCTTACCACGCACGTTAGAAATCTTGTTGGAATCTTGACATAACTGAACTCTTGAATAACATATTTAATGGTTGTTAGATATTTGCTTTAATATATATATATATATATATATATATATATATATATATATATATATATATATATATATATATATATATATATATATAACTTTTAGTGTTTGCACATTGAAAACACCTCTAATTAGACAATTTTAGTGTTCACACACATGGGAAAAGGATGCAAAACATGGGCACAAATATGCAATATTTAGCACTTAATAAGAACCAAGACCATGGTAGAACAATCGTTATTCAACAACCTATTCATTGTTTAGTGTGGACTAAACTTTATGACAAGATGATCGACGAAATCACCCAGCACGTAGTAGGAAAGCCCCATGAACTTTCGTTCAAAACTGAATACTGTGGATGGAGGATGGAGAGATAAACTAAAGATTAAACTAAGGCCTTATGCAATTAGTAGAGTTGTACACGAGCCAAGCTAGCTCGGTTAGCTCGCTCGACTTAGCTCGAACCAGCTCGATTTGAAGGTTGGGTTCGAACCAAGCCGAGCCGTTTTTTCCAAGCTCGAAATGATTTTCAAGCCGAACTCGAGCTAACCCAAGCTTGATTCGGCTCGGCTCATAGCGAAGTTCGGCTCAATTCAACTGGAAAGGTATGCTTTTTTAGTCCCACATCGGAAGCGAGCAAAGAAATGGAGGTGAAACTTTCTATAAAAGTGGGGGGGGGGGGGGGGGGGGGGGGGGGGCTTTGGGCTTGATTTTAAAAAAAGCTTGGTCGAGCCAGCTTGAACATGTTAGTCCAGCTTGAATATGTCAGTCCAGCTCGAAGGCCGAGCCGAGCCGAACACAAGCTAGGGTGGTCATTGAACGAGCTAGCTCGAACATGGTAAAGCTCGGCTCGACTCGGCTCGTGTACAGCTCTAGCAATGAGTAAACAATTGCGGCTTAACTTATATTTTAATATGTTTTAGATTTTTGTGGAGTGTTGTTTATATAGGTTTATATAAGGAGGTGGTAACTTTATGCAGTCTTCGGCATCGTAAAAGATTTAGATAATTGGGTGTGCAAATTTCCTGATTCTTTCACATAAGCGTAGCTTATCGCATTACCGGTCACGTGTACAAGAGATCGCATAAGTATCTTATCATTCTAATCTTACCACGCCACGTAGAATCTTGTGGACATCTTGACATAACTGAACTCTTGAATAACATATTTAATGGTTGTTAGATATTTGCTTTAATATATAATATATATATATATATATAGATATTATATATATATATATATATATATATAATATAACTTTTAGTGTTTGCAGAAAGATTTGCTTCATTGCGACTCGTGCTCTACAAGAATTGCTTTTTACATCACTCTATCATTTAATACCTCCACATTTATGTATCTCTAACACCTCCCTTTAAAGTTCATCAACACTACGTATTGCATGGCTACTTTGTGGCATCTTCTGAACAATTTATGTAAAATTTTCTATATAGTGGGCTTAATTGATCAACGGCCTAGAGTTGCCTAGAAGGTTGGATATATGATGATTGGGCATACCAGTGGACCCCATTAAAGATGTGATTGATCTATAAAATTCTTGTAAGGGGTGGTTGCAATTGTGTCGCATGTATAATATTATAGTGGGATTAGGATACTCAAATTCGTATGGAGCGTAAGGCTGGTCCCCAATCCTACACACGTTGGAAGAAGCTCTACTTTCCATTCTGACGCTTAAAGTGTAAGGTGCTGAAGACTGCGGTAACCTACTTACAACAATGGCATTGCAAGCAGGTACGAATTTAAGTATTGGTTTATCGATCCGCATCGCCGATGCACGGTAAGGTCCTTCTGACCACAATAGGTCAGATGTATATGGGTGGGACACATTGTATCAAAAGAATGTATGGCTGGAAAATGATGTTTCAGCTGTCCATTTGTTTTGTACAGGATGGCCAACCTGAGGAGTGAAACGGTCTAAGTTTTAGGACAGAAGGTATAAGATCCTTGTGGACCACCTGATAAAAAGATCAGATCTCACAGATCGGATCTATGTTGGCACGCGTGCTGCGAGTGGATTAGCGGGCTTCAATAGTCATTTGATATGTTACTCGTACCTCATGAGGAGCTCAATCACACATCTACCTGTTACGTCGTGGCACATGAGTGTAAGATCTAATCCGTCCTTCAGGTGGTCGCGTTTTGTAGATGAGCCAGGCCAAAAATCATGCTGGTATGCTGATTGGGTGGTCCATAATTTATGAAACAAATGAATGGCTAGAAAGGCTTGACCAGGTTCTCCTCATCCATACATTTGCTTTTTATCCATGCCATCCACATAATGGGACAAGCCCGATGGACGGTTGGATTTGGACCATGTGGGCACATGTGATGGCGTATAGAAAACCTCATGGATGAAGGGCTATTTCAAATGAGCCCATTTACAAGGGACCTGAGCCGTTTATATGATGGGCCTCGTCATGGATGCGGTACTCAAAAAGAGCTCTAACGTTGAAATATTTCAACCCTCTGATTTTTTAACCATTCACGGTCGTTGAAAATTAGTAAAATGATCAAAAGGTTCACATATTCCAATCCAAGAGCTTTTATTTTTTAGGTATCCCCAAGGTGAGGCCCATCTTATAAACGGTTTGGATCATTGATAAATGATTCAGATACAGCACCCACGTTTGCTGTGGTAAAACGTGGTCTGGGATTCGGCAGTGACCCCTCCAGTACCGAGGTGGGTATTGGTCGGTGCTTTGTAGGCCATCCACGATGTGTTGATCAAACATCTACCGTTGAAAATAGGCAGATCCAAATCTTAGGTGGGCCACACCACAAGAAACAGTGTTGATTGAACACCTACCGTTGAAAACTTCATAGAGACCACTGAATTCTCTATTTTCCATCCAATCTGTTGATCAGGTCACAAAGATCTGGATGAAGGAAAAACACAAATATCAGCTTGATCCAAAACTTTTGTGGTACCAAAGAAGTCTTTAACGGTAAGCATTCAATCAAACCTCTTTGCTGTGGTGTAGTCCACTTGAGATTTGGATCTGCCTCATTTTTTTGTATAATGCCCTAAAATAGGCTGGAAAAATGGATGAACGATTTTGTAAAAACACATGCATCAATTTGGAGCCCTCATAGCACAGACACTACCGTTCTCGGTGCTGGAGGGGTTACTACCGAATCTGAGTCCCTATTGGAGTCGCTTAAGAGAGACGCGGATTGGCTAGTGACCCAACACCAACCAGCGGGCTGGTGTCAAAGCTGTGTAGGCCCCATCATGATGTATGTGTTTTATCCACGCTGTCCATCCAATTTTCCGCCTCATTTTAGGGAATGGGACAAAAAATAAGACAGATCCAAATATCAGGTGGACCACACCACAGGAAACAGTGGGAATTGAAATCTCACCGTTGAAAACTTCTTGGAGGCCACAGTAGTTTTGGATCAAGCTGATATTTGTGTTTTCAGTTCATCCAGGTCTGTGTGACCTTATCAACAGGTTGTATGGCAAATAAACATCACGGTGGGCCCTGGGAAGTTTTTAATGATGGACGTTCAATCAACACTGTTTTCCTGTGGTGTGGTCTACCTGAGATTTGGATCTGCCTCATTTGTAGGCTCATGACCTAAAATGAGGTGGAAAAATGGATGGACAGCGTGGATGAAACACATACATCATGGTGGGGCCCACACAGCTTTGACATCAGCCCCTTGGCTGGTGTTGGGGTCACTAGCCAATCCGCGTCCGCTTGAGAGGGCATTCAATTGCTGGGGTAACGTGTACTCCTGTGTCTAACAGTTATTCAACTACCGATGTTTTTCCCACCGTGTTCTGCGTATGCCATCCAACGTATGCATCAAGTGGACCCCACTAAAGATTCGATGTCTCAAAAAGAAGGGCAATCCACCCATCAGGTGGGCTTACGCCTTAGAAATAATGGACAGCCTAACAAAACTTTCCAAATTCACGTGGTGAGCTACAGATTGGGCTGATTTTTCGAGGGTGCTACTGGGTGCAATCCTGATGATTATGCCAGGTGGGCTGATATATATATATATATATATATATATATATATATATATATATATATATATAGAGAGAGAGAGAGAGAGAGAGAGAGAGAGAGAGAGAGACCTAATTTGTATGAAAATTTCCGTTCTCGTGCCTTTCTAAAATGCTTTCTTTTAACCTACCTGATTAAATTAAAGCAGGTTTCACTGTTTACACTCATTTTTACACACTCGTGGGCTAATAAGATGATGCCATACATTGGTACTACGAACTTAATAATGACATAATTGTACTCATGCTCGAGGCTATCTTTTGCCCAGTTTCCTTCATTAATACGTCTTTTGTCATAAATGCTGATGGTATAAAATATACGCATGCCTTTAAAGGAAATGAACTAATGAATAATACGTATAACCCAAATTTATGAGGCACACGACCAATGAAGCGTACTTAACATGTCTATAAAATACCCATCGAAGTAAGGATTCTATCACAGATCCGGATATGCTTAGTAAGGTCGTCTCTCACAATTATTCTAAAATAGAAGATATTTTCAGAGACGTTCAGAGCTCTCATGGAAATTACAAAGATTTCGAAGATTCGAAGATTGAACCAATATCTGAGCGGATGGGAACTAATGGATTAGGGTCCGATTTGGATCTAGTGGGACTGCTTCCACCAGTTTCATGAATATTCATGGTCACGATAGGGAATCTACGTAGATGGTCTGTGATCAAGCCAGATTCGATCAGATAGAGCCCTGAAACTAATTTTCAATATAGGAAAATCGGCGTAGACATGCTAACAGGAGACCTGAAAACAGTTTCAAATTTATGGAGATCTCTTATAGGAAAATCATATAAAAAGTTGTGGCTACGAATGATTCTGGACTAACGAAGGTTTTGCTGACTCTAGAAGCTATAAAAGGAGAACGTGGTGAAGAGCTCTAAGCCCACGCCAAACACAATTTATTTTCATAGCCTTTACTTTTATCTTAACATAGTCTAACCTAGTCTTAGAATAGATCGTTATTGTCCAATGCCACTGCTACAGTACCGTTAGGGGTAGTTAATGAGCCAAACTATTCGTAAACGGTTTGAGTTCGGTTCGATTAAAGCTCGTTTGAGTTCATTTGATTAGTAAACAAACCAAACTCAAACCCCCCTTTTTTTAGGTTCGATTAGTAATCAAACCAAACTCAAACATGCATGAGTTCGGTTTGGTGAGGCTCGATAGGGTTCGTTTGTAGCTAAAAAAACATTGTTTCCTATGATATGGTCCACCTGAGATTTGGATCTGCTTGATTTTTTAGCTCCGGCCATGAAATTATTTGATGAAATGTATGAACGGAGTGGATATGGAATATATGCATTAAGTTGGGCCCCACAATAAGAGCCTCGCCATCTTGACTTTTGGATATGGAATATATATTGCAAGGTGGGCCCCACAATAAGCCTATCCAAAGCTCAAGTGGACCATACCATGTCGTCCAACCTACAATGAATTTTGAAGGTGCAACATCTAATTTACACAGGCATTTAAAATGTTGCATATAGGGGTGGTTAATGAACCAAACTATTCGTGAACAGGTTTGAGTTCGGTTCGATTAAAGCTCATTTGAGTTCGTTTAATTAGTAAACAAACCAAACCCAAACTCAAACTTGAGTTTTAGTTATCAAAATCAAACCAAACACGGTGGTATTCGGTTCGGTTCGGTTCATTTACACTCCTAAGTACCGTAGGAATAGGATAAACATCCACAACTTTCTATTGCTGGATCCTAATCAAACGAGTTCTTACTTGGAAGATTAAACATTCTTGTCATATTCTTATTAACTAATCGCCTAGATTGTTCATACATATGGATAGTTTAGATATTTATCTTTTTTTATTTAATTCTCTAGTTTTATTTGTCACTCTGTCGATTGTAATAAGCATCATTTATAAATCAATTAAAATTGACATTTTTTAACCTTCTTTTATTTTATTTTATTGATCTTTATCCATTTGAGAAATACATTGGTTGTAATTATTGGTGAGAGAACAAGTCCATAAGACAAGGTAAAAAGAATTCATTAGGAAGGACAAACCCCTGTCCATTCGCAAATCGCTTGATCACTATTACAACCGGTGGCTGATAAGGACTATTGAATCCGAAAATTCAGTCTTAATCGGTCAATCTTAGTTCAGGAGTTACTAGCATTCATCAAACACTTGCATTGTGTACAACTCTAGCATGCCCACACTTTATTAATCACATATATTAACCAAATACAAGCCCTCATTAATACATGTGGCCTTGTGTTTAATTGAATTGCACAAACACTATCTTCCCCTAGATTTTAATGGTACTTAGATTAAATAGAATACAACTGATTAAAAAAAATGTATGGTCGTATTCTCTTTCATTTTATGTGTATGATGATCCAAATGTTGGATAGTTAAGTGGATTTAACCAGTGAATGTGAGCAATTGTTTATATATATGGGAAAAAGGTATTATGAGGTCGACCTCATGGAAGCTTCCCATGAGGTTGAGCTCTGTGAGTCCTACCATGATCTATGTCGAACATCCAACCCATCAATTGTATGCACCCTTCTATGGTGGGCCATGAGCTTAAAAATCAGGCCAATCCATGACTTAGCGAGCCACACCACAAACAATAGTGAGAGTGGATACCCACCCATTGAAACCTTCATGATCATTTATAAGGCCCGCTAAGATGTGGTTCAAACATCTAGCCCATCCATTGTGTGTCTCTGGTGGATAAGGGGTCACACCAAGTTTCAATTGCATAAAAAACACAGGTGGGCCCCACCAAGTGGTTTTGGGCACAATTTCACATAGTTTTAGATGGCGTGACCACTTGAGTTCTAGATGCGGCTGCTTTTTCAAATATCCCATAATCTAGAGGACAACCACTAAATGTTGGTGTGGATATCTGGCATAGATCATATGTGGGTCCACAACATAGGATGTTCCCATGAGGTCGAGCTCATAATACCATTTCCACACACACACATACACACCCATACATTAAAGAGTCTTGATCGTCCAAATGATGCAATTTCTTTTGGGTCTGCACCTATTGATCAGTGAATGATTATTATCTAAGTTGCGTATGATACTTGTAGGAAAGAGGCATCAGGATAGGGTTCTTGAAGCAAACCATTTGACGTTGGATCCAATACAAAGAAATTCTATATCAGGCCATTTGTGTAGGATGTTGAGATCGTGGAAGCAACTGCAGAGAAGAATCAAACAAGGCACTCATAATGTCACAAATAGAACCAACCAGATAACACATGAGTTTTATGTGGAAAAACCATTGTGGGAAAAAAATTTACTGCACAAAGCTACAATTCCATTATGAAAACAAAGTTACAAGAGATGGATCATTTACCGAATTAAAACCTTGGAGAAAAACCCTATCTTTTTCTCTCTAAAACCCTCTAAACCCTTTTGGACGTCTTAAGTTACTCTTATCCTGCAATTACAAGCCCTTATATAGTGATAAACTAGATTTAGAAACAAAATAAGCAAAACGGTGTGCACCATTGATTGATCTGATGATCTCTTGAAGGCCACATGTTTGATTGATCGAACATGCTCAAAATCGTCCAAAGAGTTCCAATAATAATTTAGAGTAAAATTTAGGAGTTTCGATCGATCAAGCCAAGGTGTCGATCGACCGTACTCCCCTTCTCCTGTATAGATTGAAGACATCACTTTCAATATAAGATCCCATATGAAAATTCTCTACATCAAGCTTGACATATGAATTGAAGTGTGGGGCTCACCGTGATGTTTCATGACATCTAATCTACACATAGTTTAGAAAAGGCTTGAATTTTTAGTGTTCATTCATCTTGATTGGGTGCATCTTCAGAATGGCATGCACAAAATAAATAGTCTTGCACACAATAAAAAAAGTTTTTGTTGGGGGGCATCGCCATCTCTATTGTGCAGGATACCTTGGATTTTGCAAAGTTTGGGAGTCAGAGCATGGCTCTGTTGGTTGGATCAACAGCGTGCAAGGATTCTCATTCAGGGAGTAGAGTCAAACGTTGTCAGTCCGACTAGTAGTGTGTTGTCAGTCCGAGTTGGTTCGACCAATCGACGTCAATTACTTACGTGGTTTCACAGAAATTGAGGTATTTAAGCCTAATTGTGATTAGGGCTTGGCATTACAAGTGTTTTTTTTCTCTAAGGGTAAGGGTTTTACGAGCTGAGGAAAATTTCTATATTATAAGAGCTTGGGAATGGATTTTCTCAAGGGGCTAGGGTTTTTCTTAGGTGCACATCGCAAAGGAAAATCAATTTCATCTGTAATTGAAAAAGTTGAGTGGTGTAATCTCTCATACTTTGATTGTAGTGAATTTTTGTTACTTTATGCCATTTTTTTTTCACAATGATTTTCTACTTTAAATATCTTGTGTTTGTGTGTGATTGCTTTGATTTGTTATTGTTTATTTAATTGTTTTATTTTTGTTGAACGTGTTTCCACAAAGCATATAGATTAATGGTGATATTAGATATAAATTTTTAATACTTAAGGTTGATCTAAATTTGTTAATGGCTTGAAATTTTAACCATCTCGTTTTTTATTAACATCATTTTTAGGCATTCATAGGAATATTAAGATGCAAAATGATGGATGGATAAGATGTCTTGAAAACATCTTGGCCTGCCAGATATTTGTACATTAGGCCTAGCTTCAAAACATTTGCAGTAGATCCGGCCCCAAAGGATTTTGTCCAAAGGAATTTGTGAGAGACACGTGGACTAGGAGAGATGCAAAGAACTCCAAAGTGACTTGCGTTGGTCCGTTGGGAGTGTACAGGTGGAACTTTAATGAGATTCAACCCGCTCATCAGGTATGCTGCCTCTCATTCATTATGGAACCAGAAATCATGACGTAAGCCCACCACTAATTTAGCGTAGGGCCAACCGTGGTGCCTATATTTTATCCAATCCATTCATCTTTTTTCTTTTTTTTCTTTTTTTAAGTTAGTCATGCAAAGCACCCACCCTGATGAAATCATTCTCCAAAAATCATGCCATTGCAAAACTTAGGTGGACCATAACACACCAATTTAGAGGGGTTTAGGTATAATTCCAGATATGGACCATAAGAGGTTGCCTAGGCAACACGTTCCTATAGCTATTCGATCACCAAGTGGGTTAACTTTCATTAGATCCAACCCCTCCATTATGATCCCAAAACTCAAGTTGATTTGACACTTAGGTGGGCCACCCCACAGAAAATAATGCAAAATATGCGTAAAACCTCTATATTCACCTCTAATTTTTTTTAACTGTTAACTGCAAAAATTCTAACCGCCGATTTGGTCACCACAAATGTGCAGCTAAGTAAAATGACTAAAAATCAATGGCCAAGATCAAATGGTTAAAATCATATTATCTGTGCAGATTTTTAGGCTATCTTCCATTCATGGCGTGGCCCACAAATTTGAAAGTTTGACAAAGCCGCCACGTGTCCATCAGATGAGTTGCCACATGCGAGTGGTATCCACTCTCAACTAACCAGAAGATATTTCGACCGTGGACCGTTGATGAACATTCAACAATCCATTACTTTCGTACACGTCCATCACACTTAGATGAGTGGACAAGCTTGATCGTGGTGGGCCATCGGTAATGGACGGCTGGATTGTCGCACAGCTTTTGTTGGGAGTGGGATATCCTAATAATAGAAGCGGGTAGGGTTGGAGAGACGTTGGCCTTCTGCATCTTTCTGACAGCGCCGGCCTCAAACCAGCGCAGCAATAGTAACTACTCAATGCTCCGGAGCGGCACGTGAGAGAGAGAATGTGGTCACAGAGAAGACAATCTTCCGGTGATAGTCCATTACTGCCCTCTAAGTTGTGGTGTCTCATCCAACCTGAACCTCGCACACATGCACGCCAATCCAGACCGTTCAAGATCAAGGGCCTCCGGTTTTAGAGTACTGGCGTGAGGATGTAGTTAAGGAACGAGAGAAATCAACGGTTAGGATGGTTCGATGGTTATGAATTTGGGGTATGATGCTATCCATGGTGGGGCCCACTTTTTGGAATGCCGTGGATTTTGACGTTACGTGTAACTTGAAAAAGGGTGGTGGAATGTCACGTTGTCTAGCCAGAAAAGTAAGTAGAAATTTCCCAAAGGGAAAAGGAATGAGGGAGGAATGGTAAGAAAGTGAGGGATGAAATCTCCCCTCCCGAGAGACAAACTCAGAAAGAAAGAAACAAACAAACAAGCAAAGACGTAAGACGGAGGAAAAGGACGGAAAGAATTGATATTTGCAACCACCCTGTTTTCGTTTACATACACCCAATGGATCTTCGACCGAGGTTTTGGGTTTAAAAGTGGGGCACATGGTTGTGTGATCAAGACCGTTCTTCAGTTGGTCCACTATCCTGCAAAAGATTTTCATTGGAAGATCCTAGCCATCCACGTTGGGCTTTTTTAGTTGGATGTGGACTTTCGTTGTATCGGCCTTCTGGATCATCTGTGGCTCACCCATGACCTCATTCACGCCGTCCATCCATATTGAAAACTCATTTTAGTGCATGATCTAAAGAATGAAGCAGATCCAAATCTCAAGTGGACCATAGTACAGGAAGTAGTATCATTGAATCCCACCATTAAAAACTTTATGGGGTCCACTGGAATGTGTATTTGCCATCCAACCTGTTGATAAGGTCACAAAGACCTGGATGAAGAGACCACACAGATATAATCTTGATCAAAAACTTTTGTGGCCCACATGAAGTTTTTAATAGTCATTAACTACTGTTTGCAATACCATGGTACACCTGAGATTTTGGATCTGTTTAATTTCTAGATTATGCACTAAAATGAGTTTTCAATAGGGATGAACGGCATGGATGTAAGGCACATACATAATGGTGGGCCCCACAGTTAGGGATCCCACCCAACTCGGTGGATCCGGGGATCCACCGAGCTGCACTCATCACCTATGCGTGTTAACCTTACTGTGGGGCCTACCTTGATGATTTGTAGTATATCCAGCCATCCATCAGTTTTTCCAGCCCATTTTAGGTCATGGTCCCAGAAAGAGAAAAACATATTCAAATCTCAGGTGAACACACCCCAGGAAATAGTGGTGATTGAACGCCCACTATTAAAAACTTCCCAAGGCCCACTGTAATGTTTATTTGTCATCCCATCCATTGATAAGGTCAACCAGTCCTCGTTTCAACACTGAGGTCATGGTATCAATTCCCCTGGGGGTGGCTAATAGGGGTGGGTGGTAGGGCTGTCAACGGCACGGATCATTATCCGTATCCGATTCAGATCCGCTCCGATTTAATCAGATTCGGATCAATAATCGGATCATCGGGTCGGATACGGATATCCAAAGATGATCCGTTTAATATTCGGGTCGGATTCGGATTAACCTTGATCCGGCCCGTTAACGACCCGACCCGATTAAAAAAAAAAAACAGTCGTCTCCTTCGTTCTACTCTCCACGCACGAGCATCTCTCTCTCTCTCTCTCTCTCTCTCTCTCTCTCTCTCTCTCGATATCGGGTCGGATCATAATTGGATCGGAAAAGGATTTCAAAAAATTTAAACGGGTCGAGTTCGGATCATATACTTGTGATCCGAATCGGATTCAGGTCGAATATATCCTTAATCGGGTCGGATACGGATCATCACTGATCCAGCCCGTATCCGACCCATTGACAGCCCTAGTGGGTGGGTGTACTAACAATGGGGTGTGTGAACTAACCAATAATAATAAAAAAAAGTCCTAAATGAATTTAAGATTAGGGCTGTAAATGGTTGGGTTCGGGGCGAGTATAGCCAAAACTAGATCCACCCATTTACTAAATGGGTCTAGGTCCAAATTTTAGACCTAGACCCTTTTACTAAATGGGCGGGTCTAGGTCAGGTCCGAGTCAACCCATCAGACTCATATGTAAATGGGTTTGGGTCTGGTAGAGGTAGATCCACCCAGACCTATTTATAAATGAGTTGGGTCTAATGGGTCTGGGTCTAGGATCTAGTATGCAAGCATTTTTACAAGGCTTAAAATCGGGTCTGGATGGGTCCCTTAAAACATAGACTAAACCCGCCCACTTACTAAATGGGTTTGGGTCGGGTCGGGTTAGATCGGGCCTAATATAAAGGAAACCAGACCCAGACCCGTTTAGCAAATGGATTTGTTCTTGGATCCAGACCTGACCCATTTGTTAATTGGGTTGGTCTGGGTACCCCATTGGGTCTGCTGACCCATTTACAGCCCTAGGTAAGATGCAAGCATCCGGATCGTTTGCTCCTCTTCAATAGGATTTTCCTGTTTGCTGACCACCTAATTGGTCCAGCTCAGCATTGACAGTTGTCAGCACTGCTGATCTAAAACTTTTGTGGCATATAAAATGTTTTTTATGGTCATTCACCACCGTTTCCAATGGTGTAACTTAGTTTTGGGATCACATAATAAAATGATATGGAAAACCAGATGGATGGCATGGATATACAACACGCTCATCAAGCTGGCCCCACACGGTAAGGGTAACAAGGTTTTACCCAGGTAACTGGAACATAGCCCAGTGCCCCACTTCGTCAAAATGGGGCCCATGATTAGGTGTCCAAAGGGAGCGAATTGCCTGTGTTGACATCACCAAGTTCTATAGGGTCCCATCATTATAAGTGTTATATCCACACTGTATATCCATTTTGCAGGATCATTTTAAGGCTTGGGCCCAAAAATGAGGGAGATCCAATGCTCAAGTGTACCCATACGCTACAGGAAGCCGTGGGGATTGAATGCCCACCTTTGAAAACTTTTGAGGGTCATGGATGTTTTGGAGCAAGTTGATTTTGTGTTTTCCATTCATCTAGGTTTGTGTGAACTTATAAAGAGGTTAGATGGCAAAATAACATCATGGTGGCCCTAAGAAGATTTCAATGGGTAGTACCATTATCCCCACTGCCTTTTGTGGTGTGGTCCACTTGAGCTTTAGATCTACCTCATTTTTAGGACCATACGATAGAACTTGGTGACGTTAACACATCACTGGTTGGCACACTAGGCAACTCGCTTTTGGCACGGATTGTGTACTATCAGGAGTGGATTAGGTGTCTCGGACTCACACAAGATGGTGCAGCCATTACTGTGGGACCCCACCTTGATGTATGTATTCTCTATCCACGCCATCCATCCACTTTTTTAGATCATTTTAGGGCATTGTCCCAAAAATGAAGCAGATCCAATTATCATGTGGAACACAGCATAGGAAACAAATGGAAATTGAATGCCCTGCCATTAAAAACTTCCTGGGGCATCCCTTAATGTTGACATAGTGTTTATTTTCCATCCAATCTGTTGATAAGGTCACACAAGCTGGATGAAGGGGAAAAAAAATCAGCTTGATCCAAAAGTTTTGTAGTCCATCAATGATTCAATCACCACTGTTTCTTATGGCATGGTCCACCTGATAATTGGATCTGTTTCATTTTTTGGATAGTGCCCTAAAATGATATGGGAAAACGGATGGACAACATGGATACATAATACATACATCGAGGTGGGCTCCACCATAAGGGCCGCACCGTCTTGGGTGAGTCTGGGTCTCACCTAATCCGCTCTTGTGTTACACCACTAGGACGAGAGTGGATTACGTGTGACCCCGGGCACACATATCTCTCAGTGCTCGGGGATATGTGGGATCCACATAAATGTCCCTGACAAATCTCCATCCATATGTTTTGAAAGACCACAATATGATATGATTTTAAAAGTGAGGCCAATTTAAAATTAAGGTGGGTCGTGTTGTCACCTGGAATTGGACAGCAAATAAGGTCAGTTAAGCCCAACCTTTTGGTCATTTCCACCCTCGTTTTCTCAAAACAAAGCAAGCTTGTGACACCCTGGGGTTGTCGAACCTATAAAGGATGAATAGAAACATGTAGTTGAGGAGGTGCCAATGGCCGACTGTAGACTCTCCGATGCCTAAGTCAAGTGAGTAGAAATCGAATGTAGGGTAGGAAGTGCGTAGGATTGCATACCTTGTTTTGTAAAGGGGAGCCCTATTTATAAGACTCGGATGAGGTTTGAGTGTTAGAGTCCTTCACGGATACGTTTAGAGAGTCCTAAATGGGCGGGAGTACTCCCGTCCCATGACGGTAAGAGAGATTCACGGCTAGGATAGAGTCGGAACCTTATTTGGTTCATATTTGGTGGAACTGCCCTAGACTTCTCGCATCACCTCTGGAGGTGATTGTTCTGGTCTGCTCGAGATGTGAAGCTCAATGCCCGAGCTCCTTCCCTTCAGGTTCCTTACCAGGGCCTATAGATTGTCAATGGGGTGAGGTCGTTCCCTGCCTCTATTAGTCTACCTCAGGATGTCAATGTCACTCCTTAGCCCGAAAGGTAGGAGTGCTTGTAGATAACTACTCGGCCTCTACTTGATAGAGAACCAAGGACACGGTCTTTACTCTAGCTTTCACTTTTTCAGATGTTGATAGGATTGTAGTAGGAAGCTTGATAGCTGTTGTCCCCCATCTTACGGAGTTCGTCGACCTATCTCCTCGGCCTCATCACTCCTCGGCTTGGAGGAAGGGCCAAGGACTCATACTTTGGGCCTGTGGGCTTTCTTCACTATGTGGGACCAATTCAGAATTCTCCACAACAAGCCATACCAATAAAACAATGGGAGCAACAACATCCACGATTGAAACCTTCCTAGAGCTAACCATGATGTTTATATGTCATCCAAACCATTCATATAATTATTACCACTCAGATAAACTACACGAACAAATATCATCTTGATATAAAGATTAAAGATTTGTCATCGCTAGGCATTCATTCCACAATGTTTTGTGTGACATGGCTCACCTGAGTTTTGGATATGCCTGATTTTTAAAATCATGTCTATCGTGGTCTTTAAAAATAGATGATAGAGTGGATTTGTCATAGACATCTTTGTGGACCCCATGCTTGTCTTCTACTGATGTAGCAGAATCTACTCCCAAGTGCAGGAGATCGCAATGTAATAATTCCTGGTGAGTCCAAAGTTGAATCCACAGGGACAGACTCAGGGACAGACTGTTTATATAAAGTTAAATCTACTAGCCAGGTAAGAGAATGAGATATAAAAGAAAAACTAACCTTAACAAGAGTTGAGTGATTTTTAATATGTGATGAGAGTAAATCAATTAGGAAGGTCAAATAAATAAAACGTAGTTATGCAATCTAACTATTTCTTTTGAATGCAATTACAATGAATACAATCGGATTTGATCTCTTTGTTCTATCTGACTGGAAGGTCTATCATTCAAGCATACTTAAGAAAAATACAATAGAAATGAGAGATCCCACACTACATACACACAATTAAACCAAATCGTTAGGCGTCAGTGATTGTGCATCGAAAAATCCTTGAGAGAATTCGTATATCAATGTAACAGGCTAACGATTGCGCCCTATCTAAGTGATCATGAGATTAGATCTAGGTATGAAAATTTAGGATGCATAAACATACTAGATAAAGCCTTAGATCAATTATAGATTTCAAGCAACATAGATTGATCTCTACGAATGGAATCCATGAAGTTGTGGCATTCAATTGGAATAGGCTAGATTATATAGCTTTAAAAATCTAGTTACTCATGACAAAGAAAAAATAAAAAAATAAAGAAGAAAACATAAAAAAATTATTCACCATTAACATTAACATCAATAGAGAAAAACTACCTAGGAAAAATGTCTCAGCAAAACCCTCCTCTAAACGGTCTGCCAAAAACTCTCCTCGAAGACTAGTTCATCCGCTACTTCCCAAAACTCCGGACCAAAATATGTTACTTGTATTCTTTTACTTTTATATTTATTGTTATTTTTATATTTATTTTCTTCTATTTGTAGCAGTCTTACATGAGATCTAAGCCTTCCATTTGTTCCCCACTTCAAATAAGCCTAAATAGACTGTTGGTTCGAGCTACAAATAATCATAGCCTTTGAAAATATCTCAAACATGTTTGCACCTTTTTTCTTTCTTGCGGCCCACCAGAATATTTATTTCTAGTGAAATTTGGTCTCGTACCTTAAAATCATGTCCCCTATGATGTAAATGTCTCAAATCGTCCAAAACAGGTCACTGAAAATCGATGTGCAATGCCCAATGACTTCGAACTTTGGCCGCATTCACGCTGTTCACACATTGATTTTCATAACTTGGCTTAAATCACTATTTCATTGATTTCTCCTTCCACGGACCTAAGATTTGCACAAAATTTGACGTGCTGTCGTTATTTGACGTGCTCTACCAATGGTGTGAAAATCAGCTCCAAATTCCACTCTGGTAAAAAGTCAGTTTTTCAAGGTCGGTTTTCTTAGTTTTTTCTCTGTACAGCTACACTCTGACCCATACACTGCATTTCTTCCTAATCCGGACCTGCCTGTTATCTGCCACCTAATATTTCGGTTGCAGAAATGCAGTTTTGACCCTCAGTTTCATCTGTGGTGCTCTATCCGATTCCCTGAGTTTAATTCTTGCACTTTGATCACCATTCGGCTCCTTTTTCTTCTGTTCCTTTTATTTTTGGGTCTGTCACTTCCTTGAATCAGTGTTTAGTCCATGCATGAGTACCGACCATCTAATTCATGTATCAAAATTCATTAATTAACGTATACTTATCACAAATGTATCATATGACTCTATGCATGCTCACAGACTTATAAAATGTGTTTTTATCTTGAAAAGCATGCAAAAACGATATATTTAGAGGGTCTAAATATGCAATATTGGACACTCATCACCCCACACAGCCCCTAGCATAGAGTTATCTATGTGCCCAAGGTCATAGACAATCCACTCTCCACCAGGATGAGCACGGATTGGATACTACCCCACCAGGACCTAGCTAAAGATAGACTGGTCACATTAAGGGCTATGTGGGACCACCGTGATATATATGGTTTATCCATATCATTCATCTATTTTGATGGATTGTTTTAGGGAGTGAACCCAAAAAGGAGGTAGATCGAAGGCTTGAGTGGACCACACCACAGGAAGCAATGAAAATTGAAAGCCTACCATTGAAATCTTCTTCAAGGCCATAGAAGTTTTGTTTCAAGCTGACATTTATTTTTACCCTCCATATAAATATGTCTGACCTTACTGAAGAGGTTGGATGGCAAATAAACATCACAGTGGGCCCTAGAATGTTTTCAATTGTAGGAGTTTCAATCCCTAATGCTTCCTATGGTGTGGTCCACTTAAGCCTTCGAGCTACCTCATTTTTAGTCTCATTCCTTAAAATAATCTGTCAAAATAAATGGACGGCGTGGATAAAATATATACAACACGGTGGGCCCATAGAGCCCCTAACATGACTATTCGTCTCTAGCTAGGTCTTGGTGGGGTAGTACCCAATCTATGCTCCACCAGGACCTAGCTAGAGACAGACGATCCTATTAGGGGCTCTATGAGCCTATCATAATATACGTGTTTTTATCTAAGTTGACCATCCATTTTAAAAGGTCATTTTAGGGCATGAACCCCTAAAAGAGGCAGGTATAAAGCTCGACTAGACCACACAATAAGAAGTAGTGGTGACAATGACCCCACTTGTACATTGAAACCTTCGTAGAGCCCACCGTTATGTTTATTTGCCATCCAACCTATACATAAAGAGACAAACCTAGATGAAGGAGAAGCATAAATATTAGCTTATTCCAAAACTTTTGTGGCCTCAAGAGGTTTTTAGTAGTAGGCATTCAATCCTTATTGTTTCCTATGGTGTGGTCCACTTGAGCATTCAATCTACCTCCTTTTTATCCTCATGCCCTAAAATGACGTTATTTCTTGTGGTGTGGTCCACTTGAGCATTCAATTTGCCTCCTTTTTATGCTCATGCCCTAAAATGATCTTCAATAAATGGACGGCTTGGATAAAACATATATATCACCCTGGGCCCCATAGAACCCCTAACAAAACTGTCCATCTCTAGCTAGGTCCTAGCGATGGTAGTACCCATTTGCCACCCATCAGCTTTCGTGTCGAAGCTGTTTACGGGTCCCCCAAAAAAACTCCTTAAGTGGAGAGGGGTTAGCTGTGACCACATATCCAGTAATGTGGGTGAGACCCTGGACTCTAGGCCCACCTTGATTTATGCATTGTACATCCACACAATCTATCCACTTTACCAGCTCATTTTAGGGCATAAGCTAAAAAATGAAGCATATCCAAATCTCAAGTGGACCACACCATAGGAAATAGTGGTCATTGAACGCACACCATTAAAAACTTCCTAAGGTCCGACGTAATGTTTATCTCCCATCTAACTTGTTCATAAGTTCATATAGACTTAAATGAAGAGAAAACACAAATATCATCTTGATCTAAACCTTTGTGGCCCATAAGAGGCTTTTAATGGTCAAAATTCAATCCCTACTATGTGGTTTGCCTAAGATTTGTATCTGCTTCATTTTTCGAACTATGTCCTAGAATAAGCTGGAAAATGAATGGACGACATGGATATACAACACATAATGAGGTGGGCCCCACGATCAGGGTTGCAACTACCTCATTGGATCTAGGGTGGAGGCTAATCCATATTCCCTCAAGATTAGTTTGTTTCACCAACTGTGACAGTAATGCAAAAGAAATGGACAATGACTACAAGTTACTTTTCTCAATCCTACATTTGATTACAATGACGACAATTTAAATAAATTGATATTGATGCTTGGATTTAAAATTTTCATGGTAATATCATGAAAAGTGTAATGATTATAAATTACTTTATTCATCTTCTAGATACAACTGCATATGACTGATTATTTCAATAGTTGGTATGGCTTGGTAAGATCATAATAATGACACATTTCCATTCCAGCTTGTTTGATTTATTGTAATTAATTACTTATAATTTGACGTAATCTAGTATTTATTAATTACAATTTGAAAATTTAGAGGTAAGATGTTAACATCTACACGGGTTGGTTTTTTTACCTTGACACAAAAACAAGACGAAATATGATACATCCCAAAACTACGTGGGCCCCACTATGATGTATGTGTTCAATCCATGTCGTCCATCCTTGTAGCCTCATTATGTTATTGCATGAGCATAAAAATGAGGTAGATCCAAAAATCTTATAGCCCCTAAGAAGCCTTTAATATTGGTAGACATTCAATCCTCCAATATTGAGCTTGGGATCTACCTCATTTTTGGGCTCATAACCTAAAATGAATGAATGACATGTATATAATGCATACATGGTTGGGCTCGCAGAGTATTGGCTTGGAAACACAAAAAAGGAGGCTAAGTTCAGTTGTTATCTCATTTCATTTCAGGTGATTTTTTGTGTCTTTGACAAATAGGTGTGGGAAAAAAATAATGACCAAATTATCTCTAATTCATAATAATTACAATGAATCCATCGCACCCTTAGGGCTTGTTTGAGAGCTTATAAATGGAGGTAAATGAAATCCATTTCACAATTACACTTAGGGCTTGTTAGATTCTCCAATTACAATAGTAAATAGCTGTAAATGGGTTATGATTATTTAGTTTTGTAATTTTGTGGTCATATCACTTACATTCAACCATAATGATAATTTTGCAACATTTTTTTTTCATTTTCTGTACGGGCGCACACCCTCACATCCACACACACCACGTGAGTACTTGAACCCATAACGTAAGTGTTGAAAACCGTAAGGTCTACCACTGAGCCATGAGTAGAGATATTGTTTGTTTCACCCACAAATCACTGTAAAAATGAGAGTTTCATGGTGTGGAAATGTAATGTTACATTTTACTTTTACCTCTGTCATTTGCAAGTGTAATTGACTCTCGATATATGAGCCACAATAATGTTTAAACAAATCCTTAGGAATGATAATGATGGTTCATTTACTTTACATTTCATATGAGATTGAAAAATCAAGTGTAAATAGAATCCTTAGTTGTTTGGTAGCCTCTGAATGAAATACATTGGAATCCAACTATTCCGTTGGATAGAAGTACATGGGAGGATTTAGGATGCATTGGAATTCTTTGGTATATTCGCAAGAACATATGCAATATCCCAAATCGACTTTAAAGTCTCAAGTGGGCCACAAACTGAAAAGATTACAAAGGAACAACTTGCCATCATTTTTTAACCGTCCATTTAGATGGCTAACGTTTAGATAGCTTGAATCATTCTATTGGTGTGATTTTAGTGATGCAGTCAATAATTGAATTATTTCAAAGTATCATTAGCCTGCCATGTGTACATGACTAAGAGTGTAGGGAGCCAGGAAAAAAAGTTACACTCGAGACTTTAGAGGGAGCCAGGAAAAAAAAAGTTTCACACCAATTAATTTCAAATCTCTTCAAGATTTCAAATAAGCCCATTCTACTCTCAATTCATTTACTTCCCATTTCATTTATAGACATATAAACACCCCACTATAGGATCCTACTAATCCAGCAAACTGCTGGTTTTCACAAAACCACGTCAAAGGCCAACCAACTAATGTTGCTATGACAGACGCCTCATCTCCTCACTATAACTCTGTGCACATAGTACAAAATTGTAGCATTGTAGCACTGTGAAAATAGTGTTGCACCGACGATTTTCATCTATAAAATCCACATTTGCTTGGTGGACTAGGAGACAACAGAGTGGAGGGGGTAGATGGTTGAGTTGAGAGAGCGGACGACAGAGGGTGTAAACATGAGAGGGTGCGAAGAGAAGCCTGAGAGAGAGACAACGAGGATTTTCGCAGCCAGAGACCCTTTGGCCAGAGACTTTCGGCTAAAGAAGTGATTCAGATCACTGGTAGTGAATCAGAAACAATCCGAAGACTTGCTGAAATCCTCCCTGCTATAGAAGGCAATTCGATCGTCCATCAAGAGGCTTTAACAAAATCCAGTGGTGCTATGTCCCTTGTCAACTTTTCAGATGGCAAATTACCACAGCTCGAGTGAAGAATATATATGGGGTATAGTTGGGGATGTCCAATCATCTCTTCTGTATAAGAAGAGTATTTGATTTTCCCCTTGCCTCTTTAGAACCACTTCATTCCAAGTTCCACACATTCCATATAATCTTCTCCATCTCATCTCTAATCTTGCTTTTTTTATTCTTTTGATAAATCATCATAAATTCTCCCAAAGAAATAATTAAAACTCCATAAAGTAGAGACCCTGAGAAATAATTAAAACTCCATAAAGTAGAGACCGTGCACTGCACGGTGGAAAAGGGGTGCCTAACCCCTTTCACTTTTCATAACTGATGCCCTTACCATGAGTCAACGATGTAGATCAATGCAGGATTCATTTCAGGCGAGTGTTTCCTCGTCCTTTTCATCATTTGGCATTTCCACAACCCCTAAATAACCGTAGAAATCAAAGCCATTTTCCTGGCTAGTGGCGACTCCATACGGACCATTGGCCATCCTTACAGCCCTGAAAAAAGGCATTACATGACCCAAGCAGCCAAATCTGCCTTAATAAAATCATATACACCTTTGTGTGCTAAACTTAAAAATTGTGACTATCGCATGTAGACATCCTATTCCTTAATTTCTCGCCTTGTGCAAGGACAAAAGGAATTTGGGGCATGCGCCACATGTCAGGAGGGCCTTCACATGACATTTACTCCCATTCAAGTGCACCTCTTAACTCATTTACTTCCAACTTATCTTAGTTATTTTCATCCAAACGACTCCTTATATTATTAGGATAATTGGCTAAACCAACAGGCTGCAACCATAACACAGTGGTCTCTAACTTGCCAGGCCAATACACCAAGCCCTAAAAATAATAATTATAAAAAATAAAAAATAAAAATAAAAGTTTAGATAGTGGACTTTTAGTGGACTTTCACTGTAAAATTTTCAATTTCTCATCAAAAGGCCAAAAAAGATGAGCTAGACTAGAAATTGGACTTTTAGTAAAAAAGCCACACCGTAGGGCTATTTCACTAAAACTCCCCTCATGAGATTCGTTTTGCTCCTTCGCGACTCAGGGTCCAGCATGTGTTGCAACCAATGGGGCTTACAAAATGAGATGGTCGTGTGATCTGAACCATTCATTGTCTTGATATTACCCTAAAATACTATTACACGGTAATCACACTTCATTATTAGTCTATGCATTGGTTTTTATAATTCAATGCGACCCACCGAACGTTTCATTGTTTTGAATCCCTCTCGAGATATTAACGGTCATAGTTATACATTTGGAGTATGCTCCTTGATGTACCCTTTTACCATTGGATTGCACAACATGGACGGTTCCGATCATTGAATGACTCAGCATGTGGTCCTCTGTGGGCAGCGAGACGCGCTCCATGCTGAGTAAAGAGGCAAAACGAACTCGAAGAATGAAGTGCCGGGAGCGGATTGCCTGTGAATGGTTCAGATCACAGAGATACCTGTTCCCGGGGCTGCGTGGGGCCCACAGAGATGTCTTTGACAAATCCATTCGGTCCATCTGTTTTTAAATACCGCAATGGGGCAGAATTATAAAAATTATGAAGATCCAAAACTCATGCAGGCCATCCCAAACGAAACAGTGGGAACGTAAACGTCCACCGTTGAAACCTTCCTGGAGCTGTTCATTATGTTTATGTGCCATCCAATCCGTTCATAGGCTTATTTCCACTCAGATAAACTGTACTAACAAATATAATCCTGATACAAAACTTCTGTCACCCTTAAGTGTTCAATCCCCACTGTTTCATGTGGTATGGCCCGCATGAGTTTTGGATGTCCCGTATTTTTATAATCCTGCCCTAGTGTGGCCTTTAAAAACAGATGGACGGAGTGGATTTGTCATGGACATCACTGTGGACCTCACACAGCCCCGGGCACAGAGATATATCTGTGCCCGGGATCACAGGCAATCCGCTCTCGAAGTGCCGGGCTTCAAAACGTGAACAACGTACTAATGCACCAAACCGTACAAATGGGTCCCATTTTTTGGTGATCCAGACCATTGATCTTGTCTTCCATATTTTTAGTTTTGTATTTTCAATTAAAGTATCTTATTCTAGATTTTCATAACCCTTCGTTAAGTGTTCTTCAAGTAAAAGTGTAACAGAAAAATAAATAAACGGTCCAAAATAATAACAAAAAACAATTCTTAGAATATTACGATTTTAAGGATTCTGGTCCCAACACCAATCTGTTAAGTTTTCGATAAAATGAACGGCTTGGATTGAAGATTATTCGAATGAACCTGAGTGAAATGGGTTCATCAGAAATCTAGAGTTACAATTTCCATGTGTATGTAACATATCTGTCTAAAGGGGGATCTCTGTCATCTCGGGAAACGCGGAAAACAAGGAAAAGAAAAGACGGAAGAAAGGAAGCCCACCCCTTTTTTTATTTTCTCCCATCCGATCCGAGAAAGGCGTTGATGGGTCCGTTGTACAACGATCCCTTTTTACTCCACTACAGTCCAACGCACCCTCTCTCTCTTCACCATCTCCCTCTCTTCTCTCATCCCACTGCTCTCGACCCGTCTTTTCGCCACCTCTGACGCCCCCCCTCCCCCCGCCCCTCTGCCAACCCAATAACATCCACCCCTTCCCTTATGTAATAATAGAATATGATAGTTTACTAAAATGCCCTAAACCGCATGGACCATCAACATAGGGGCCACCCTATCTGTGGTTCGGATCCTTTAACAATGAGGCTACAAAACTTTAAACCATGTGGCACTTGTTTGTGCCTTTTAAGTAGGGGTGTAAATGAACTGAACCGAACTGAATAATACTACCGTATTTGATTTGAGTTTGATAATAAAAACTCAAGTTTGAGTTTGGGTTTGGTTTGTTTACTAATCAAATGAACTCAAACAAGGTTTAATCGAACCGAATTCAAATCGTTCACGAATAGTTTGGTTTATTAACCACCTCTATATACAACATTTTAAATACCTAGTGTAAATGAGATGTTGCGCCTTCAGAATTCATTGTAGGTTGGACAGCGTGGTATGGTCCACCTGAGCTTTGGATAGGCTTATTGTGGGGCCCACCTTGTAACATATATTTCATATCCAACATATATTCCAAATCCAAAAAAGTAAAGACGGTGAGGCTTATACTGTGGGGCCCACCTTGATGCATATATTCCATATCTACTCTGTTCATACATTTCATGGCAGGAGCTACAAAATGAAGCAGATCCAAATCTCAGGTGGACCATATCATAAGAAACAATGCTTTTTCAGCTATAAACAAACCCTATCGAGCTTAATTGAACCGAACTCATACCTGTTTGAGTTTGGTTTGATTACTAATCAAACCTAAAAACAAGGTTTGAGTTTGGTTTGTTTACTAATCAAACGAATTCAAACGATAATCAAACCGAACTTAAACTGTTCACGAATAGTTTAGCTCATTAACCACTTCTACTTTCAAAGGTTTGGTTTGATAATAGCAAGAGTTTAAATGCTTACATTTGTCTAAGTCAATCTTATCTCAGTCATAAGCTAATTACTTCATTAGTACTATTTGGCTAAGTATGGCTTGTTTGGATGTTGAAAATTTAATATGTTGCGTGCATGATGTATGTGTTGTACCCATGCTATTCATCTATTTTACGATCTCATTTTAGGACATGAGCCCAAAATTGAAGCATAACTAAAGCTCATGCGGACTACACCATAGGAAAAAATGTGAATTGAATGCCTATCATTGAAAACTTTTTAGCGGATACTCTATGTAGCACCCAAACATGCCCTTAATATCTTTTTATATTTTATTTTCAAACATAAATTACCAAGGTGATAGTAGATAACCTGTATAAGTTATATAAGTTATAGGGCTCCTAATTGCACCAGGGCAATTGGATAGTCTAATCATTTGATCTGATAGTCCACCAAGTTCAACATCCATTTCTAGGGCTCGGTATGAAAATCACATTGATTAGATTATTTGATACATCCATAAGTTGGACATTTTTTTTTCTAGACATCCATTTTCAAGCCGTGTATGATACGGTTAATATGCTAATATAAAAGTATAAGCAAACCTCGATGGCCTTTAATGGGTCAAAATTAATAACTAGGGTGCGTTTAGGTGCTAGTCAAAATATGTTTTAAACACGTCTAATGGGCTTGAAATCCCACTTGGATACATTCTTCATCGTGGCAAGTTTGACGATTGATTTGGATTTTCAACACATAGCGCATATGAATTCAAATTCCACATCAGCTGCAAAATTTAATTTTAAAAAATACAAAATGGGTGGCATCCATACACACACTAAAGATACTTTTTCTGCAAATAATATTAACCATCCATTACAATCTTATTGTTGGGGATGGTAAAAAAAAAGCTCAATTTATGTGATTTTGACATGTTAACCTTAAGGTGGTCAAGTAGCTTGGAATAAGAGGGATTTGTGAGAGCTTGTATATATATATTTTTTGTTCATTTAGGATTGTTTGATTTTTCAATTACAATGGTAAATGTCTATAAATGGTTAACTATTATTTACCATTATGATTGGGTGATGACATCACATACATTCGATTATAATGAAGATTTTGTTACATTGCTTATTTGACACAAAAATCACTATAAAAATGATAATTTTATAATATAAAAAAATATAATGATTATAATTTACTTCATTTCTTTTTTTATACTCAACTCTTAGTTCATTATTCATAATTTCTATTTAAACAAACACTTAAAAATGATAATGATGACTCATTTAGTCTGCATTTAACCGACATTTTTGATGACCTAGCAAGCTTTTAGTAGCAAGGAATTGGAGGGATTTAAGTTGGGGAGTAATCCAAATATGCCAAAAGAGCTCTTTCCAAACTCCCACTTCAAAACTATGATTTCAAATCTACTCGATTCCATAGAGAATGAAATCCATCCAATTCCACCGGATTTAAAATCCACCAAATAAAGTAGGCAGCCCATGCTGTCCCTTGATCATTTCTAACCACCAATGAAATAACTTCCCTTCTGCCAAACCAACATAAAGGGGCCCTTTGGTCATTCTCCTCTCCACCCCAAGAGAAAAACCCCAGCAGATCTTCCTTTGCCCTTCCCCCTCTTATAAACACCCCCACCACTGCCGACCCCCTTACAATCCCCCAAACCCCACAAAACCCAAAACCCAAACCCCAAAAAAGAAAAAGAAAAAGAAAAGAAAGAAAGCCATGAAGCCTTAGATGGCCAGGGAATGTGTTCATCAACATCACCAATGGTGGATGCATCGCCATGAAAGAGAGGCAGCGGTGGCAGCCTGAAGAAGACGCCCTCCTAAGAGCCTACGTCAAGCAATATGGCCCCAAAGAATGGAACCTGGTTTCACAACGAATGTCGAAGCCATTGGACCGCGATGCAAAATCCTGCCTCGAGAGATGGAAGAACTACCTCAAACCCGGCATCAAGAAAGGCTCTTTAACCCAAGAAGAACAGTCCCTCGTTATCTCCCTCCAAGCTAAGTACGGCAACAAGTGGAAGAAAATCGCCTCTGAAGTCCCCGGCCGCACCGCCAAGCGTCTCGGCAAGTGGTGGGAAGTCTTCAAAGAGAAACAGCTCAAGCAATCCCTCCAATCCAAACGTCATTCCCACTTCTCTCCTTCTCCTTCTTCCACACCTGTCTCCACCCCAACACCACCTCCTCTCTCTTCTTCCTCCACCACTCCTTCCATCGCCACCAACACTCCAGACCAATCCTCCACCGTCCATAGCCAGTACGATCACATTCTCGAGACCTTTGCCGAGAAGTACGTTCAGCCCAAGCTCAAGATGCTGATACCCACGAATTTGGCGCCGGCCCCACCTACACTCTGCTTGGGGACTAGTAACAAACCGACGATCGGGATCGACCCGTCTCCTATTTCGATGCCGCCACCGACACCGCTCCCACCATGGCTGTCATCGGCTTCGTCGTCTGCCACGAATTCACCCTCCTGCTGCTCGTCGCCATCGGTTAGCCTTTCGCTCTCGCCTTCTGAGCCGGGACCTGAGCCAACGGCAGCAGCGGCTCAGCACCTGCACCACCGCCAGCATCTGAATTTCTTGCCAGTGCAGCAGGTGGTGCAGTTCTGCAAGGAGCTGGAGGACGTGAGGATGAGCTGGGTGCAGCAGAAGAAGGAAGCTACGTGGAGGTTGAGTAGGCTGGAGCAGCAGCTGGAGTCAGAGAAGGCGAGGAAGAGAAGGGAGAAGATGGAGGAGGTGGAGGCGAATATAAGGGCTCTGAGGGAGGAGGAGAGGGCTTACATGGAGAGGATTGAGACTGAGTGCCGTGAGCAGCTGAGCTCGTTACAGAGAGACGCTGAGGCGAAGGAGGTGAAGATGGTCGACGCGTGGGCTGCCAAGCATGTGAGGCTGGCGAAGCTGGTGGAGCAGTTGGGGTTGCAGCAGCACCTCCATTTCAATGTGGGAAAGGAGCTGCACTGATGATGATGGATAGATGGATGGATGAATGGACGGTTAGATAAGGGTTTTCACTTCTCTTGTTTCTCTTTTTTGTTCTGTTTTGAGGCCTTTTTTATGATGGTTTTAGAATAATCTACTATTAGAATGCAGTTTAAATGTTGGGTTTTGTTGTTGATTTGGTGGGCCACTCCATGCATGAAAGATGGCCTGAAATTTGCTTTGATTGAAACATCTAAGCCGTCTGATGGAATGGTGAAGATATTTGCTTTGTAAGGAAGCTTATCCTTTTACCTTATCCATTTAGACACTGGTTATCAGATAGTTCAGCTGTCCATGGCAGGGCAGCTTTTGGTGGTGGCCCACCAATCGGACTGTTTATATCACTCTACAACATTTGCTCGAGGTGGGCCAGCAACCATTCCCTGGCATTGCTGGTGAGGGATGGCAAACCTCATTTCAGCTTGTCATTTCTCTAATGGAACCAGGTCAACGAATGATTGACTCAGTCTTATTGATGGGAAGGGTTTTGATTGGGTCGGTGATACCGTACGATTTTATGATACTGTGGCAGGTTTCTACCTCTGATTGCACCCTTAAAGTGATCTGAATCGTTCATGCTCTTGCTGCTATCGTGAGAAGCTTTATATCATCTTATAATCATGCTTCATTAATCATCCTGACCTTTGAATCTTGGTCTTGAATATGAACCATTTAAAATATTCATGTTCATTCACAATCACCCCTTAAACGGGCAGCGTATATTCCAGAAAAAGAATGGTTCATATCACATTTAAAATGCAATCCAGTGGTGGAAACCTACCACCGTACCTTATTAAAACCCGAGTAGGGGGTTGTTTGATATTCTGGCAGAGTAGGATGCTTGATACATAGGTGCTTAGGAATTGCATGGGACCCACTTCCCAGTAACAAAATCAGGTTTGCTGAACAATCTTAACCTTTGGTTCGTTGACAGTTTTTTGTTTAAATAGGACCGTTGGATATTTTCCATTTTAACCATACAATAAATCTCCACGAATGAGATGATCAGATAATCAAATAAGCAAATTTTTGGCTCATGACGCATCTAAAAATGAGATCATTCAGTGGACAGTTTAATTTGGTTTACTGGCATGCCACGTTTGCAATTTCTAAGTAATTTATATCTGCCTGGGCATGGGTCATTCTCTACGCCTACTTTTATCTATAGAGGTTGGATATAGTACAAAGCTTTGTACATATAAAAAAGGGATGGAAAGCCTTATCTGCAATAGGTTTCAATCCAACAGCTTGCATCTTACATATTCAAGAAGGACTTCTTTTTCTCATATAAGATTTTTGATGCAAGCACCCTCAATACCTTAAGTCCCTATGGCCCTTGTCTAAACTAAATGTTTTACATGTAGTAGGTAAGACGTCTAAAAAAATCGCCAAAATGTCGATATGAAATCGACTACTTCTATCCAATTCTTCTGTAATCCTAAAATATATTTGCAGGCTAATTGGTTATTTGTGTTTATTTTTATTGAAACTTTGAAAATTGGTCGGTTTTTTTCAATGAGAAAAAAGATGGTAAAAAACATAATCATATACTTAAAAAAAAAAATAACACAAAACAAATGCACATAATAAGTTTTGTACATAGTCCTTATCTATGCATTGTTTGACTGAACTAAATAACTATATTCGAAATTTATACAACTACAATGTGAAAACATGGTATGGAACACAAGCATTATATCAAAGCAAAGAAAATAAAAAGAAATATATTTAGAGATTGCGAAAAAAAAAATCATTTTTAACATTTTATTAAAAATTTTTGAAAAACATAATTATAAAATGTCAATCAATTATGACAATTTGATTTCATATTTGGATACTAAGATTGCAATCAATTTGAAAAATGTAGGATGTTTCTCAATTTTCTACAATTCAGTCCATTTTCCCCAAATGTTGAAATCGAAGCTCTAAATTCATGACGTTTCATACAAATCATAAAGAACTATAAATTTCTTACCATTTGACACTATTTACAACATATAAAAATAAAAAGAACGAATCAAAACCGGAAAAATATGCACCTTTTAGAATCCAACCTAAAAACTTCTTAACGCAATTTTGAAGAAATTTTGAAAATTTTCTTTCAAAAAATTAGAGTAGATTAATCAAAATCACCTTACGATGTACAAGGAAGATTTTGTTTTTTTTAAATCATTTTTTTTTTTTAAAGGATTTTCAAACGAAATAATGTCGGTTTCCTTTCATCCATTTTGATATCACACTCTTATTGATAATATGGAATGATACATTAAGAATTTATAAAGGGAGAGTGGATATATCGCACAATATCTCGGTATCATATGATGTATCACATGATACTATGAAAAATGAATATTAAAGATGGATTTCATATTGCCCAGCTGGGATGAAAGATATACTGTAAGATACATCACTGATATCACAAAATACTGAAAACATTGCTTCCATCCTTTGTGCTCCATCAACATAGAACTTCAGCCAAAAAATCAAGTATATTGAAAAATGAAAACTAAAGTGGGGGATACCACTGGGGGGGGGGGGGGGATGCCACTATTGAAATGAATTTGGGACCCAGTAGATAAGGCTGATCTTTGTTTTTCCCTTCATAGGAGTGAGAATTAATGAACGTGTTAGATGGCATATAAATATAATGGTTGGTGGGAATTAATGAATGTGTTGGATGGCATATAAACATAATGGTTGGCCCTATAAAGGATTCAATGGTTGACATTTCCAAACCCACTCTTTCAAGTGTTGTGACCCACTTAAACTTTAAATATGCTTGTTTTGAACGAAGGACTGAAATGAGTAATAAAAATTTATAGACGAAGTTGATGTTATACCAAGATTACAATGGGGCCCACTGAGATTTTTTTTTTGCTTCCTAGTTTATGAAATTGATTTCTATTTGTGGTCATAAGATCCTATAGTAGTGGGAAGATGTGGGGTCTACGTAGTGATGCATGAATTAAATCTAACCCATCCATTAGATGCTTCAGAGAATGCTACCTTCAAGGCAAAACTGAAGCTATTATGTAATTCGTATGGGCCCCTACACAAATAGATGGTGGGCGTCTCTCTCATGCTATTCCTTGTGTTGTGGCCCACTTGAGTGGTGGACCAGAGTTGATTTTTGGCACATGGGTTTTATAAGTGTGTTTGATGGACTGTTGGGATGGCTTGAGCACATCGCGTGGATGCACATCTACCATGTACCAACATAGGCTTGTGGTGCAGTCGGGCATGCCTCTCAGGTAAACATCCATTAGCAGATTAAAATCTTCTATGACACTTATTTTATGCAACATCTAAAACACCCATGCTATTTAGGCCTACTATGTTGTACATGTGAAATCTACTCAGTTCATTACGCAATTCTTATTTTACTCTACATGGAAAAGATTAGCCCGATGAGCTTGCATGGGCAACACCAATTGGAACAATGTAAAAATGCTCTTAAAACCTTCAAGCAACGACTGATGTGGCCCTATGGAGGCTTGGATCAGATTATTTTTTTCTTTACTTCATCCAATGAGTTGCACTTGATGAGCAGGTTTGATGAATGATCCACGGGACATTGGCCCCAAAAAATAAACCTTATATTTGGCATCCCATCCTTATGTTCCCTATGGTATTGCCCACTTGAGTTTTGGTTATAGATAATATTTAATCACAAGGATCATCAATGAGAGGCAAACCAGATGGACGGACTGGATCTCGCATATACAACATGGTGGGCCTCAAAAGCTTGGATGTGTTGCACACTGCATAAAACAAGTATTGTACATGATTCAGGTCTGCCTAAACCTAACTCTATTAAAAGTTTTTTATTTTACCTCTCAACCATCGCAGATCAGATTGACTTTAATTACACTTCAACGGACTTTGATGGCGTTCGATAGGCTTTGATCCACTTTAACGGGCTTTGACACACTCCAATGCTCGTTGGCATACCTTAATGAATTTTGGTGGACTTTGATAAACTTTAACCAACTTTGACGCACTTCAACCAACTTTGAAGTAGTTGCCTCAAAGTTGGTCAAAGTGTATTGAAGTACATTGAAGTTTGTCTAGATCTGATGTAGAACGGGCTGCACCTATTCTTGGGATAGATGGACCAAAAGAATCCCAAATGGAAGCAGACGTAGCCTATCAGATCCAAGTTCAGTCATACGTGGGGCATGATGTAAGTGGGTCTTAGGTGTGTTCGAATCGAAGAGATTTATTTCGAATGGGAAAAAAATGTCGTTCAAAGTGCGAACTGTAAATCAGTCATAACTTTTGATTCAAGTATCATGAAGGATGCACGACCCATAAATTTTGACTGGAATATGCCATCCAAGGCCAACCTACCCTCCTAAGTGGGTTGTGTCACTATGTTTCACGAGAAACAACTCCTTCTAATTAAAAAACACAATTTTACGAGGTTGGACGTATATACTCGAGCTTTTAGAGGATGGCGCACGGGAACATATTGGGCATACTTCTACAATTTGAACACAAGACCTTCGGCTTTGATACCATGTCAAACAACCACTCAAACTAAAAGCTCGAGCTTTTAGACGATGGCATATCAATGTATGTCAAGGGACTCTAACAATATATCAAACTATGTGACTTTTAACTCGAACCACGTGAAAATTCATCTAAGTTTGTCAAAGCGTCAAGCTTCATCGAAGTACATCTAAGTTTAATCATTTAGGTGAATATTTAATATGAACTGCCTAATTAGGCAGAAATCTAAAAAGAGCAATTAAACAATGCAGATGTAAAAACTGTTCGGTCTAGTTCCACTGATCTTGAAGATGAATGGTTCAAACAGAACGATATCGATAAAATCAACAGTCCATATAGGCCAATATAAAAGATAAAAAGTCATGATTATTATCAATTAAATATTCATATTTGATGGAACAGGATATTATTTTATCATAATTATTTTTATGTAAAACATCTAAAGTGTGGCCCACTAAGTGGATGGTTTATATTGAGTTATATATAAGTCATGTGTATAATTTTTTTAGTGCATGTATACTGTGCATGATGTTGCGTATGGAGCTTTTCATGGATTGTTATTAGGGGATGTCCACAGTACCCATCTGAACTTTAATTTTTTTTAGTGCATGTATACCGCTGATTGGAGGACTCTTCAGGAATAGTAGCTATGAAGTCCTGATGCATCAGAGAGTGAATAGTGTGCTGATGAGGCCCCACTGTATACAAGTGGACCACACATGGCTCGTTTATCCAGACCGTTTGATCTTGATGGCCCCATTACAGATGGCAGATGACCCGAAACTCTTTCATATTTAGAGAACCTAGTCATCAAACCCCATGGATTTTTTCTCGCCATATCCTTAGTTTTCATAAACTCATATTTATTGGGCAGTGGACCACTGATCAAAGGACAGGAGCTTCTACTGTGATAGATTTTGAGGAAGTCACAGAATGGAAAATAAGATGATTGCTCCTATGGCCAAAACACGGTCTCTACGCACAAGTAAAGCAATCCGGACTGTCGAAGTGGTGGGTCCATCCGTGGACGGAGGGTAGCTCGAAATTCACATTGTATTCTCATATAGGAGTAGCAATGGCCCTGTAAAACCAATGCTTCAACCCATAAGCTGGGGCTAAGTCTAAATGTCTGGGCCCACCCGGCAATAATAAATGGCTGGTCCAACATCAAGTGGGCCAACATTATAGAAACCAATGGATAGTTAAAGACACACATGAGTGGCTCCCATTCACCGTAAATATGTAGTTTAAAGACAATCGTTGGATCTGGGTCATGTTTCACTGAATCAAAACCGTTCATGTGATGGGATTTTCGTTGATGGAGGATAGCAAAGAAAAATCTTAAATTGAATTATTTTATTTAAATATTTTTTCAAACCTTAGAATAGACTATTTTATTTAAATTCTTATATGTTGGGACTTTTCCTCCTTGATGAGGACATCCAAGAGAATTAGTCCAATTAGGGTCAGAGCTAAGGGGACTAGGGCCAGATGAGGTCCAACCCCAGCGTCGACCCTAACCCCTGGGGAATTGCCACCCTTAATCTCATTTCCCGTTGAGTTGAATTAGGACCACTGACCATTTTTCGACAGTCGTCGGTGCCCCACCAGTTGGATGGCTGGTATATGGTTCATCCACATGGTCCTTGGGGCCCACAAAACGATTAGTTCAATCTTATCCACGTATGGACTTTTATGTGTCCCCAAAACCAAACACAGACCAAAGTGGCAAGTTAGGCCGGATGCCGGGTTGGGTCATGTTTCAGCCCAGCCACCCGAGTAATGATAATTGCTGTCCATGGACCAGTCTTGGGCTGGGCTGAGGTCCATCCAAACCCAGCTTGCCAACTAAAACCTAGGTCTGAGCCTGGACTGGGCCATGGTGAGCCAAAAAAAGCAAGCCCGAACCATGCGCTTGATTACTATTCATGGTATAAGCCCGAGTTCCACCGGAGCCCAGCCACCCAATTTTGTGCAATATCTGGGCCGTTTATTCAGTATGCCCCGTCATGCATGATGCATAGGGCTGTGCATCGAGCCGAGTCGAGTCAAGGTGGGCCAAGCTTGGCTTGACTCATCTGTGCTCTCCTCGAGTTCGAGCTCACCCTCGAGCTTACCATTGGAGCTTGCCTTGTTTGCTAAAACTTTCGAGGCGAGCTAGTGGATCGAGTCGAGGCGAGCTTACCTCGAGTTGAGTCAAGCTTGCTCCCACTTCAATTTATTATATTTTTTAATACAAATTAAAAGTCAACAATATTAAGTTCAAGAAGTCACACATATATTAGGGGAGAATAGTATTTCTACAAGTGGGACCCCACCATTAAAATGACTTGGCTCTGATCGATTTTTTCTTTGGCCAGGTCACACACGCATTGAATGCAGACTACTAGTAATATTTTTTGAACCATAATAAACACAGTACATGCATAGCTTACCACATGAATGGACTTCCCTGATTATTGTGTGGACCATGATGAGGCCTAGCTAATTCATGGATTAGATGCACCACCTCCCTCATAAAATTGCAATCAATAGCTGCATATGGTGTTTGGTCTTACCATAGCCCATGTTTTGTAGATATGTATGGTGTGTGGTCTCACCGTAGCACTTGTGTCTGTGTAGCGTGTTTAATACACAACCACTGTACGCTCAGCATGTTTCTTACTTGAAATTACTCAATCCATCAGATATGCTTAACAAGGAATGTTCTTACCAGAATAAAATAGTAAGATTAAGAAACCCCGCAACGTGTGAGGGTTTTATATGTCCTAAGCTTGGACCCCAATGTGTGTGGGGGAGGGGAGGAGAGAGAACCAAGAAATAAGAAGATTAGAGTTTTTTTTTTTAACAAATATCTGTATGAAATGAGTCGAGCTCAAGCTCGAGCCGAGTCAAGCTTGAATCGGGGCGAGTTTCGAGTCGAGTCGAGTGACCCAATGGTTGAACTTGACTCGATTTCTGACTCGAGCTCCTAAATGAAGCTTGGCTTGACTTGTTCTACTGAGTCAAGTCGAGCTGAGACGAGCTTTTTCGAGTCGAGTCGATCGAGTTTCTCGAGCTGAGTCGGCTCATGACCAGCCCTAATGATGCATGTATGCAAAAACTGCCCTCAAACTCTAAACATGTTGTTCCAGGCTGAGCCCCGGCCTAAACAGATTTAAATTTTAGGCCCGAGCTCAGATCTCAGGCCTAGTATTCCAACCGAAGCTCGGCCAGAAGTGGGCCACAGACGAGTTCTTTAGCCATGTTGGGTGTCGAGTTCAGCACGTGTCACCCCACTGGTTCCAGATGCAGAGATGGATGGATGATCAGAACTGTCCACATTCTGAAAGGTACTGTGGATGGGCCATGATAAATAATCACTCTGACCATTTATGAACCAGTTGAATACGAACCGACATAAATTCCTATCTGACGGTCCATGCTCGTTCCTAAATATCATTTCAGCACGAGACCTGAATAATGACCCATCTACATCAGTGCCTGAAGATGGACAAAGGACAATGGGTGAGCCATGCCCAAACAATATCCTCATGAGTTCCTAACCCTTCAATTTCTGGCCTGGTCAAGAGGAGATATACAGCATCTGTCCCAAACATTGGACGGGTAGGATCTTCTAAACACGATTTCAGTTGATGGACCTTCCAGTTATTGCATCTTGTATCTAGTGAATCTTTAGCTACAAACCAGTCCCATTCTTGCTTCAGGTGGTACCGCAGTGCATGTAACAGATCCTGGTCGTCCATCAGGTGGGCGTCCATTGGAATGGCTGGTGGCCCAACAAAGCCTGTACAATCATTATGAGGGCGGCACGCGGACCATTGCTCCAAAAAAAAAAAAAAAAGGAAAAAAGAAAAGAAAAGGACCGCCTTTGAGTGGCCCTCATCTTTTAGTCATGGCACATATCTGATGGGGCCCACCAGATCAACAGGGAGAAGTAGGATTCAGATGGCTACTCTCGTGAGTAACCAGTGCCACAGACGATCATCATCCGACAAGAGTTCCATCAGTATGTTCTGATACAAAGATAGCAGACTGATTCAAGGATTATTCAGCCATGATACAAACATAAATAACATTCTACACATGCATATGCACAAGACCCTTCCATGGAAAAATGATATATGCTACAATGTAAAAATGATTTCAAAGATAAATAAACAACGTTTGTAATGATGGAAGGATACAGCTTCTTCGCTGCCAAATATCAGTACTTTGTTAAAATCTCTGCGCCTGTCCTAGTAATTAGCAATGTGTGCTCAAACTGGGCAGCAAGGCTGCCATCGGCAGTAAGTGTGGTCCACTTGTCATCCCACGTGACACATTCGATGCTTCCCATTGTAAGGATGGGCTCTGCATATCGACTGCATGTTAGTAAAAATGCCAATGAAAATAATATGTTCAAACACCCATGCAGATGGTCTTATGCCCTTCATCGAAAGCAGAGCGGCAGATCACTAAAAAAAGGGGGTGTAAATAGAGTCATGCAAATATTAATGTATTATTTCCAAACAAAATCCAGCATGATGGGAGGTAAGAAGCCGAATTCTACAAGCAAAGTCATGCATGGTTTAAACAAGAAAGAGATTTTCTATAATGCTTGGGATGAAGGTTTGTAGAGTACCGTAGATGGCCCATGCATAAAAAATTGTTCCCAATTGAATGATCCAACTGTCACAATATTTTGGTTTTTTATTGGTTTAGTGTGAGCTTGTTGCCCCATTTCCTCGTCTTAACCAGCACTCGAGTGTTCTTCCAATCTGAGGTATTTTCAGTTCATGGGCCATCCAAAGTGGGGCCCATGAAAATCAACTGTTTGGATCACTGAAATTGAGCCCCACTTTCCTCACACAAATTCGAAATCCAAATGGCACTGTACAACCTTCTGCTTGAGTATTGTACAATGCCTAGACAAGAAAAAAGTCACATGATTATGACAAATCCAAATGGCACTGTACAACCTTCTGCTTGAGTATTGCCCAATGCCTAGACAAGAAAAAAGTCACATGATTATGACATACCAAAAGATTCAGTATCCCTGACGAGAGTTCTGTTGATTCCACATGCACCTTAACATGCGGGCACATGTGCCAACATGTGTCATGTGCAAGATCCAAGCCACTCATCAGGCACCTCTTCCCCATGCCAAATATGGAGTTTTTGGATGTTTCTTCAACTGTCCTTGTCTTATACATGTATCATCACCTGAGGGGTAGAACAACCTCATTTTTTAGCCATGGCATCTGTTGGACCTCACACGTGGCACATGTGCTAGCATGTGAACATGAATGTGAAATTAGCAATACTTCTCATTAATGGTAGCATATATGAAAATTGTGCACGAGCAGAACAACAACTTCACTAACTAAAATAGAAAATGGCTTTTGTTTTAAATAACACATTGCATTCACAGGACTGTCACTAATACATGACAGGCACTTGTACGTGTATATCAGGAGATTCAGGACAATATTTATATGCATGCAAAAATGCATGCATGAATTTAATTATCATCTGATTCAGTACAAATAATTAGTTACAAATGGATTTTTTGGATAGGTGGTATGAAAAAGAAAAAAAAACACATACGATTTGACATTTTTTGTATGGTCATTTGAACTTGCATCAATTCTATTGTGGTACTGTACCATCTATCCTGCTCCTGACAATATGTCATTTGTTTTCAAAATCAGTACCATAAAAACGGTAAACCTCATGAAGATCACCCTTCTTGAAAATCAGACTCATTTGCTCGATAGGTGGGCCACACCTATGTTGGGTCAGATCATTGATTGTCCTTCGATTTCAAAGGTGTGGCCCACATTATGAGCGGGTTCCAGCCTGATTTTTCTGCTAGGTTATTTCATGGTGGGCCTACCTTTTCATGTTACTGATAGCCAACACAAGTGCTATGTGGATGGGAAAGATGGTATGATAGCACAAGTTGTGGTGCCTTCTGTAGGTGATCAGTGCTTTATTCAATATGGAACAAACAGCATTTTGATCCTTGATTGAGAATGTATTAGCAATGTCCATGCTGACTTATTTTGAACAAATGCAGAGTACATGATTGCGCAATTTATGTTAATGGTTATGAATGTTTATACTAAGAGATGGAAGAAAGGAAATGAAATTAATAGGTGTCCAAAAATTAGGTAGTGGAATTTACAAGGAGAGCAATGATATTCAGAAATAAATTAATGGAAGAAGGAAAGTAGAATATCGAGAAAGAAGTAAACGTTATGAAGAATGAGGTGGCTAAGTGCAATAGGAAAATGGCAAAAGATGTTTTAAGAGTATGTAGAAGGAAAAGCTAATCATATGAGCAAACTTGATAGTGCAATGATGATGATAAAAAAAAGCTATTAATGAGAAACGTGCATGTTTCAAAGCCTTGCAAGGGATTAGAAACTATGAAAATCTTGAATAATACAGAAATGCCAAAAAGATTGCTAAGAAAGTAATGAGGCTAAACTTAAGGCTTATGATGATCTTTACAATAAACTGGAGATGAAAGAAGGTGAGAAATACGTCTTCGAACTTGAGGAGATTAAGGATATGTATGAGAGAGCATTAACAAATGTGAGGACCACTAGTGGAGAGACAAGTGAGTTCCAATAAATGTGGACTTGCACCATGGGTCGGCATTGACCCGTACGTTTTTGCATTGGTTATGGACGATTTAACGAGGCATTTGCAGGAAGAGATACCATGGTGTATGTTGCTTGTAGATGACAGTCTTGATTGACAAGATGAGGGAGGACGTAAACACAAAATTAGATTTATGGAGAGGTGTTTTAGGATCTAAAGGATTTAAAATAAGTTGGACTAGAACAAAGTATATGGAGTGCAATTTTCATAACAATAGGAGTTGAATCGAGGAATTAGTAAAGATTGCTACCTCAAAATGACCACTTTTCATATCTTGGGTCGATAATTCATCAATGAAGAGATTAAGAAGGATGTTGACCATAGAATTCCAACGAGGTGGAAGAAATGGAAATGTGCCTCTGGAGTTTTTATGTTTTTTTTTTTAAAGATAACAACTTTATTAAAGGCCGGCAAAAGACACAGGGAAAGAATACAAAACCCAACTACAGCGGAGCAGAAAAAGAACAACGGCCTCACTGGCTGTGGGAATAAGATGGACCCATTCCTGAACTAGACCCATCGCCCTCTCGATAACCCCAAGAACAGAAGCTTCCCTGTTTCTAAAACATCGGTCGTTTCTCTCTTTCCAGATAGCCCAAAAAATAGCCAAGAGGATTAGCCTCCAAACAGATTTTGAAGCCTTTCCGCTAACTCCTCCATGCCAAGCCCATATGAGGGTATCCACAGACTCCGGCATAACCCAAGCTATTTGAGCCTCAGCTATGAAGAAATCCCACACACTTTGAGCAAACGTATAATGGATAAACAAGTGGTTGATGGATTTTGCATCTTTCATGCACATTAGACATATGTTCGGGAGGACCATATTTCTTCTTTGGAGGTTGTCAATGATGAGGATCTTCATTCGGCTGACCAACTAAATGAAAGCTGCAACATGACCTGGGGGGGGATAAGGGAATTGCAAACGCGTGGGCTGCGACAAGTTCGAAATTAATCTGGAGTTTTTATGTTATTGTCATGTACCACTCAAATTGGAAGGGAACTTTTATAGAATTGATGCGGACATCAAGCCCTTTAGGGTTTATCAGCGTAAGAGGCGAGTGACACCTATATCTTTATGGCTCGATGATGACGGGCCTGGATCATTCGTGACGACTTGAGGAGCATCGAAGACCTTACATATGTAGTCCGAGACATTTGAGAAGACCCCACCTTGGGAAGACATGAGTAAGTTGCTTGGAGGAGATGATCGAACCGTTGGATCGCGATGATGATGTGATCGGACCGTTGGTTCGTCGTGGCCCACTTTCATCACACCATCATCGGAGCCCATCAGGCATCTTAGATTTGAATTTATTTTATGCACTTTTATTTATTTGAGTTTTGGGTTAGTGTGCACACGTTTTTTTTTCGTGCAAATGTCTTTTTTTTGAAATTTTGTTAGTAGGGGTATTTTGGTAATTATGCTAGTTCTAAATTTTATAAGGGTGTTGCCCTAAACCTTTTTCATTATGCTATTGATTATTGATTAAGAAAAGCTTAGTGGCTCCGCTTCCTCCTTTCCTTCTCTCTGTGGATCTTCATCTTCTTCCCTAATCATCTTCTTCTTTCTTCTTCCCTCCTTCCAACTTTCTTCTAAGGTAATTTTTTTTCTTCTCTCTTTCTTCTAAACTTATTTTCTCTCATTATCCGCAACCCTAAAATCTGAGAATTGATACCTAAACTTATTTCTCTCAGATTTCATTCCCTAATTCGAGAAATCTTTCGATTAGTGAATCCCATTGCACGTTTGGATCATAACCATGCAAGATTGGGAGGTTTCATCCCTCACCAAATCCAACCCACGCAATACTTGAAATCCTTACTACATGGTTGTGATGATGGCCCCTTTTATTGCATGTTTCCCTTATATTTTTCTTAATTATGATGATAGTTGTTGAATGTTTAATTTAGATTACTTAATTTATTCTGCTGAATTTTATGTCTCATACATGCATCATAATTAGGCCGTCCTACATAAATTTTGGTATCAGAGCTTAGAGTTTGCATGGTTGTGTTTAAATCGAGTTATCAAATTAGGGTTTCATATTTAGGTCTGTTTTTAGAAATTTTCAGATTTAGAAAGTTTCCAAAAATAGAAACTTTCCATTTTTAGAAAGTTTCCAGATTTGGAAAATTTCCAAATTTAGGTTATACTGTCCAGATTTATTGTTTTCCAGACTTAGAAAGTCTGATTTTCGAAATTTGCTATTTTTAGAAAATTTTCCATTTTTAAAAAATTTTCAAATTTGGGAAATTTTCGGAATTAGAAAATTCTGGTTGAGAGAGTCTAGGGTTAAGAAATTCATCAGTTATGCATCTTCATAGGATTAGAATTATACCATCCATATTGTGAGTCACCCAGTTCGTAGAGTCTCCCCACAGTGAATGGAGTATAGGCGTTTAAGATCTTCAGGGCCATTAAGTGTTGTCGTGTGGCCTTCAAGACTCAATGGAAAGCCGAACTCCAATAAGTTAGCCTATTTTAATGGTCACATGGACCTACAAACATTTCTTGATTGGCTTAAAGACTTGGACTACTTTTTTTATTGGTATGATATGTCGAATAGCCGTCGAGTGAGGTTTGCCAAGTGGAAATTGGAGGGCCAAGCCAAGTCGTTTTGGACAGATTTGGAATAACGAATTGAGTGGAGAGGTGAGGCCCCGATCTCACAATGGGACAAGATGAAAAAGCGTTTGAAAGAAAAATATCTTCCCATATCTTATCGTAAAAAACCCTTGGCTCAGAAGAGAGTTGTCCCACATTCCCATCCAGAAAGAGAGCCCATATGGCCACCACCTCTTTATAAAGTGGTATGACCCGTCATTAAGGAAATCTCGGCTTTTGAACAAGTTGAGGAGTGTTTAACACCAATTATATTTCCTTGGGAGCGAGATAATACCGTGGTGAATGGCAAGTTAGAAGGGTCCAAACAGGTTGTTCATGAAGTGGAAGAGCACATGCCTGACATCGATAGTGATAAAATGGAAGAAATTGAGGCATTGCTCACCATCGTTGAGAATGACGAAGTGTGTGCTAGTGATGAAAAGGTCGAAGATATTGAGACTGCACCACTACCAGATGTCATGTGTGACTAAGTGATGTAGAGTCTCAATCTAAGTCTCTTACCATAATGCACACGAATGAGTTTGAAAAAGAAACTAGTGAGAATATGATGGTAGACACCCACATGACTTGTGATATCCCACCAGATGATTTATGGGATGAATTTTCACCCAAATGGGACATTCAACACACAGTTGATCTTGTCCCTGGGTCGATCCTGTCAAACTTTCCTCCATACCAGGTGAACCCCGCAGAAAATACAAAAATGCAGCGTCAATTTAATAAACTTCTCGGAGACGAATTCAATAAGGAAAGTTTAAGTTGGAGTTTTGTTTTGTGTGTCATGCCTGCCCTTTTCACTTCCAAGAACAATGGCATATGGCGCACATGTGGGCATATCCTGACAAAGCTTCAGTCAAGTGTCACGCCACCTTGCGACGTACTCACTTCATGGTGGATATGATGGTCAGAGCCCCTATCCCACATCTTGATGACATTTTAGACATAATGGCTGATGCCAAGATCTGCTCAAGACTTGGTATCAATAGTGTGTGTTCTCAAGTGCTGGGATACTTGAAAATCATCCTTGTTTATAACACTTATAATGAGGATCAACACCTCTATCAGTTAGAGCAGACCAATGGAATCTTAAAGAATAATTAGTTATGTGCCACCCATGAAAAGTGTCCTTTTGTTACATTTTTTCAAGTTCTAGATCATAGGGTTGTTTATTTCCATAGAATTGTTTATTTCGAGTCTGTTGCTTTTTCAGAGCGTCCTTTAGTTTCATTCATGTCTAGCTCCCAGAGATCTTCATAGTCAGCTGATGCATTTGCCCGTCACATTCATGATTTGCATACATATATTAGACAACGGATAAATAAGAGCAATGATAGTTATAAACGTTCAGCTGACTTGCATCGGAAGTTATAAGAAATTCAGGAAGGAGATTATGCAATGGTGAGGATAAGGCCAGAGCGGTTTCCTCAGGGTATCGCTAAAAATTATAAGCTCATAGTGCTGGACCATTCAAAATATTGCAAAGAATTGAGTCCAACGCGTATAGGATTGACCTTCCACCTGAAATGGGCATTAATCCAATGTTTAATGTGGAAGATCTAGCTCTTTCCCCTAATCCTACCATTGATCATTCTTCTCTTTCATAGTCATATTCTCACAATTCACTCCACCCCTTCCCTCACCAATTGAATATAAGGAAGAAATCGAAGGGATTGTGGATAAAGAGATTGTATCCACTTGAGAGATAGAGAGAAGCTTTCAGCGATATCTTGTTAAACGGAAGAACAAGCCACCGTCCGTTTCTGCATGGCTTACAGAGACAGAGCTACATAGACTAGATCCAGACATGTTGGAGAAGCACTAGAGCTTTATCTCCCCAGAATCGAGCTCTTCTCAGACGAGGAGAATGATGAGGACATCAAGCCCTTTAGGGTTTATCAACGTAGGAGGCGATTGACACATATATCTTTATGGCTTGATGATGACGGGCCTGGATCGTTCGTGACGACTTGAGAAGCATCGAAGACCTTACACATGTAGTCCGAGATATTTAAGAAGACCTCACCTTGGGAAGACATGGGTAAGTTGCTTGGAGGAGATGATCGGACCGTTGGATCGTGATGATGATGTGATCGGACAGTTGGTTCGTCGTGGCCCACTTTTATCACACCATCATCGGAGCCCATCGAGCATCTTAGATTTGAGTTTATTTTATGCACTTTTATTTATTTGAGTTTTGAATTAGTGTGCGCATGTTTTTTCGTGCAAATGTCTTATTTTTTTTGAAATTTTGTAAGTATGGGTATTTTGATAATTATGCTAATTCCGAATTTTATAAGGGTGTTGCCCTAAACCTTTTTCATTATATTATTGATTATTGATTAACAAAAGCTTGGTGGCTCCTCTTCCTCCTCTCCTTCTCTCTGTGGATATTCATCTTCTTCCCCAATCTTCTTCTTCTTTCTTCTTCCCTCCTTCTTGCAACTTTCTTCTAAGGTAATTCTTTTTCTTCCATCTTTCTACTAAACTTATTTTCTCCCATTATCCGCAACCCTAAAATCTGATAATTGATCCCTAAACCTATTTCTCTCAGATTTTCATTCCCTAATCCGAGAAATCCTTCGATCTCCCAGACTAGTGAATCCCATTGCACTTTGGATCATAACCATGCAAGATCAGGAGGTTTCATCCCTCGCTGGATCCAATCCACACAATACTTGAAATCCTTACTACATGGTTATGATGATGGCCCCTTTTATTGCATGTTTCCCTTATATTTTTCTTGATTATGATGATAATTGTTGAATGTTTAATTTAGATTGCTTGATTTATTCCACTGAATTTCATGTCTCATACATGCATCATAATTAAGCCATCCTACATCAAGGATGCTATAAGACCAACCATGTTCAATGGGTCAAAATCTTGGGCAATTAAGAAAACAACATGTCTGTAGGATGAGTGTAGCTAAAATGAGCATGTTGAGATAGATAAGTGGCAAGGTAAGGATAGAAATAGAAAAGAATGCATCAATAGGTAACAAGATGAGGGAAAGTAGACTTAGATGGTATGGTCATGTGCAATGGAGACCATGAAATGTGTCGGTTGGGAGTGGGTACAAGCTGAAGGCTCTGAAAGGGCAAGGGGAAGGCCCAAAAGGATGTGAGTGGAGGAAGTAAGAAAAGACTTGATGACTTATGGTCTAACTGAAGTTGTGGCCCTTGATAGTGGAATGATGGAAAAGGATTCATGTAGTTGACCCCAATTAGTGGGGATAAGGCTTACATGAATGTTGATGATGAAATGTAGAGTACATGACATATATCATATCTAGCCAAATGTTTCTATACATACAAATCAGAATATGCACAGACTGAATCTATCATCATCTAAACAAGTTGGACAAAAAAATAGGACAATCTTCAAGATCACAAGTACATCTTGTGGTGTGGATGAAATTTACGTCCTAAAAACATCACAAAGGTACAGGTAAAGGGCTTTTGGATTAGAAAGCAGTTCTAATCTTTTGATTTAGGGTCCATTTAGAGTATCAACAAATGGGGGTTGGTTCTGCAACTTGAGTGGATCCCATCTGCTCTATGTTTGGAATAGTGGGGACAATTGAAAATGACATTAAGCAAGATTTTTCCAGCTCTTGCTACCCCAAAATCTCGATTTAGAGCCAATAGGGATTTGGTTGTAGCGCATCCCATCTACTGCTAGAAACAGAAACTTTGACATGCGTCCCTATTTCTTCTGTTATTGGTACAGTTCTAGTCGCATGCATCTTTATCAACCATTTGCTAAAAATTGCAGATGTTGTATCTAAACAAAATAGAAATGTGAATAATGTCTTTCACGAGATGAAATTTCAAATAGTACAAATGAATTGTAATGCTCACCGATGGTAAATGTTTGACCTTCAACCATACGCCCAGGTCCATCATTATCTGTCATGTAAATTCATTTTTACAACATTAGTAGAGCGAGCCGGTAACCTTAGACCAAAAGGCATAACATGATAGGTTCATAATTAATCAAATTCACAAAGTAGAGAGTTTCATAACCCAAAAATATACCTCATCTTGTAATTCTAAAAGGGGATCGATCTACTGCCTCGGGACAGGTCCTTAATCATGCCTCGTGGTAGAATCACAAGAGTTGCAACACAAGGTTATGGGTTTGAGTACCCATTGTGGTGAAATCCCACTGTGACATGAGTGCGTAGGTGTGAGTGCTTGTGTAAAAAAAAAAAAGGATCTACTGCCTCTGGATGCACAGCATTTCCAAGCCTCTAGATTGCAGCATTTCCGTGCCACTAGTGTGTACCATACACTTAGCACATGTATGATGATCCAAACCAAGCATCCTACTGGTAATGTGTGCCCTGAGAGGCCAATGAAGTCTATGATCTTGGTTCTAGGTGAGCACTTGTGTTTGGTTTATGTACCTTGGATGCCATAATTGATATGTGGGAAGCTTCAACTGTTTATGGTCATGTGGATTAAAGGGAGAGATTCTTCCCAGTTGTCCTAGGGGAAGATGAGTTTGAACCAACGGCCACTCGCCAAGAGAGAGCATATGATAGGGTCCCTAGAGAATTAATCTGGTGGGTGTTGGGAAAGAAAGGAGTTTTAAAAGGATATATTGACATGATTGAGGATATGTATATGTACGAGGGAGTAGTGACAAATGTAAGGACTACTAGTGGAAAGACAAGTGAGTTCCCAATTACTATAGGCTTGCACCAGGGATTGACATTGATCCCATACCTTTTTGCATTGGTTATGGACAAGTTAACAATGCATTTGCAGGAAGTTCCCATGGTGTATGTTGTTTGTAGTTGACAGTGTTGGTTGACAAGACACAAAGCCAGATTTAGAGTGCTACAGAATCTAAAGGATTTCAAATTAGTTGGACTAAAACAAAGTATATATAGAGTGCAATTTTAGCAGTGTTTTAAATAGTGAATGGCGTGTAGCGTAGTGTTCACCCCTCTGAAGTGTGAGGCATAAGCTACATGCTACTTCTAGATTTTTAATCAAGGTCAGCTTGGTTACACCAATTTCATGATATTCTACACTAAATAAGACTGATTAATAATGAAATTTAGTAAAATTTCATGATATTTGGTGCAATCAAACGCAACTTATAGTAATGAGAAAGGGCAATGATTAAGTATAAAGGTAAAGAAAAAACAACGAAACTGATTTAATATTGTTACTTATATTATTTTACTAAAAGCATTGAAAACATTACCTAATTTTTATTGAGGATGGAAAAATGTAACAAATCATTGAAAACACTAATTGATTTTAAAGTTATAATATAAATAACTTGTAATGTTAGTCTATGTAGCACGTAGCTTAGTCTATTGATGAGGACATCTGAGCACCATATCGCAGGAGGAGGGCTGGCTAGTCTCCTCATGGCTAGACGGCCATTACATGGGGCCCACTCGGCCTAATTCACATTCTTAGCCACTTTGAAGACCTCAAGTGCATGTTCGTGCATCTTTGAAGACCCCACATTGGGAAGATGCACGTAGGCTCATATAGGAGCTTGATAGATACATCAGACCGTTGGATCAAGTGGACACGATGATCGGACCGTTGGATCCGCACATTGGAGCATCTTGATCGTGGACCCCATGGGCCATAAAATAGTTTAGTTGCTCAGTTTGTTTACATGTTTCATTATTTTCGATATAGCTTATATTTATGTTGAGATTAGGGAGTTAAGAACAACTTTTAATTTATTAAGCGTCTTTATGTTAAGAATCTTATCTAAGAGCGCCTTTTTATAAAATGTTTTTTTTAGACTATAAGGGTTGGACATCCCCACCCTAAAGATGATACATGTTATGAATAAAAGAGATTTCTCTCCTTTTACTTTGAGATTGAGCAAAATTTCATCCTGTGATTAGATTGGTGGTGCGAAGCCACAGGGAGCGATTCCCTAATTATCTTTTTTACTTTTCTCTCTTCTCATTAAGGTATTATCTTCCTTCTTCTCTTTTCTTTTCTCTTTCTTTACTTTCCTTAAAATTTGAAAATCCCTTGGCCAAATCATAAATCCTTAATTCCTATAACTTGAAAACTATATTCTCAATTCCTGAAACCCTAAATCCAAATCCTTTAAACTCAAAATCTGAAATCATAATCCGAAACCTCCCAAAACCTCAACCCTAATTTCTCTAAGCCTAGATACCCTAAACTCTTTTCCCACATTCCCTAGCCTTTAAGGGCACGTTTGGATTTTCAGAATCAATGGTAATGTATGGTAAAATTGTCATTATTACTCCTCGTGGCCGGTTAGATAAACCAAGCTGTCAAATCATAAGAATCCAACCAAATGGGGTGGGCGAAGGTGGTTTGCCGTGGCACAGTTTCGTGGACCCTACTATGATGTATGTGTTATATCCACACTGTCCATTCATTTTGCAAGAGCATTTTATGGAAATAGACAAAAAATGAGCCACATCCAAAATGTAAATTGACCACACCACAAAAGCAGTTGGGATTGAACGCCTTCCATTAAAAAGCTCATACGGCCCACAGAAGTGTTGGATGAAGCTGATATTTAGGTTCAAGCCCTAAAATAATATTGCAAAATTGATGGACGGTGTGGATATAACACATATCAGGCAAGTTATATCCACATGTGTTTATTCAAGGAAGTACATTACAAACATGTCAAAAATTTAAAGCCTTCGAGTGGTATTGGAATTACATCCGGCTTTACTTCTAACTATCGTGGTAGTCGTAATCATTATCTTTTTACGGTGGACCACACCACATTACCGTGGAAGTCAGCAATCCAAACACGTCCTAAACAGCCCTAACATGTCAAAACTCTTACAAGACACATGATTTCCATTGAATTCAGATTTAACCCTATGCTAGGATGGGGGTTCTATCTCCCATAGGTCCTGGTTAATTAGTAATTTAAGAGATTCGCATTGTGGGGCTATCACAGGCTTTAATTTGGACATGTCATGAATCTGAAATTTCTGAATTTATGGTAGATTAGCTTTATTTTGTTGTTTCATTGCTCTAGTTAATCTTTTTTTTTTTTTTTTTTTTTTTTTTTAATTTCATGGCATCATATTAGGTTAGATCATTCTGTCCTCCATCATCTATGTAGCACGTAGCATATGTAAATTATCATGTAGCGTAGGTTACGCGTGACTTAAGCTATTTTCACGAGTTATGTAACATTAAGGCTAAGCTATGCTACATGGCATTAGCTACATGCTACATAGTGTAGCTATGCAGATTTTAGTGACGATAAGAATGAAAATGAGGAATTATTTAAGAGCGTTGACCAAAAAGTTTCCCAAAATGACCACTTTTGATATCTTTTTTTTTATTACAATTGGGGTCGGCTACATCCTACATGTACTAGTGGAGAGATTGAGAAGGATGTTGCCCATGGAATCCAAATTGGGTGGAAGAAATGGATATGTGCCTCTGGATTCTATGTGATCATCGTATACAATTCAACTAAAAGGGAAATTTTATAAGATAGCTATAAGACCAGCCATGCTTTATGGGACATAATGTTGAGTAGATAAGGTACAATATGTTCATAGGATGAGTGTAGCTGAAATGAGGATCTTGAGATGGATGAGTGGCAAGATGAGAAAGGGTAGAATTAGAAATGAATGCATTTGAGGGAAACTTAGGAGTAGCACCAATAGGTAACAAGATGAGGGAAAGTAGACTGAGATGCTCTAATCATGCAAAGGCCAAGAATTGTGCGCGCCAGTTTGGAGTGAGTTGGTACAAGTTGAAGGCTCTAAAAGGGCAAGGAAAAGGACGTGGGCAAAGGTTGTAAGAAAAGACTTGATGACCTATGGTCTAACTGAAGTTATGACCCTTGATAAACTAGAATGATGGAAGAGGATAGATGTAGCCGACCCCAATTAATTGACATAAGGCTTAGATGATGATGATGACCATTCACCAAGGGAGAGTTCTTGTTCATGGATCATAGTAACCAAAATGTCCAGACCACTATAGTGGGATTGTGTAACCCATGATCATGTTGGGAAGGATCCCATCAAGTCTCTGGTTTGGGAGTTGGGAAGGACAATCTCCACTATTGTGCTCTTGGTACCTTTTGCCTACGTGGGAGTGTGAATGTTCATTATGTATGCAGGTTCTTGTGTTTAGGCGTGATTGGGCACTTGCATTAAAGGATATCACCAAGTCTATTGGTCTGGGAGATTCATCATGTTTGGATTAGATTGACTTAATCATATACTAGCTCTAACTAATCCTTAGATCTAAGATCGTGTTGGAACTTTATAGTCCTAGTGTTTTGTGCTTTGGCTCACCTTGTAAGGTTACATTGGTTGCTGACATATGGGTGTGATTGGGAGCATGCATTAGGATGTACTTGAAGCCCACGTGCTCCAACAAGGGATTCATTTGATTATTGAGGCATGCGAACTGATCTTGATGTTTGAACCATCCATCAAGTTGTTTTATAGCTTGCCAATGCATTTTAAATGTCTTAAAAATTCAATTGATCAATTTTAACCATTGATACTTTGTTTTAACTATTTAAGTGTTTTAGTCGTGCTTGATGAGACATCCAATGGTTGAGATATGATGATCCATCTCTTATGCTGGCATGAGATTTATGGACAAGGATGGTGGCCATGGAGAGTGGAGTGATTTGGTCAATTTTTTTACATAGGTAGGATTAAGGATGGTGGCCATGGAGAGTGGAGTGATTTGGTCAATTTGTTTACATAGGTAGGATTAAGGATGGTGGCCATGGAGAGTGGAGTGATTTGGTCAATTTGTTTACATAGGTAGGATTACAAACTTTCGATGTAAAGACCTTGCATCCAGGGTCCCTATATATGATGAACGATATGGAGATTTCCCGGGGAAGTTCCAAATCGGATGGATGGGGCCTTATGAAATAGTTGTTGTAACAATGGGACCGTCCGACTTAGGCCCATAGATGGTGAAGACAAGGATTTCCTAGTGAATGGGTATCAACTGAAGCCATATTCAAAAGCCTTAACCAGCAAGCAGTGGAAGGAGAGATTGAGGACTCAACTAAGGCCTCTGTGCACTACCTTACCCTTGTATAGAATATTGAGTGTGGTCTTTGTTCTTCCTCCCCTGTTTCTGACCTTTGGATTGATCCCCTTTGACCTCTCTATGCATTTGACTTGTGTTCTTTGTCCGTGTTAGTTAGAGCTTTGAAGTCCTTTCAGTACCTCTTTGGTGAACAACTACTCTCTTAGAAATAGATCGCATCCCAAGGAGAGGGGTAGAGAGAGCTTGGACCATGGCCTACTAACTATTTGAAACATAGAATGGATGGTGTTGATCTCATCAATATAGGCCACATGTGCAGAAATGACATGGAGGCACCATATTTGCTCCATTAAAAATGTCCAGGTTCTACAATTATTTTAGTAAAACCTAATCCACCGATCATTTTAGTAAAATCTAATCTCAAGCTTGCCTAATTGGTAGTGAACTTGTTTCTCAACCGTGTGGTTGAGGGATCAAGATTGGTGTGGACTATGGTTTGATAGGTTTGTGTGATTTCTTCACACGTTTAGGTTAGAATTCTTGAAAAAAATAAAAAATCCGCCATTTCTCTTGCAATGAGCTTTTAAAGAATGTGAATATATTTTCAAGTTTGCCCACGCTAAATTGCAGTATTATTCATCAAATAGGTTTATTTAGAAAGTAAAACAGAGGATTAAGTCAAATCTCTTTGTTCTCCCTTACCTTGTTATTAAAGGTTAGTGGCTTGGGCTACTAAATGGTTGGGCATGGTGTATAGATGTGAACAGGACACTCCATTTTCAGAAGAATTGCCATGTCCAACACCTGTGTCAGCCACATGCGTCATATGCATGTTAACACTTCTATAACTAACATTTTTAATTTAAACTTCCTTCTGCATTGTAGGAGTGTTTATATACCTTTTATACAACTTTTTAGTGTATTTTTAGTTGTATGGATACATTCTTCTCTATCCTATGTGTGAATAACACAAACATTTTAAACATTTTTCAACATCATTATATCTGTGTCCAAGTTAACTGGGTGAACAGTACACTGGCAGGAAAGGTTTTATGATCCCATACAAAACCTTAACAAAACAAGTTAAAGGCATACCAAGTGAATCACGTTAAGGAACTGAAATCAAAGAGATTGCTTACAGCTATGTATTATAATTGGTTCAGAATGAAAGATTGTCCCTACACCATGGCCAACAAAACGATCAACTACGCCATAGCCAAACTTTTCAGCATGCTCACTGTCAGAAAGCACCATTTAGAACCGTATAAGACCTGCTGATCTTACAATAAGAAAAAAAATTAAAAAATAAATAAACATGTTTATATATCTACTGAGAATTTCTGAAATCCGACTGAAGTATATCCAATAGCTCCATAATCGTCTAAGTTGGCACAGATGACACTAGGGGCCTGTTTGGAACTTTGGATACTATCCAATAAGTAACTTTTTTAACTTGTATAAGTTAATAAGTTACTTTTTAATAACTTATATAAGTTAATTACTTTTTTAACTTTCATTTGGTAAGTGCCACTGTAAAGTAACTTATGTTAAGAAAGTTACTTATACCCATAAGATTTTTTTTTTTTTTCGTCCATGCTTTTTAACTTTTTAACTTTTCTACTTAGATCCCTCTCATCTCTGTATGTGATGGATGGTCAATAGCAAAGGAGGCCCCACATGATGATGGTCCACATCAAAGGTGGGGCCCACACGACGGGCATTTTTCCACATCAAAGGTGGGCCCCACATGATGGATGACCCAGTATTAACGTGGGCCACATAATAGATTGTCCACATCAAAGGTTGGCCCCAAATGATGAATGACCCACATCCAAGGCAAGCCCCAAATGATGGACAACCCACATCGAAGGTGGGGCCCACACAATGGACAATCCCCATCAAAGGTGGGCTCCACGTGATTGGTGGTGGATATTGAAGGTGGGCCCCACATGATGGATGACCCGTGTCAAGGTGGGCCCCATATAATAGACAGTCCACGTCAAAGGTTCGCCCTTAATGATGAATGGCCCACATCCAAGGCGGGCCCTGCATGATGGATGGCACATTGAAGGTGGGGCCCTCACGATGAATGGTCCATATCAAAGGTGGGCTCCACATGATGGGAAATGGATATTGAAGGTGGGCCCCGCATGATGGAGGACCCACATCGAGGTGAGCCCCATATAATGGATGGTCCACATCAAAGGTTGGCCCCTAGTGATGAATGGCTCACATCTAATGCGGGCCCCTCATGATGGACGCCCCACATTGAAGGTGGGGCTCACACAAAGGTGGGCTACACATGATGGGCGGTGGATATTGAAGGCGGGCTCCACATGATGTACACTAACATTGATGGTGGGCCCCACATGATGGACGATCCATATTAAGGTGGCCCCACATGAGGACAATTCAAACTAATGGTCGGACCCTAATGATGAATGACTCACATCCAAGGTGGGCCCCACAAAATGGACAGTCCACTTCAAAGTTGGGCACCACATAATGGACGGTCCACTTCGATGTTGGGCCCTGCATGATGGATGGTCCAAATTCAAGGTGGGCTCTGGATGATGGATGACCCACATCTAATGTCCAATATGATGGATGACCCACATCCGAGGGGGTTCTGCATGATGGATAGCCCACATCAAAGGTGGGTCTCACAAGGTGGATGGACCGCATTGAAGCTTGGCCCCACACGATGGATGGTTCACATTGAAGACTGGGCCAAGGTGGGCCCAACATAATGAACACTCCACATCAAAGGTTGGTCCACATGATGGACAGTGGATATTAAGGGTGGACTGAACAAAATTGAGAGATAACTACTTACGTGATATTGGAAACCAAACATACTTTTTACATTTTGGCTGATAAGTATGTTGTTTGCCAAACATACTTATCTATTGAATTAGTAGAAGCCAAGATATGCCACTTGAGGTGTAAGTAGCTTATGTAAAGTAACCTACAATCCAAACGCCCCCTGAAAAACCATGTTTTACCATATGTCGTGAGTTCATTTCTTTGTTGAAAAAAAAAAAAGCTTGGGTGAGGGCTGTTTGACCTAGCATAATTCATGTACTTTTTGTGCATACTAGAATGTCAAGAATTATGTGTCAGTGCAGTCTATAACAATATGTTTTAGAATCATATTACTGCAGTCATTAATCAAGATCTTTGATCACCATTCTTTGTACACAAAAATGTCCCATTTAAGTAACATACTGTAACTACTGACATGTTATCTCTAATTCTTCAAGTGACATGGGTATATAAACAATTTGTTTCAAGATAGCTTCTATATTTACTATTTTCAATGAAAAAACAAACAATTTCACCAAGCTCACATAAATCACAAACCTTATCTTTTTTCCAATTTTTTTAAAGAGAACACCATCTCCGCAAACAGATATTGCCTTTTCCAAGCACTCTTCTGTCACCTGATACACGAAAGAAGTAAGAATAGAAAAGAAAAAAATAGATAAAGCATACAGAAAATATGGTTTTTAATTGATGCTTTGAGCGAAGAATAGAACCATGCACCAGCCCGAATGTAATTTAAAGATGTGAGAAAGCTCATGCTCTAAGAACTATAACTCATTTCCTAAGAATATTAAGTCTCAAATGTGGTCAGTTATCATCTGCATGAGGCAGTGAGACATTAGGCAGACCCTACCAACTTCATTAACCAAATCCATAGTTAAATCACAAGTAAACCTCCTACAACCCTAATCTCCAAGAGAAACTAACTGCTCCAATTGCAGGTTAAGATATTCTTCTGTCATAATAGGTCAATTGTTTTGCTAAACAATTAACAATGAGATAACCTTGACAAACAGAGGGCCCGTATCAGGAGTACTAGGACAAGAAATTCAAAAACAACAATGCTATATCTTGAGTAAATTATAGGGCTGAACAAGAGTTTCCTGGAAGGAAGGTTGCTATAGTGTGTGCACTGGTACGTAGGCAGGTACTCTACCTCCATTGCTATGCAGAATGCTGGGGGTTAAGCTCTATCTTCTTTTCTTTTCCCTTTTTTTTTTTTTTTTTTTTGAAAGGTAACAATACCAAGGATTGAAACCTGGATCACTCACACACACTACACTGTCTCTACCAGCTCATCTAATGAGCAGGAGATACTACACAGTACAAGTATACATTTATATCTAAATTGATTTGTTTTGTAACAATGGATGTGGTAACAAGGTTTTCTTCCTTCTATTCTCATAAAAAAAATGAGAGAAATTTTCTTCAATTCAATTGAGAGAGGGAAGGGCTGCATCCGTACTTACTTTCAACCAACTTTGGGCCATTAGTATCATTAACAAATCACCAATTAATTGGATCACAAAATCCAGACCAGAAAAAGCCCGTGCATCAAGTGGGGCACTTTGATGCAAAAAGAATGGACCAACTAACCAAGCACATAATACATAGTTATCCAAAGACAGTATCACCATGATACCTTTACAAGGCGCTTTGCTTCTTCTTCTACATCCCCACAGAGAAACGTCTTTGATGTGTCCCCATGGTAACCCTAGAACATAACAAAAACAAATCTTCAAGGAAAAGACTCAGTCATTAAAAACACGTGATGCAAGTAAAGAGAACATAAGCTATGTCACTCATCAAGATTACAAACAAAGTTGAAGAAAATTTTAACAAAAACATATTTATTTTTTTTCCTGAGACAAAAAGCATTTTATTCTTTCAACTTGAACTTTAGAAATTGGTCCATAAAGAATAAGTGGATCCAGATCATACTATAAAAAAATATCAATGCACACCAAATTGTACGACCCACCGAGCTGACCAAGTGGTGTTTTGTGGTAACCCAGGAGGGGGCCCCACTTTTCAAAAGATCCAATGAGTAAAATTGGCTGCAACATCTATCCAATCAGTGAAGTGGACCCCACATAAGTATCCAATCAGTTTGTGGGCCCCACATGATGGTCCAATTGATCACCTGACAGTCCTATCAATCTGATGGCCTCTATGGTCCTTATGATTGGACTATTTCAAATATTTATTAGTTCTTTAGAATGAATGGTTATTTAGCAAGTACGGTAATAGAATAGCATAACTACGATTGCTTGACTCGAGTAACCTATTTAAAGGAGAATAGTCAATGACCATCATTATAGATATTGTGCGAAATCGAGTCAACTCAGCAGAGTCATCTCAGTTTGGGTGGCCAGCAAAACGAGGCACCAGACTGACATGGGACCGCAACGAGGCCAAAACAAACTGGAACAAAATGAACTAGGGCGAGTCGTACCAATTCGGTCCCCAAGTGAGTTTCACTCCAAAACCAATATTTAAAACCATGTTAAGAACCGTAAAAATGTACCCTTATTTTCTGCACTTAATTTCCATGACACTTTTGGGTACTAAACAATATCCAAACTACATAAAAGATGCCTACCAACTTAGCTTTTGAACAAACCCAAGATAATACAATTCTGACATGACTTGAGTGGTCTATGAATGATTTAACGACTATATATTTTTTATGGGATTTAGAGGTATTATAGTCAATATCAATATTTCAATGAAATGTATTGTTGGGATTGATGGGATAGTTGATTCTAATCAACTTGTTGCTTGTAATCAACCTATGTGATAGATTATAAGATAGGTCTATTACATTGCGCCTATGGGAGTTTTGTGCTCTCATTGCCAGTCCCAAGCCCAAATAAAGGAGGGCTGCATCAATTTGGTAGCCAGTGTTAAACTTATGCTACAACTTCCAACATGAATATGAAAAATATGACATTCCAAACCCTTGAAGAGTGGAATGGTGGAACAAGGTCCATGTAGTTGATCCCAATTAATCGGGATAACACTTAGATGATGGTGATGATGATTAGAATTAATCAATTTAGGATTAGATTAGGGTTTCTTTTGCTTTGGGAAGTATTTGTACATGTAATTCAATCAAAAGAGTAGTACTCCGACCTATGACGGATGAATGACAATGGTCTCAACTGATTCAAAGCTCCATCACTTCTAATCAGTGAAAGAATCATCATTAACCAATCATGCATCGGATGCACCATCCCTTGAAGTAAAGGGTTAGCGAGTGCAAAGATGCGGATTTGACCTGAACCCTCTTTATTAGAAGCCAAGCAGCCTTTGGGAATAGGAGTTCCATGAAACTGTGAACTCAAGCTGAACTCAAAGCAAAGCTCAAGTCCTTTTGGAAGATCTCCAAAATAAATAAATAAATAAATTTAATTTAAAAAAAGCATGGGAAGAAGTTTTATATATATATATATATATATATATATATATATATATATATATATATATATATATATATATATATATATATATATATATATATATATATATATATAAATTTTAAATAGCGAATAGCGTGTAGCGTAGCCTTCACCTCTCTGGAGCGTGAGGCGTAAGCTACATAGCGTGTAGCGTAAGCTACACAACACTTAGATTTTTAATCAAGGTTGCACTTGGTTGCACCAAATTAGATGATTAATAATAAAATTTAACAAAATTTCATGATATTTGGTGCAACAAATGCAACCTAAAGTAATAGCAAGGGTAATGATTAAGTATAAAAGTGAAGAAAGAGCAACAAAACCGATTTAAAACTATTTCTTATATTATTTTACTATAAGCACCAAAAAGACTAACGAATTTTCATTGAAATAGAATTACGTAACAAATCATTTTTAATGATTGATTTTAATGTTATCGTGAAAAATGACTTGTAATGTGAGCTATGTAGCATGTAGCGTAGTCTATGAAGCATGTAGCGTATCCAAATTAATCATGTAGCGTAAGCTACACGCAACTTAAGCTATTTTCATGAGCTACGTAGCGTTTAGGCTAAGCTACGCTACGTAGCATAAGCTACACGCTATATATATATATATATATATATATATATATAGGAAATGTTCCTATAAAATCAACCTCTAAAAAATTATCCTTATCGTGAAAAATGACTTGTAATGTGAGCTATGTAGCATGTAGCGTAGTCTATGAAGCATGTAGCGTATCCAAATTAATCATGTAGCGTAGGCTACACGCAACTTAAGCTATTTTCATGACCTACGTAGCGTTTACGCTACGTAGCATAAGCTACACGCTACATAGATATATATATATATATATATATATAGGAAATGTTCCTATAAAATCAACCTCTAAAAAATTATCCTTACCTCACAAAAGGTTATGGTAAGATCGAGGTCTATGGGCCCCACCGTGATGCGTATATGGCATCTAAACCATGCATCTAGTGACTCCCCTCCTAAACATGGGATGTCCAAGAATCAGCTGTATCTGGGAAACTAGGTTCCCACCATGTGTCAAGTGATAATCCAACTTGTTGATGAATCAGCTACTCTATCAGCCAGAGGTAGAAGATTGTTAGGGAGGCACCACGAGCCAATTAAAGGTATAGTTCAAGGATAACTAGAGTCTTTGTTAGATGAATTGATATATTCTCCTGAAAATCAAGAGAAGCAATTCTCTCCAAATTGACTCATATTATGGTCTTTGCAAGAGACTCCAAGTAAGGACATCAGCTACGGAGAAGGGATAGGCACGCGCTGTATTATGCAGTCTCCACTTGGGAGAATTGAAATTCCAGAAATTGGAATTTCTACATGGTGTCCTTGGTTAAAAAATATAAAAGGAAAGCAAAATCTGGAGAATTAGAAGAAGAATGTAGAGCAGAAGGTGGAAGATGAGCTGAATGTGGCAAAGTGGCTTGGCGAATTGTTATCTGTTGTGATTTTCAAGGATAGAAGCATAAAAACTTTAGAATACTTAGCTTTTAATCATGTAGGATGGCTAGGTTATACTCCCTATGAAGATCTCTAGGGTTCCTTGTGTATAGGGCTGTCAACGGGCCGGGCCTAGGGTAGGTCTTGGCCCGGATTTTAAACTGTTTTGGGCCGGGCCTATTCAAAATTCTATTTTTTCAGACCCAAGCCCTGGCCCGTTGACACCCCTACTTGTGTAGCGCCTGTTTTGGTGCTCCGCCACCCTTCAAACTTTGGTATGCCTACAACATTAAAAGTTCATCATCTTGTTGAATTCAACATCCAAATTGACCTATGTTCTTCTACTTCACTGTGGTATTCAATCCAGGTCTCTAAAACCCAATGCAACTCTCTAGGATGGACATCAAAAGATGTAACCATTAGATTTCCATCAAGCTAGATAAAACAAATCTACTGGTGAAAATAGAACATCCAACAGTAGAAATTCTTTATAAACCCTTTGAAAACATTTAGAGATGTTAGCTAAGCTATTTTGACCATGTTGGAGCATCTAAAAGATAAGAGCTAGCCACTAATCTTAGTCCCAGGCAAAAAGGGGATTCCTTTGTGAAGTACATTAGGCCTCAACTGAATCTTAATATGAGAACCTAATAACACTAGTGTGTCAACAACTAACGCGGCATCAAAAGTGTATAAAATAGTGTCAACAACTAATGCAGCATCAAAAAGTGTATCAAAGCCCAACATCAAGACCCCCAAAGTCCCTTTGCAATCTCAAGTCAAAAGGCAAGTTTAAGCTAGTGCATGATCAAGTTGATCCAATCCAAGATGAAAGGTACTCTTGGTTAGGAGACTTGATGCAATCCATCCAATACGGATGTTCAATCGAGCCCAGAACTAGGTCCTAATATTCATATGAATATTCATACTCCTATGTATGAAGGGTGATGGCAACTAAATGCCCGATAGTGGAGATTAATTCATCCCAACTCATCATCGGTTCATATCACACAAGATGACCACAAACAAATCCCTTATTGCTTGAACCCACTAAGGCAGTCATGGAATAATTTTGAGTATTCAAGAATATGGAACATCAACTCTCCAACAGCCCATCTATATCATTATTCCATTACATTCTTTCCCCAAGGCACAAGAGAGATTCTATAGGAAATCTCTAACTCATTAATTCATCCAAGTTTCCAATTACAATTAATATCAAAGCACATAGAAAAGTGGGTCACTTAAAACCTTGTTCCATTCATCAATCAAAGTCACTAATGACCAAGTTCCAATCATATTCATCATCATCTAAGCCTTATCCCAATTAATTGGCCTTGGCTACATGAATCTTGCTCCTCCATTCCACTCTATCAAGGGCCATAACTTTAATTTGACAATAGGTCATCAAGTCTTTTCATTCTACTTCCACCCAGTTCTTTTTTTAATTTCCCTTGCCATTTAGTGCCTTCAACTTGTACCAACTCACTACTTGAAACTAGCACAACTCTTGGCCTTTGTCCCACATGACATGATCGAACCATCTAAGTCTACTTTCCCTCATCGTAGTACCTATTGGTGTTACTCCTAAGTTCTGCCAAATGCATTCATTACTAATTGTGTCCTTCCTCATATTGCCACTCATCCATCTCAACATCTTCATTTCAGCTACCCTCATCCTATAAACATGTTGTTCCTTAACTACCCAACATTTTGTTCCATAAAGCATGGCTGGTCTTATAGTTATCCTATAAAATTTCCCTTTCAGTTTTAGTGGTACATGATGATCACATAAAACTCCAAATCTCCATTTCTTCCACCTCGCTTGAATTTTATGGGCGACAAACTTCTCAATCTCTCGACTAGTGTTTTAAATAGCTACGCTGTAGCGTGTAGCTTACGCTACGTA